>CM077252.1:16367839-16912839 GCA_039654775.1 Spinibarbus caldwelli | reverse complement strand
ATCAATTTTTATATTTTTTTATATTTGTTAATGCTTTTGGTATCATGCATTATGTTCATTTTGTTAATAATTTTTACATGTACACTACCCTTCAGAAGTTTGTGGTGGGTTGGTAAGGCATTTATTTATTTATTTTTTGAAAGAAGTTACTCTAAGGCTGAATTTATTTGATAAAACAGGAATATTGTCAAATACTGTTACAATTTAAAATAATTGTTTTCTAATGAAATATTTTATATTATATATATTTCAATATTTTTTGTGGAAACTGATACATTTATTTTTTCAGGAAAATGTGACAAATCAAAAGCTCAAAATAGCAGTATTTATTTAAAACACAAATCTTTTGTAACAACATAAATGTCTGTATGATCACTTTTGATTTAATGTGTCCTTGCTGAATAAAAGTATTAATTTTGTTTAAAGAAAAAAAATACTGACCCCAAACTTTTTAATGTTAGAGTTAATTTTTAACAATTTAAGTATAAATTAACATTAATCAATATATTATAAACAAACATGAATTAGCTATAAACAATAGATTTCTAAATTAAAATTGACGTAGATTAATAAATGCTATAAAATGTCATTCATGATGACATTTTACAGCATGTCATTATAAATGACATGATGTAAAATGTCAATATTAGGTGTCATGAATTAAAAATTAACAACCTTTTTACAGCATTTATTATTATATTTAATATATTAATTAATGTTAACTAATTCAGCCTTATTGTAAAGCTTTACCAGAATTTTTATAGTAATTGTCTGGAGTGCAGTTTGTTTCAGTTAATATAACCACTTTTGAGGTTATTGATATATTCAGGCAAGTTCTGTATGTTTTTATCTCTATATAAAACGTACAAAGATACAAACTTATTACATCAACAATATCAACTTCCTACATGACAATATAACTTCCATGATTCATTTACTCACTTCCAGCAAAAATAAATATCCCACTGGTTTCCCATGCAAGAGTAGTTTCCGCATAGTTCCTCATTTGTGTTCATTTCGCAAATATAACCATCTCAACTTAAAGACTTGAAGCTAGCATATGGCTAAATATGTGCTGATTTTGTCTTTCAAAAATTTTTGGCCAGCATGTTGTAAAAGTTTTCATCCTCCATGCATATTCAGAGTTAACAAGCAGTGGGTTGTGTCAGGGGTCAGCTGGCTCCTGGCTCTGTAGCCCAGTGGCTGATCAATAGAAGGGAAAACACAGACCTTGTAAATCCTTCAGGCTGTTTCACACCAGAGCTGAGTGTGGGCAGGGTCAGGGGTCAGCAGAAGAGGGTGAGAGCACAAATTGCTATTTACGTATTTAATATGAATTAAAAAGTATTTGAATTGATAGGGACTTTATTACTTCTATGCTGGAATTTATTTGCTGCCGTTCATGAATAATACAGAGATAATTAGTCAAATCCCATTAGATGCTGATTTTCTGCTGTTGTACACATCGGTTGTTGTGGGCAAAATCGGTTTGCTAAAATCAGTGCAACATCTACGGTGTTGCTGTTTTGATTAAAAGTTTATGCATTAAATTACATTAATTATGCATCAACACCCTTAAAAACAGCATTCTTTTGATCAATTCAAATCTGATTATTGCCTGATATAATTACCCTTAAAGGGATAGTCCACCTAAAAATGAAAATTCATGTTGTTCCAAACCTGTTTGACTTTTTTTTTTTTTTTTTCAGAAGAACATATTTTGAAGAAACATGAAAGAAATATTTTCTGAAGAACTTCCCAAGGCCATGCAAGGTGTAGATGAGTTTGTTTCTTCAGATTTGGAGAAATGTAGCATTAAATCACTTGCTCACCAATGGATCCTTTGCTGTGAATGGGTGCCATCAGAATGAGAGTCCAAACAGCTGATAAAAACATCACAATAAGCCACAAATAATTCACATGAATTCAGTCCATCAGTTAATGTCTTGTGAAGTGACCAACAAAAACAGATGAACTCCCTCTGCTCTCCCGGACAAATAAGGTTTTTCACACTCGACTGCTCTGTGTTTCACGGAAACCTGGCTGAATGACGCCATTCCAGACAGCGCTTTAAGTCTGCCGGGCTTTCAGCTGTTCAGAGCGGATCGCAACGCAGAATCAACGGGGAAATTGCGTGGCGGCGGGACATGTTTCTATATCAACGAAAGGTGTTGTACAGACATTAGTGTTAAAGAAGATGTGCTGTCCAGATCTAGAAGCGCTTTTCATCAACTGTAAGCCTTTCTATTCGCCGCGGGAGTTTTGCTCGTTCATTCTCGTAAGTGTTTACATTCCACCGCAAGCGCACGTGAGCTCAGCTTTACAGAAACCCGCTGATCAAATCACAGAGACAGAACTACAGCACCCGGACTTTGTTATTATCATTCTCGGGGACTTTAATAAAGCAAATCTCTCCCGTGAACTGCCTAAATACAGGCAGCATGTTACATGTCCCACCAGAGACAGTAATATATTGGATCACTGTTACACAGCAATAAAGAATGCATATCGCTCCGTCCCACGGGCAGCTTTGGGGCTCTCTGATCACTGCCTGGTTCATCTTATACCAACTTACAGGCAAAAACTTAAATCTCTTAAACCTGCAGTAAAGACTGTAAAGAGATGGACCAACGAAACAGAGCGGGCATTACAAGCCTGTTTCGACCTCACTGATTGGAAATGTTTTTGAAGCTGCCACCAATGATCTGGACGAGCTCACAGAGACTGTAACTTCATATATCAGTTTCTGTGAGGATATATGCATCCCTTCCAGGACTCACTTAACATTCAACAATGACAAGCCATGGTTCACAGAAAAAGTCAGACATCTTCGTCAGGCCAAAGAGGACGCCTACAGGAAGGGGGACAGAGTCTTGTACAATCAGGCCAGGAACACACTGAATAAGGAGATTAGAGCGGCTAAGAGGAGCTGCGCTAAAAAGTTGGAAGATCAGTTCACTTCCAATGACCCAGCTTCAGTGTGGAAAGGTCTGAAAGCCATCACCAACTACAAGACACCATCCCCCAGCACTGAGGCCAATCAACAACTTGCTGAAGACCTGAATGAGTTTTACTGTAGATTTGAAACTCCCAGTCTAACACCCTACACCCGCTCCGAACATCTCTCCACACAACCATTAACACCTCCAGCAACCCCCCTCTCCCCCACTCCTGCACTGCAGATCAGTGAAGATGATGTGCGCCAGGTCTTTAGAAAGAACAAGAGAAGAAAGGCACCAGGCCCAGACGGTGTCACACCAGCCTATCTGAAAACCTGCGCTGACCAGCTGGCCCCCATCTTCTCACAGATCTTCAACAAATCACTGGAGCTGTGCGAAGTCCCTACCTGCTTCAAACGCTCCACCATCATCCCCGTCCCAAAGAAACCCAGGATAACAGGACGTAATGACTACAGACCTGTTGCTTTAATGTCTGTGGTCATGAAGTCTTTTGAGAGGTTGGTGTTGGCTTATATGAAGGACATCACTGGACCCTTACTGGACCCCCTGCAGTTTGTTTACCGAGCAAACAGGTCAGTGGATGATGCAGTCACCATGGGACTGCACTTCATCCTGCAGCATCTGGACAGACCTGGGACTTATGTGAGGATCCTGTTCGTGGACTTTAGCTCCACTTTCAATACCATCATCCCAACATTCCTCCAGACCAAATTAACCCAGCTCTCTGTCCCCAGCTCTATCTGTCAATGGATCACCAGCTTTCTGACAGATAGGCAACAGCTAGTGAAAATTGGTAAATTCACATCCAACTCCTGCACCATCAGCACTGGTGCCCCTCAGGGCCGTGTTCTCTCCCCACTGCTCTTCTCCCTGTACACCAATGACTGCACCTCTAAAGACCCCTCAGTCAAGCTCCTGAAGTTTGCGGACGACACTACAGTCATTGGTCTCATCCAGGACGGTGACGAGTCTGCTTACAGACAGGAGGTTAAGGAGCTGGCTGTCTGGTGCAGTCTTAACAACCTGGAGCTTAATACGCTCAAAACGGTGGAGATGATCGTGGACTTAAGGAGAAACCCCCCTGCACTCCCCCCACTCACCATCATGAACAACTCTGTGGCTGCAGTGGAGACATTCAGGTTCCTGGGCACCATCATCTCTCAGGACCTGAAGTGGGACACTCACATAGACTCCATTGCTAAAAAGGCCCAACAAAGGTTGTACTTCCTTCGTCAGCTGAGGAAATTCAACCTGCCACAGGAGTTGCTCACACAGTTCTACTCCGCCGTCATTGAGTCTGTCCTGTGTACTTCAGTAACTGTCTGGTTTGGCTCAGCTACAAAATCAGAAATCAGAAGATTACAGAGGACAGTTCGGTCTGCTGAAAGGATTATTGGTACTCCCCTGCCCACCCTCCAAGAACTGTATACATCCAGAGTGAGAAAAAGGGCTCAGAAAATCACTCTGGATCCCTCACATCCATGCCATCTCCTTTTTGAACTTTTGCCATCTGGTCGGCGCTACAGAGCACCGAATACCAGGACAGTCAGGCACAAGAACAGTTTCTTTCCCCAGGCAATCTACCTCATGAATACTTAAATGTTCTCCACTGTGCAATAAAAATGTGCAATAACTTCTCATTTATTTATCACCCTACATTCTACTATATCTATAGCAGACCTGTACATACAATTTATTATTATTATTATTATTATTATTATTATTATTATTATTCAAATAAATTTTTTTGATATGTGTATATTATTCACATCTTATTTTTATTATCTGTGTGTTGTTGTTTTTGCTGTTGTTGTTTCTGAGTACTGGAAGCTGTGACACTAAAACAAATTCCTTTTATGTGCAAACATACTTGGCAATAAAGCTCTTTCTGATTCTGATTCTGAAAAGGTATGTGTTTGTAAGCAACAAATCCAACATTAAGATGTTTTTAACTTCACTCCATTGCTTTATACATAACATATACGTATACATCTTGGATTGCCTGAGGGGGAGTAAATTTTCAGCAAAAATTCTATTTTTGGGTCACCTGTCACCTTTAAATCAGAGACTTGAAAGGAATGACAGCCGATACTTTCTGATTCGTGGAATGCAAACAATACTGGAAGGCTAGTCAAGGAAGTAAAGCATTGTGTTGTTGTTTCCTATTTTCCTTTGAAAAAAATACCAGTCTTTTCACTTCACCCAGTCCAACTTACTTTGTGCTGCAGTTTTAAATCCCTAAACGTCATAAGGAGCTGAGACGGAAGTTTGCAGATTTTCTCTCGAACACCTGCACCACTGTGAGCTAATTAGACGTTAATGAGTGAATGAATAGAGTTGTGAGTCATGTCTGTTTACCCAGCGTCCCTCAGCTGATGCTCACAATGAAGCATCTTGCGAATGAGTCTTACTTGAGACCCAGATTCAAATTAGACTGCGAGCAGACTTTGTGAAGTGCACAGCTGTTCGCTCGGATATGGCCAAGTCCAATGTAGAACAGGTTAGTAACTATTCTAGATCGGTTGCTCCTTTATTGACTCTGAATTGACAGTTAAATTCAGTTTGAATTTAAGGAGCAGATGGAGCAGTGCTATTTTCTGAATAAGTTGTGAATGTAGAGCCCACATGATTAATAGACTAATAACAACTGTATCTAAAACAGCTGTGTTTTTGTTTGAATCACAGGGACAAGCTACATGTGGGTAGATAAAACTGTTAGTTATCAGTAATATGATGTATTCAGTGGAAAATTTACATGCCACATCCAGTTCTAGAAACTCCCTTGGTAGAGAGTGTTGCATTTTAAGCGTGGCCTATAACAAGATGATATTAGCATTTTAGCTATATTGATGTATTTATATTAGGGGTGCATAGTATATTGGTATCATTGATTACTGGTTGATTAATTAACCGATACTAGATATTTAATTTATGCATGTCTCATTTAGCCTATTTGTACATTTAGATTACACTCTAAACAATCTATAAAAATAGGGCACAAATTACTGTATTAATTTGAAGTAAATTTCTGTATTTATTTTTTTAAAGGTGTTTTACTTGTATTTTGAATATTACACTGCATTGTGTTGTGTTTTAGAGTTAACAGAAATGTCCATAAAATTAATGGATAATGTTCTGGTAATGAGCCACCAGTACTTTCTGTACCCTTCAAAATCTCAAAATTAAAAATCTCACTTTTAATATTAGTGCATCCATAATTTACATACACTACATTTCAAAAGTTTGGGATTGGTAATTGTTTTTTAAAAGACTCTTGTTTTCACCAAATACAGAAATGTTATTAAATATTATTACAGTATATTTTAAAATTATATATATATCTTTTTTTTTTTTTTTTTTTTTTGTAAAAATAGAAAGTCTTGTAATATTTTTTAAAATTATTTTTCTATTGAAATTCTGGTAATAGTTTTTTTTTAGCATTCTTTGAGGAATTGAAAAAGAAAACAAACAGCATTTATTTTAAATCGAAAACTTTTCTAACAATATGAATGTCTTCACTGTCACTTTTGATTGGTCTAATTAACCTTGCTAAATATTATATTTATTTCTTTAAAAAACCTTCTTGACCCCAAACTTTTGAACAGTTGTATACTTTTGTTATCATTCTTGCATTTCAAAGCCACTTAAAATTATTAATGGTGTACAGAGTCATACACTTTTGCAGTAAATTTTGAATTTTTACTCAATGAATTGGAGAGACAATGAAACTGTTGCTGGCTGTGAAAAGTGATGGCTAATTATTAAATATCTATGACAAAAGGCTAAAATAACTGACATTTCTGGAATGTAAAGGTTTTGAGGTTTTACATAATATCTTATATGAGTGTATCTGTGGCAACTAGGTATTCAAAATGATGTCATACTTGTAAAGAGACGTTGATCAGATTCATAATGATCTACATTTCATATGCCCCAAATGCAAAGTGTCAAAATGATTAAATATCATCCGACACATCACTAATCTAGCTTTCCTTTTTGGCAGCCAGTCCTGTATTTCCACATATGTGTTTGTGGGCATCATTTAGGGGACCACAGATGCTGCAGAAGACTAGTATTCCACTAATTACAGTCTATCTCCATGACGAGACAGTTTCTATACAGGGATTCGGCCATGAAACAAACACACACGGTTATGTAACCCCCCTCAGCTGGTGGTCTTCTTTAAGGTTATTTCTAAAGACAACGTGCTGTGGCCTGAGGTGACAGTGAAGGGGACCACAGCAGGCCACTGATCGCCCTCCAGATTTGTGGTAAAAGTGCATCCTGGAATATCTTCATGCTCCATCCCTGCCTCCTGACAGCGATACAGGTGCCGGGCTGATAAATTACATCAGGTGTGTCCACAATCAATGAGATTATCCCTGCCACGGTGTTGAGGAGCTCATAGGCCCCCTGCATGCTCTGGTTTTGACGCTGTCTGCAGGGGACCAGATGCCATCTGACCTTCACAGCTTGAACTCCACCGAGGCTGTACTGTTCACTCTGCTCACGAGGACAGGAGCGGTGTCATATTCCTGCCTATTTCATCAGCCAGGAGGCTGCGCTGAGAGACGCTTGATGTTGGATGACATGGATTCACAGGAGCTGTCCACTGGGGTTGATGGGAAGACCTGTCTCAGGTGGCTCTGACGGAGGTGTTATTGTTGTTGATGACTGCAGTCTAGATGGGTTGTTATTTATGTGTTGCCTTTTGGGTTTTGCGGCTGATTTTCACCAGGAGACATTCAGTCGTGATCAGTGCACCTGTTGGAATGATGTGTGTGTGTGTGTGTGTGTGCTGGTGTGTGACTGCATGACTATAGGGATCCCTGCTTAGATTGATGAGCTAATGATTTGTACTATCTGTCTGTCGTTTGTACATCTATCTAAATCTGTCTGTCTATCTGTCTCACTGTCTATCTGTAGTTCATTCTATCTATGATCGTCGTTCGTTCGATCCTCTATTTATTTATCTGTTGTTTTTCTCTTTAAACTTCTTCAAACAAACAAAGCATTGGTAGTAACATGGTTGAGTTGTTCAACATTTGATTACTA
The DNA here is from genome assembly GCA_039654775.1 of Spinibarbus caldwelli. NCBI lineage: Eukaryota > Metazoa > Chordata > Actinopteri > Cypriniformes > Cyprinidae > Spinibarbus > Spinibarbus caldwelli. The sequence goes on along the minus strand of CM077252.1, from coordinate 16,904,824 downwards.
CTTGCATACTTGTATATTTCGTGATATCTTTAAAAAAATGTAATTAAATTTAATAATTTTATTGGATACCATCGTTTTGGATTCAGTTCTTAATGGATTCACATTCACAATATATATTCACAATATCCAACTAAAGATATACTTCAGTATATTTGATTGCGCTAAAGTGGAACTATTTCAAGTATACTTTAGGTGCACTTTAAATATTTTGCATTTAAAGGGGTCATCGGATGCAAAATTCACTTTACAAGTTGTTTGAACATAAATGTGTGTTGGAAGTGTGTGTACACATCCATCCTATAATGATAAAAATCCACCCAGTGTTTTTTTTAAATCCACTTTCTCAAATCAGGCTGTTCTGAGATTCCTGTCAGAATGACGTAGTTCTGCACAGGCCCCTCCCACGGTAGCTGATTGACAAGGCCGTCTTACCTTAGACCCGCCCTGAGAGAGCTGTGAGCTGTCATCAGTCCACCATTGTGTCGACTCCGGTGCAGGGGAAGACAAGATGTCTCCGATTAAGTGATTGAGGTGTTTTGTTGTTGGATGTAATAATGAACATAGCAGTCGTCATTTACTCCCGACATCTGAGCTGCTGAAGACGCAGAGGATTAACGTTACTTTCTTTTGAAGGAAATGCGTCGATCCCTGATCTGCCTAGATGTGTCAATGTTCGCACGAATCATTCGTGATCCAGCTTCATCTACAGAAGTGAGTTTAAGGGTTATTTATGAATCTTTGCAAATCGCCTTTCCTAATAATGTACTAGTTAGCCAGTTTCGCGGCTGCTGGTCACCCCATGGAAGGGAGGTGCGGGTCAGCAGAGCTCATTAGCATTTAAAGCAACATGGACTAGAATGGATTGCTAAAAACAGAGCTGATTTTGACATGGTAAAAAAGGTGTTTTTTACACTACCATTGAGAAATTTTAACCAAAGTATGTTATAGACTTTTCATTAAAACTATAAAGAATCATATCAACTTGTGTAAAATGGGTATCCGATGACCCCTTTAAAGACAAAAATCATACAGTTCTCATCAACAGTGACATGAAAACACATTTTAGGCTTAATATTAAGAAATGTGCAGTGTGTACAAGTAGTACTCCAAATAAAGTTTAATTATAATTTTTATATCAGTATCGAGTGATATGTCAGTAAATATGTTAATAGATTCAAAATATACTTAGTATGTAATAAATGTGTTTTTAAATATATTATTTTTTTACTAGGGTTGTTTGATTTGCTTCATAAAATCATATTTATTAAAGAATATTTAAATGCATATGAAGAAAATTAATGGAATACTTCCAGAACTTATACTTCTTATACTTTCTGACAACTGAAAAGTAACACACACAACACAATACACACTCCTTTACCAAACACATTTCAGTCCTCATTAAATACCTATTTGCAAACAATCAGGTTCTCAAACTGGATCCATTACATCTGTATATTGTGTTAGCCTGAGATGTTCCACTGTCTTACCTAAACCCTCACCAAATCCCACGATCCCTAGCTGCCAGACAGACATGACTCCTGATGCTCCTCAGCATCCTCTAAGATGTTAATCTATGGCTGCATGTGATGTTCTTGTTCTCTCAGTATCTCAGCACTGGGACTGGACTAGTTGATGTTGTTTCCCTTAATTAGAGCTGGGTGTTAGAGAGGTAATGCGTAGGAGTGACTCCCCAGTGAGAGAGATGCTTTTTTGGGATTGAGAAGAGCTAGCGCATGTCCATTTCCTGTGGAGTGTGAAAACCAAAGTGCACAAAAATCTCACTGTTTCTTTTTAAGCACTAATTAATTAACCCTATTAATTTTTTCCTCATTCCATCATTATATTTGATAGGGATGCTGCACTGGAATTTTGGCCTAAAATGCTTTAGATTTCATTTTGGGAACATGTAGATATATTTCCGCTTCAAAGGCTGATGACTGTGGATAGTTATCACATGGTAGACACATTTAGAACAGATGTTTTTAAATTTTGAAAGTCAATATGGGCCCTTGCTGATCTGAATCATTACACCATAATTCTTGTCATGGTGTTTATCTATGAAATGCTGTCTGAATAAAAGATTGAAGAGAAGAGAGATGGGCCTTGTCATGACTGAAGCAAGAGCAATATCACTGAATAATGTAGTGAAAGGAAGTCTGCTTATATCTAACCCTATAATGTTCCACATATAGGAGTAAACTGTCTCACCATTATTGTTAAATAACTGGTATTATTAAAAGTACTGGTGTCAGTGCCAAAAACAAAGTCTACTTGCACTTGTTTTTTAATAAATTTTAGTCACTAAAACGCATCGCTATCTCTGACAGCAGTATCAGGGAATGTTCTCTGTATGCGTCTCTGTGGGTGTTTCTGTCAAGTAAATGCCAGCATTGTCATGTTTTCTCTTCTCTGGAACAGGTGTTTGGTGACCGCTCTGCTCTTCCCCATAGTGTCAGCAGCTGCGGCTGAGTGCTGCGCATCCCTCAGCTGATTGAAGGTGCTTAGACAAAGAGAGTGTTGATGAAGTAAACTCTCTCTTTCACACAGTGAATGGAGGGAGGTGCATGCAGATTGATTTCTGTTCAACCTGTATGTCTCAGTCCAGAGAGATTAGATAAAACTCAGGCTTGTGATCACCGCCATACGTCTCACAGACGAGATTGCTGGTCTGATAGACTGTTAATGTAAATCAATATTTAATCACCTGGTGTGAGAGGATGACCTAAAAGGCCATTGGAAATGGAAGCATATTTAAATAGTATCTGTGTCAGATTTAAGGTCTTAACATGTTAATTTATGCATCAGTAACGATTTTTCATTAAATTTATGCAGGCATGCATGCAAATGTTTGTGACTACTAGTAGAAATAGTTCTATTTTGCACATTTAAAGACTCGTGTTAACAAAAATGAATAAAATGTAAATATATATATATATATATATATATATATATATATATATTAGCAAGATAAAAACTGTGATTAAAAGTTTCATTTAAAAAAAGTAATTTAATGAAAATTACATTTAGTGAACCTTTAATGTTTTAGTTTTTGGTTCGTCCATCTTTTTGTAAAAGCAGTACTTGAGCTGCATGAATTTGACAAATTTGTGTCAAAACTGATGATTATGCTCTCCAGCATGATTTGAGATCCAAAAAGCATCTTAAATTTCAATAGAAATATATTTGAATTCACATAATCTGTGTCACTAATTTGATTATTCAAGGACCTAGAAATATTGCCAAATTGAAAATATCTCTTATTCATTTGACGTTATTTTATTTTATTTTATTTTTATTTTATTTTCTCAAAGTCCTACAACTTTTTGAAAACAATTATTATTAAAATTAGATTTCAAATCCCAGATTTTCAGACTGTCATCTTGCAAGGCTTCATGGGGACAGGAATGGGCTGTGTTCACACTTGAATCCTTTCACAAAAACTATGGATGCCTCTATTAATAGAGTTGTCTAACTGTTTAAACTCAGTTCATTCTCACTTCACCAAAATAGCAGGCCACTTCTGTGGGTGCTGGTGGTGCCAGTTGTGCAAAAAAAAAGTTTTCTTTTGAGTGCAACATCTGTAGAGCACAGTGGATTGTTATCATTATGAAGACTCTGTGTTTACCTTCTGCTTTTTTATTCTCAATTCCTCCCAATGTATCTTCCAAACCCATATGGCATTCTTCCTTCTGTGGAACATAAAAGAATATATTTAAAAAAAATATCTCATACTTTTTACCTCCGCACAATGTAAGTCAGTGGACTCAAACTGTTTAGTTACCAATTTTCCATACTGAAATTTACATTGTTGTTGACAATCTTTCCCTTTGGAGAAAATTCTCCATTACAATGTCATTCAGTTGAAAGTGTGACTTGTCATGACAGGTTTAAAGCTAGAGCACCATAGACCTTAAATAGACACCATACTGAATATAATGTGGATGATTTTGATGCTGAGGTATAGATGTACAGTCTTTACAGTGGCACATACTGTATAAAAGATATACAGTATGATAGATCACATAATTTTCAAACTGTTTTATAACATCAGAAAGACGTTTCATCAGCTGAACAATTGGCATGTTATTGACTGCACTGTACTGCTATCCCTCATAGTCTCATTTCATTTCTGTCAGAGAAAAATAACAGCAAATGGATTTGGAACAACATGAGGATAAGTAAATAACAATGATATTTTAATATAATTTATATACTATTAGTATTTATTTATATTTTGAAGGTCTTGTATTTTCAGTTTTCATAAAAAAATTTAGTTTAGGTTTTAGCTTTTGTCATTTTTATTAGTTTTTTTATATTTCTATCTAGCTGATTTATTTTCATTTCAGTTTTTCATCAACTAAAACGAATGTTATTTCAGTTATTGCCAGTGCAAAATTTCTAATTCTCATTAGTTTTTCATTTAATATTTGTATTTTATTTCATTTCTGCTGTATTAAAATTACTGAAATCAATTTTAGTTTTAGTTAACATTAACAGCATAAATAATGACAAGGAAATAACCCTAACCTAACCCTTTCAGTTATTGCCAGTGCAAAATTTCTAATTCTTGTTAGTTTTTCATTTAATATTTGTATTTTATTTAATTTCTGCTGTATTAAAATTACTGAAATCAATTTTAGTTTTAGTTAACATTAACAGCATAAATAATGACAAGGAAATAACCCTAACCTAACCCTTTCAGTTATTGCCAGTGCAAAATTTCTAATTCTTGTTAGTTTTTCATTTAATATTTGTATTTTATTTCATTTCTGCTGTATTAAAATTACTGAAATCAATTTTAGTTTTAGTTAACATTAACAGCATAAATAATGACAAGGAAATAACCCTAACCTAACCCTTTCAGTTATTGCCAGTGCAAAATTTCTAATTCTTGTTAGTTTTTCATTTAATATTTGTATTTTATTTCATTTCTACTTTATTTAAATTAGGCCTACTGAAATCAATTTTAGTTTTAGTTAACAGCATAAATAATGACAAGGAAATAACCCTAACCCTAAATTTTATTTTGGTGTGAAAGTGTTGAGTAATTCAGCTTATTTCATTGAATTGAATTTAATTAAAATAATGGAACTGGATCCTATTGAATTGAGTACTCTCTCACACTTTCAAAACCAACACTTTCCTATGGGGATGATCATGTAGTGCCGTCCAGTGGAAAATCTAATCTTCGCCGGATGTCATTGGTATTCAGATGTCTCTGTGAACATGCTCTTTTCCGTAAGGCTGGTGCTCGAGGACAGAGCCTGAGTCCAGACTGAGGGACAAAGATCAGGCTGATTAATAAGTACAGCAGTGCTAAACCCTTTTCATGCCAGAGAGCGATGAGTCACTGAGCCTCTGCCGTTGTCTTTCTCCCCTTTTTATTCTACTCTATTAATCTCTTGTTTTTGGTCTGCAGTTTCTCTCACGCTCTCTCCCCTCTCTTTTCCTCACTCTTCATCACTTTAACTCTGGCTTTCTTCTGGTCTGCCTTTCTCTGCCCCTCATTTTCAGTCCTTGTCTAATCTTTTATCTTTTTATTTTTTCTTATGGTCCTCCAACTCTGTCTCGAGCCCCCTGCCTCCCCCTGTCGCCCACGCTCTGTGCAGCTGCTGAGTATCTCAGTAATGCAGTTCATTACTGTCTATTACTGTGACTCACAGCTTGACTGCACAGTCACAGGTGCGCTTCCCTATGGACGGCAGCGATCGCGCCCAGCCGCCGGCATCCAGCCCCCCACCTCTCACAGAGATGATAGTAGCTCAGATTACAGCCATTGATCAGTGTATACAGTCGGTTGTGAGCGTGTTCACGTGTGTGATGTCACAGCGTCTCAGGAGCTGAACTCTGCATCAATACTATGGCTTTTAGATGTGTTCTGCTGTATTCTGTCGACATGCTCGGTACGAGCTTGACAAAGGATTATGGTTAATTGTGCTACAAGCCTAATTAGATCTTCCTCTCTAACACGCCAATGTTGATACATGAGCAAACCCCTCTGTAATTTGTCATGAAGACAAGGAACCTATCAATGGCTTACATATAGTTGTATAAACTGGGATAGAAGTAAGTATTTAAAACTGACATACTTCAGTTTCCATGACTGAAAGAACACGGGAGGCTTTTGGTCATTAATGCACCATTAAGACTAGCAAAGATTTAAAACGGCATGATTTATGGGGGTAATATGTCTAATCTGTTGCTCATTTTTTGAAGCTGGACATTAGTAAAGTATTGAAAGTGTGAAAAGTGTGTTTTAAGAGTATATTTATGTTTGTATGCATTATTATTGCCTGATACTGTTGTATGCATTCAAATGTGTGCTTTGAGCATGAGACCAGTAGCTTGTGGGTGTATGGATGCATGCAGGAAGGCGTTCAAACCAGCAGGCACAGAGAGATTATGTAAATACATCTTCAGGAGCATTCAGCTCGTTTCTCAACTGCACAGTGCTTTGTCTGCACGTTTGTTGCTCAATGGAAGATGGATCTGAGAAACACAGGAAGTGCCATTTCTTTTAGTGCCTCTCAGGGCATTACTGTTCAAATCAGAGCTGCTTTTGGGAGCAGACAGTTCTCGTGCTGGGTTCTCAAGGGGGAAGCACTCAGCAGTCACTTAGATGATTCATCTTCTTGTATGCTCTGAAATTAGAGGTGTAGATTAGCAACATATTTGCAGCTTGTTGATCATGTCTGCACAACTTCAAAAAAAAAAAAAAAAAAAAGATTGTAAACTCTCACTGAAAACCAATGGCGAAGTGGTTGATTCGCACTATATGCCCAAGGGCCCTGTTGCTTGGGAGGCCCCTGGATGTCGACTACAGTAGACCAATGCAATCCCCATTTTCCCTTCATGAATGTGCATTTTAGCTGTCTAAATATATCAAACAGGCTATATCAAACCTGAAGCTGCTGCCCCCGGTGGCACAAGCCAAGCAATAAAAGTGCTATTACCGCCATAAACATCTGATTGCTTTCACAAATGCAGTCGATTATGTGGCAGCAAAAGGACCTCGATTCTGCTGAGATATTGATAGCATCAATCACGCGGCAGGTCGACAGGTAGACTTTACTCAGCTGTCACAACAAATTCAAATCTCATAACTGGCCTTTCATTGCAATCATGTAAAAAATTATCTTGATATCATTTGCCAAGCAGTTTCCTCATGTATCTTGATTTATGTTGTTCTTGGTGCGTGAGCACTTGGGTAAGTGTCAAGAAATATGGACGAACATATTAGTTGTCCTTTTACGCCAATATGAACATCCGCTCCATCCTTCATCGGTGAGATTAGGGGATTGGGGAACTGTTGCCGTTGTTTATTTGTTTTTGAAGTGAAAGCACAGTGCTTGAGGGGACTGAATCCCAGCAGAAGCAGGAGCGGTAACAGGTAGCTCGCCCTGAAATATTTATCTGTGCTTTAGGAACCAGCAGTAAATCTCGTTCCCAGTTGCAATTGCGCTCCCGTCATGGCTGTTTACCTCACGAAAAGCGAATGAGGAGTATGAGGCAGAACACAATTACTTCTGCAATAAGATTTTCCCTTGCATCGTGCAAGTTCATCGATAGCAAAGCCTTCTGGGAAAGAAATAGAATTGAAAATTTGACATGTGAGAACAAATGGCTGTTATTAAAGGAATTCATAAAGCTGTTGGAAATAATAAGATGCTAATTGCTTAAGTTTATTCAGTGTTTTGTTTGATCTTTGCTTATTATCTCCTCCCTCCGTGTTCCTGCAGGCTCCATTGAGGCTTGCTTAAGCTACCTGTTGAAGCGAAGAGCGGCGGGATTCCTCCGCAGCGATAAGATCGCTGCCCTCTTCACCAAGATCGGCAAGGTGAACACCACAGCGAGTGAAATCTGCCGCAAGGTTCAAGAACAGCTACAGCAGCAAGCCGAAATCACCAGGTCTGACTTTTTATTGCGCACAAATAATGTGCATTATTTCCTTGAAATTATTATTATTATTTTTAATTTAGTAAACTTGTGAAATTACTTTCTTTTCAGCTGACATCAGCTAGGTCATGTGGGCTATTGGCTAATCTTAGCCAAAAACCATATAGCTTTTGTTCTCTTTCATAGGTCCACTCAACGCTGCGGCATTGGGAACGCCCTCTGGGTGTGCTGATTGTCTGAAGCTCTTATAGATTCACGCCAATTCATTGGCTGATGGCGCGGATGGCTTCCTCGACGTTCTTACGTCTCCTCCTTATACTGGCGAACGCGCCATCAACTCCTCAGATTTCTCTGCCTTCACGAAGTGGCCATATTAGCCCTTATGTTGCAATTTCTCTGGCCCGATATTCTGACTGTTTTTCATTGAGCTTTCTTCATTTGCACTTCGGCGACTGCGATAGTGAAACACTGTTGTCCTTGCGGTGGAGTGCATGGATTTTCGTCGCCGCCAGCCACCGTGTTCTCGCTTCATTGCGACCGACGACCCACACGGTAAGCGTGTTAACTTTATGTTAATGGGATTTTCACACACATGCGATGCGGTTTACGGCGCTTCTAAATGTAAATTCTGTTCAAGTCATCCGTCTTTCCCCGTCGCGCTCCGGAAGCAGCCTAGGCCCTCAGTGAATCCGCTGCCTGGGGTTTGGATGTGAACTCGAGGTGATGGAGAGTGAGCAGACGGGCCTCGCCCTTTCTCTCCCTCTCTCGCCAGATCCCGTGCGCATGTGGGTTGACTTCTCGTATGATTGTTTATGTTCTAGCCTGGAAGCACGCGAAACGATTTCTTTCGGGCTAGAAAAATCTTTTGTACACCGCGGCGTCTGACTCCGAGGATTTCTCTCCCGCCCAGCGGCCAGGAAGCGCGGCCTTCTGCGGCCTACTCAGAACTTATAGACGTGCTGGCGCGCGCCTCAGAGAAGCTCTCTATTGATTGGCCCCACGAGCCCAGCGATTCCCAGTCGTTTAAACTTGACGAGCAGTTTCTGAGCGGCCCAAATTTGAGGCCTGCTTGGAGAAAGCTGCCCTTCTTCAGCGATCTACATCATGAGACTCCAGATCCTGGAAGCAGCCGTTTTTCCGCCCGCCTTAAAAAAAAAAAAAAAAAAAAAAAAAGGTGCATTCCAACTTACAAACCGCTCGTGAAGAATAACAGATTTTTCTGTTATTCTTCACAAATTTCGGGGAGGGGGGACAGACTGTTCATACGTTTCTGCCCGCTTCTAACATGCTCTTGTCAATGTCAATTTTATTTATATAGCACTATTAAACACAACCATGGGTTGACCAATGTGCTGCACAATAAAAACAGTTCTAATAAGACAATACAAAATAATTACTAAAAGAAACAATACAATAAAAAGTACTCATTGATAAAACGCCAAATCAAAAAGGTAGGTTTTCAACATGGATTCAAAAACAGATAGTGAAGGTGCAGATCTAATACAGAGGGGCAGAGCATTCCACAATCTAGGGGCAGCAACTGAGAATGCGCGATCACCCCTGCATTTCAACTTCAACTTTGGGATGCATAATAATCTCTGGTTGGACGACCGGCGAGACAAGAGGGGCCGATGTTCAATCAATAAATCTGATAGATAGGCAGGGGCCAAAACGTTTTATGATTTAAAAACTAAGAGAAGAATTTTAAAATTAACTCGATAGCGCACAGGCGACCAGTGCAGAGAACGTAAAACTGGTGTAATATGATCCCGTTTTTTGGTACTCGTTAAAAGCCTTGCAGCTGCATTTTGAACTATCTGCAGACAGGATAGGGCTGACTGACCAATCCCAAAATACAGCGAGTTGCAGTAGTCTAATCTACGTAGATGTAATAAAAGCATGAATTACTTTTTCAAAATTTTTACTAGACAGGATAGATTTTACTTTCGCTAGAAGTCGAAGCTGAAAAAAACAGGACTTAACCACTGTATTTATCTGTCAAATTTTAAACCATCATCAAAAATAACACCCATATTTTTTACCCAAGGCTTCACAGAGTAGGTTAAATCGCCAAGATTTACTTTCGGTGTACTACAAGAATCCGATGGAACAAACAATTATTTCAGTTTTACTCTCATTGAAATTAAGAAAATTTAAAGACAACCAGGCTTTTACATCAGACAGGCATGACATAAGTGCTTCCAGACCATTAGAACTCTGTTTTAAGGGCAGATAGATTTGAGTGTCGTCTGCATAGCAATGGAAAGACAGACCATGCTTCCTAAATATAAAACCCAATGCGAGCATATACAATGAAAAAAGAATAGGAGCCAAAATGGATCCCTGGGGAACACCACATGACAAAGAAGCTACCTCAGATGAGTGTTCACCAATATTAACTCCAAAACTACGGCTAGAGAAATATGATTTAAACCAATCAAGAGCACTTCCTTATATGACTACACAGTGCTCCAAGCGAGCAAGCAGAACAGCGTGGTCCACAGTGTCGAAAGCAGCGCTCAAGTCTAGGAGCACAAGCACAGCATGATCCCCAGCGTCACCAGTTAGTAGAATATCATTTAAAACCTTCAGAAGTACCGTCTCAGTCGAGCCTGATTGAAAGACTTCAAAGATCTTATTTTCATCTAAAGAAATTTGTAGTTGTTGCAGGACTACTTTTTCTAATATCTTTGTAATAAAAGACAGATTAGAAATGGCTATAATTGGCTAAAACAGAAGGATCTAGGTTCGGCCTCTTAAGCAAGGGATAGACTGTAGCATGTTTTAACACATAAGGTACAGTACTAGCCTCAAAACATCGATTTATCATGGTCACAAGATAGGGACCCACTGCATCAAAAACTTGTTTCAGGAAATAAGATGGAATAGCATCAATGGAGGAGCCAGATGGATTTAACTGAAACACTATTTCTTGAAGATGTATAAAAGATGTAAAAAAGAAATAGGTTCAAACTGGCTGACCTCAACAGAACAGACTGAAGAAATAGAAGGATCCCCAACCTGATATCACTGATCTTATTAATAAAAAAATCTAAGAAAGTCATCACACAAAGTATTTGACACATCTGGTTGCTCACAAACAGTTGGATTAACAACAGCGTTAAAAAGAGTAAAAGGAGTTTTAGGTCTGTGGTAATTCTTGTCATTAATTGCCATGAAGTACTTGGATTTTGCTGCTCTGATTGCGTTCTGAAATTTGAATAATGAATCTCTTAAAATTTCAAAGGAAATTTGGAGCCGATCCTTTTTCCACTTACGCTCTGCTCTCCTACAGATCTGTCTCAGAGAGCGTATGTTGTCATCAATCCAGGGCTCAGATCTAGGTTTAAGTTTTGAGGATTTTACAGGAGCAACTGAATCTAAGACATCCACACATGTGGAATTAAGCCTGAACAGGAACTCCTCTGCACTCAAGTCAAATTGACTGACATCTACTGATTTAATAGCATCACAAAAAGCTAATGAGAAGGCTTCGCTAGAAGTAGAGGTAATTAATCGAGAGTGACAGGTAAGTTGAGTGACTTTAGGTGTGTTAAAAACCCAGGGAACAGAAAACAAGACAGATTTATTGTCAGAAAACCCATTGTCAAATACTTCACGATCGTACAGAGAAAAGCCATATGTCAGCACAAGATCAAGTGTATGTCACATCTGGTGAGTGGGGACATTGACATGTTGTTCTAGATCAAATGCATTTAACAGAGTAATAAATTCTTTGGCGAATGAGTCCAATGTGCAGCATACATGAACATTAAAATCACCAAGAATCAACAGTTTGTCATATTTCGGTGTAAATTCCCCCAAAAAGTCTGCAAACTCATTTAAAAAGTTTGTGTTGTGTTTTGGGGGGCGGTAAATCAGAGCAACCAAAAGTGGGAAGTTTAGATCCAGTGTAAATAGCTGCAGCTCAAAACTCCGATAGTCATTAATCACAATTGACCGGCAAGAAAATTTGTCTTTAAAAATAGAAACCAAGCCTCCCCCGCGACCAGATTTACGAGGCGAATTAAAAAACAAGCATGTTGGGGGTAAAAGTTCGGAGAAGGGGCTAAGATCCCCAGTAGTAATCCAAGATTCTGTAATAAATAAAAGATCCAGCTGCCGCGAAATGAAAAAGTCGTTAATAATAACAGTCTTATTTACCACTGATATGACATTAAACAATGCCATCCGAAGCCGAGGCGGATTTTCAGACGACATCTCAGACTGCCGTGCCTGGGAAAATGCACGAAGATGGTTCAAACAGGCTCCTCCACATGCTCCTCCCCCCAGTAAGCAGGGAACAGAGCATCCGCAGACGGAGTCAATGTAATATTCCAATTGCGTACTGGATCCAGGGAGCGCCAGCGAATGAAGTAATCGCCGGCCAAACCCTTCCCATGGAGACCTCGCAAAGGCTGTGACTCACGTTCCTGAGCCAGGTAGAGCTTCAGCTTAACGGCAAGGCCGCTCTGTCTTCCGTGCCATTTCCGACGCTTCCTTGCCGGTAGGGAACACGGCCAACGGCGAAGGTAGCCAGGTATTGACATCAAAAACGGAGGAGGTGAGTATGAAACAGAGTGATATGAGCCATTTCGTGCTTGAAACAATAAATTGTTTGCTCTAGGTTGTAAGCTTAAAAGCTTTGATTTGTCATAGACCAGTAAAGACAAAGCGCACTGTGTTAAATATGACGTAAAACAGAATAAAACAAACAAACTGAAGATTAGACCACGAGACAGACGGCAAGCCACATACACCGGCACTGCTATCTTCTCATTCGGTTCTGTCACATCCACCGCCAGTGCGTTTCGGTGTGCAGTAATTGTTCAGTCTCACTCTCTTTTGACATGGGGGGTGGGAGATGCACCAGGCTTTCTCCCTTACCACCTATTCTTTGTCACCTGCTGCTCACGTGATAGGAGACACATTCAGTTCTCTCCCAGAGCCAGCAGACCCTGTACCAGTCACAGACCACATCGAGGACACTCACTAGTGTATGGATGCTGCTCTGGCTCTGTTTAGGCTCCAGGGCATTCGTATGCTCAATTACCTGGACGTTTGGCTCATTTTAGCCCACTCCAGGAAATTTGTGAGTTACCACAGGGATGGTCTCCTTCACCGCATTCTGTTTCTTGGCCTAAGAAAGAATGCCAAAAGGGATGTTCTGACCCCCTCACATCTGTATCTTGGGGGTTCACTTGGATTCTGTTCAGATGCAGGCCCGTCTGGCTCCTGCCCGGATATCCAGCGTCAATACATGCTTGGCCCGCTTCCAGCTAGGCCATAATGTTACTGTGAGCACTTCTTGGCCACAGGATGAACGCCAAAAGGAATGTTCTGACCCCCTCAAAGCTGACTGCTCTTTTGGGGGTTCACTCGGATTCTGTTCAGATGCAGGCCTGTCTGGCTCCTGCCCAGATTTCCAGCCCCAATACATGCTTGGCCCACTTCAAGCTAGGCCATCATGTTTCTGTGAGCACTTCTTGGCCTAAGAATGAACGGCAAAAAGAATGCTCTCACCCTCTCACAACGGACTGTTTTCTTGGGGGCTCACTTGGATTCCGTTCAGATGCAGGCCTGTCTGGCTCTTGCCCGGATTTCCAGCCTCAACGCATGCTTGTCCTGCTTCAAGCTAGGCCATCATGTTTCTGTGAGCACTTCTTGGCCTCAGAATGAACGGCAAAAAGAATGCTCTCACCCTCTCACAACGGACTGTTTTCTTGGGGGTTCACATGGATTCCGTTCAGATGCAGGCCCGTTTGGCTCCTGCCTGGACTTCCAGAATCAATGCATGCTTGGCCCTCTGGCCTCATGGCCACAGCCTCTACGGGGTTGCCCCTGGGGCTGCTTCAAATGGGGGCGTTCCTTTGGTGGATGAAACATTTAGGGATCCGCTCGACAGGACCAGCCTTTCGCTTATTAAAGGTGTCGTGCAGTTGCTTCCGTGCCCTTTCAATATGGTGGGATCCCCTCTTTCTTCTGAGAGGGGTCAGTATAAGTGCTGTTACTGTCGCCAAAAGGTTATGATGGACACCTGTTTGGCTGGGGTGCGGTATTCGAGGTCAGACCAGCGTGCGGAGTTTGAACAGGAGAGTTCCTCTCTTGGCACATAAACAGCCTGGAGCGGTGAGCCAACTCTCTGGCAACTGATACACTTTCTTCCCTCACTACAGGTGGTGTCACGTGATTGTCAAGACGGACATTATGGCGAGTAGTTTCTCATATAAACCATCAAGGAGGTTCACGGTCACGCACCCTGGACAGACATGCGCGCCGTCTTCTCCTTTGGGCTCAAGGCAGGCTCCTCTCCCTGAGATGGTTCATGTTCCGCAGCCAATTTTCTGTCGAGACAGAAGCTCAGATCGGGGGAATGGATGCTGAACCACCGAAAGATAGCCCAGATTTGGGACTTGTTTGGCAGGGCGGAGGTGGTCCTCTTCACGTCGCAGGAGTCGTCCTAATGCCCTCTGTTGTTCTCCCTGAGTTCCCCAGCACCTCTGGGTATAGATGCGCTCACAAACTGTTAGAATGGCCGAGCGGTCTAAGGCGCCAGACTCAGGGTTTCGACCTTCTCAGAGAATGAGGCTTCTGGTCTCCGAATGGTGGTGTGGGTTCAAATCCCACTTCTGACAAGAGTCTTTTACAGTGACAGAACTCGAAGTAAAAACGAGGTTTATTCATCACCTGTGGCCAAACCTGAGACTGTATGTGTTTCCACCTGTAACAAGTTGATTCCGGCAGTCCTGTGCAGGATGAAGGAGAGCGGGGTCCGTCTCCTGCTCGTAGCCCAGTTCTGGCCGTCCCAGATGTGGTTCTCGGAGCTGATTTCTCTTCTGGATCGCCCTCCGTGGGAGATTCCGATCAGAGTAGATCAGCTATCTCAGCTTCAGGGCAAGATCTTGCACCCTCAACCTGAGATCTGTAAGCTGTGGGTATGGCCCTTCTAAGGCCACCAGCTTTGATTTCTAGTCTTTTAGCATGAACTGTAAGTAGAGATGCTAAAAGTCAAAGAAAGCCATAAACTGGAACTGATCGTATTAGCGATATAAGCAATACTTTATGACTGAAAAGCTGTTCAGGCAATGATGAAAGCAGGAAGCAGATCACATCTGGTGTGTGGAGAGGGATGATTTGCTGCTTTGTTGGGCTTTAAACAGAAGACTGGCTCTGCAGCACTCTAAATGAGGAATGATTTGGGCAGATGCTCCGGGGCTTCGGTCAGCTTCTTATTTTCCCATTAACTCTCCATTAGCAGAGCCACATGGCCAATGTGCCACTCAAGAGCGGACCGCTCGGGCCTAATAGCCACAATCTCCAGGTGACTCAACATCTCTGTTGTGGTCAGAGATTAGTTGAAGCCACTACAGTAGCTTCTCACACACAGACACACACACACACGCACACATTTAAAGCATTAATGTGGAGTGCTGCAGGTCACATGTCTCGCGGTGTTCCCTGCCTGTCCATTTTAAGCACCCTCCCCCACCGCACTCACTCGGTTACTCACGTTGCCACAGCAACACCATGGTGTCACCATTCTAGAGCAGCAAGATGCTCGCTGGTTATTGAATACCTCTAACGCAGCAATTCAGTCTAATAAAGCAACTGCATGTCATTACTTTCTTATGCAAGAGTTATATTGCACCCAAAACACATTTGTACTTCATTGTTTAAATGATTTCATTTATTGCACTCGTATTTAGCTTCACAATTATAATTAGGTTTTATATAATACAATGTTTTAATAATTAAGAGTCTCTTGTACTCACCAAAGCAATTTTTTTATTACAAATACAGTGAAAACAGTTAAAATGGGAAATATTATTACAATTTAAGATAACTTGTTTATATTTTAAAGTGTAATTTATTCCTGTGATGACAAAGTTGAATTTTCAGTGTCACATGATCCTTCATAAATCTCTTTAATATGCTAAATGCAGCTTAGTTATGGTCAATTTTAAAAACATTTAAAAAACCTATATATATATATATATATATATTACACACATACATACATACATGCATACACACACACACACACGTGTGTATATTTATTTATATATATATATATATATATATATATATATATATATATATATATATATACACTTCGTTTATTCAATGTATATACAGTATTAGTAATTAATACTATGTAGATCATATGTAGATTTATATATGTATATATATGTGTGTGTGTGTGTGTGTGTGTGTGTGTGTGTGTGTGTGTGTAAACTGTTTATTCAATGTATATACGGGATTAGTAATTAATACAGTATTAGTTATCTAATTAAAGCTGAGAAATAATTAAATACATGGACATGAAGTTGAAATTATTATATTATGTGTAAATTAGCTAGTCGGCGAAGCGAAAAGACAAACACTGCAACAATATTACAGTTTTAATTTGTTTTAATTTATATATTATTGTTAATTTGCAGTTCAAGTCAACAAAAAAAAAAAAAAATCAGTTTTCTTGCTTTATGAGTGCAGACCCCTGAAGTCTGTCATCTATCAAAAGATTGAAAGATGGCAATTAATTTGTGTTGGTATAAAAAGAGAGGCAGTGGAAAGTAGCATCTACTGCATATGTTGCCGTGAACGATGGTTAAATATACAGTTTAGTGTCATTATACAAAAATATGAGCTATTTATGGATTCATAACGGACTCGATGAACCCTTTCTCACTGCATCTTTATTAATGGGCCTCTAACGCTGCACCGGATGCTCTGCATTATTGCTCTTGGAGCAGAAACGCACAGTTTCATCTCCATAGCATCTGCATACTCATCTCAGGTGCAGGGATTTATTTCCTTGTTTATACTGAATATCCACCGCTGCGGCCAGCATTCACACACAAAGTGTAAGTGGTAGGCCGTTATGCGATCAATGCTTATGTAAATCAGGGAAGATGAGGGCGCTGTGGCACAGACAGCAGACTCATCCATCTCTGGTGTGCCTGCAGCTGTGGTGTAGTGTGATGTCCGGGCTGGAGGGAGATTGATGGCTGTGGGGTCTTATTGGCTTACGCCCATGATGGACTCTCTCATCGGTGCGCTCAACATTACAGCAGTCCTCCCAGCTCTCCACAGACTCCGAACGGATCTCAGACAGGCTTAATCACAGAGACTGGCTTAAAGGAATATTCCAGGTTTATTTTCAGCCTGAAGATGGGATTTCTCACCCCAAAATAATTTATTTACTCACCCTCATTTTCTGTCTTTTTTTAAACATACAATAACTAAAGAACTGTTTTTCGCCATATAGTAGAAGTCAGTGGGGTCCAAAACATCAATAAAGGGAAAAAACTAAATAGAAAACAAGATATTTTATTTTGTGTTCCACAGAATAAAGAAAATCATACAGGTTTGAAATAACATGAAGGTGAGTAAATGATAACAAAACTTACATATTTGGGTGAACTGTCCCTTTAAGTCTTTTTTTTTTTTCTTTTCTTTTTTTTTTTTCTTTTCATTGGTGCCACTATTTATTTTATTTATTTAATTTTTTTTTACCCCCAAACAGCACTATTCATTCTTGGCTTTCTGCACTTGTGACAGTGCCCTAAAGCAAGATTTTTTTTTCTTGGATCTTCCGTTATTTCTTCATTTCTCTGAGCACAGCGACGACTCTGTCATCTGGTGTCTGGCTCTCTGTAAAAACTAACAGTGATTTCTGTAATGCTGTAATGCCATCTCAGCCAAAACATACAGTACAGTACTGTTTAAAAGTTTGGGGTTAGTAAGATTTTTTTCACGTTTTTGGGGGGAAAAAATTCTCATGTTCACCAAGGCTGCATTTATTTGATCGGAAATACAGCAAAAACTGTAATATTTTGTAATATTATTACAATTTAAAAACTTTTCTATTTTAGTGTAATATAATATAATGTAATTTATTTATTCCTGTGATGGCAAAGCTGAATTTTCTCCAGTCTTCAGTGTCACATGATCCTTCAGAAATCATTCTAATATGTTGACTTGCTGCTCAAGAAAGATTTCATATAATTATCAATGTTAAAAACTTGTTGTGGAAATCATAATACGTGTCTCTCAGGATTCTTTGATGAATGGAGTGAAAATAACACCACTGAAATAGAAAATGTATAGAAATTTATATGGGCTAAATGAAATTTACTCTCACTTTTGGTCAATTTAATGCATCCTTGCAGAATAAAAGTATTAATCTCACTTGCTGACTCCAGACTTTTGATCATTTGTGTAAATGACCCTTCGCAGAGAGTTTGATTGACAGGCGATCTGACCAATTGTAATGCCGGAACTGACACTTGTCCGACAAACAAACCAGACCGGAGAGTAGATCAACATTGGTGGACTCGAACTTGAAAAATTATGTATTGACGTCTTGAATAATATACCTTCTGATATTCACTCATGTTTATTTCATGCTATAACTAGTAAAGAGGAAGAGATTATCGGTGCCACTTAAACCGAGGCTCAGTTACAGGGATTTTGTCCAAACTGCTGTTCAGGAGTAACTGTTGTTGTTGATGGTTTGAGTTGCTTCTATGACAGATGATACAACTCTAATCTTAGATGTTCTGGCTCTTGTGTTACTTAGTCTTTTATCTGTGGGATTTATCTCTTTTAATGCTCTGAGGTGAGTCTTTTGGGATGACACATGCATTGTGTGAATATGTGTGTGTGTTGTCCCAGTTGGCTGAATGGCCTGGCGGGTTCGAGTGGGTTTTGTGACTTCATCTGGCCCTCCTGCACTGTTTTAGATGAGCAGCCAGGTCATCCTGTTGAGATGCTGTATGGAGAAGTATATGGACTCACAAACACTTAGAAGCACCCACTGACAGACACAGTCATAATCCCTTTTGTGTCTCTTGCTTCTTTCGTAAGACCAGACAATGTAATTATGGGATTTCAGCAGGTTATATGAGGACAAATAGAAGCACAAAATGATTGAAGGAAGGCCTAGTCTTGGCAAAAAATGCACTTTGTAACTTTTTTAGGGAATTTTTTTTTCTTAAAAAGTATTCAAGATTATTACTATTGTGTCATTTGGTCGCATAAGACAATTTGGTTTGTAATGACTCTGTTTGCTTATGTTTTGTGAGCGTTCTTGTGCATGAATGTATTATTGATGGTCTTTCTCAGGAGAACCCAGAGCACAGGACAGGAGCCCCTCCGGAGGCAGGGCTCCTCTGCCGGCCGAGCGCCTCAGCCACTCTCTGTGCAGGCCATCAAGCACATATGGGTCCGCACGGCCCTCTTTGAGAAAGTCCTGGACAAAATAGTGCAGTATATTGTGGATAATGCAAGGTAATTAGCATCAGTACTGTAACTCAGTTCATGTAACTTTGTATGATTTAGTTTTTAGGATTACATTTTTTTTTAATCTTTAGCAAGTCTACAAATGATTATCAGTTTTATGTACTGTACATTATAATGTTGTGATGCCTATTTTGACTTTTAGCTTATTTAAAATGACCGATTCATAAGTGATTTTTTTTTTATTTTATTTTTTATTAATTTAAAATAATCAGCTTACTGATATCACATGGAATTTTAATATCTGTGTATGCCTTTTTTTCTTAAATAATTGTGGCTGCATAACATGCATTGCTCATCTCTCTTATGCAAAGTGTTATTTGCCAAGATTAAGGCTTGAAATTTATCATTTGTCCATGGTGATTGTTTGGGCTCTCATATGGAGCTTGTGAAATAATGAGTTATTTGTTCAGCCTTTGAAAGAGGTCTCTGGTTATTGACATACACACTGTGTGTTTGCTGTTTGTGTGTGTCTGTAGTAAGTATTATGAAAAGGAGGCCCTCATGCACGACTCTGTGTTTGGCCCAATACTGGCGGCGCTGCTGGGTGAGTCTATCTGATGCATAAAACACACTCTATCTGCTCATAATACAGCTAATCAAGATTTATAGATGTTGTTTAATAAAAAATTGTGTTCAAATGGTGTTAGCATTCATTATTTTATTATTCACTCTTGCATTTTTTTTATCACAATATGTTATCACGTTACAATTTGTTTTGTGTAAAAATCAATATTTTTCATCTATAGTCGGGCCATGCGCTCTAGAGTACACTAAGCTCAAGACGTCGGATAATTTCTGGACGGACCCATCAGCAAATGAGCTGGTCCAGAGGCATCGCATTCACGGGGCCCACAGGGGCCAAGAAGTGTCGCCAGGCCGCAGGCCTGCACTTGGGGTGAGAATATCATACGTATAGGGATAATTGTGCAGTAATTTTGTTTTAGTAAGTAATCCATTTAAAATCTCATATTGATGGTTTTTCCTCAGATCCGAAAGCGTCAGTCCTCTGGAAGCATGTCTGAGGACAAATTTGCAGCCTCGGCAAGAGAGTACGTCGAATCCCTGCACCAAAACTCACGCATTCACTTGCTCTACGGAAAAAACAATGTACTCGTTCAACCGGTAAGACAGTACACACACAGATGCAAATGCACTTACAGGAAAACTAGTCTGATTTGCATCTACAGTTCTTTTGATGATTCTAACAAAAGGGATTGATTGTAGATCAATGAATCTCGTCTAATCAATATAATGGATCTCAAGGGCTGCTGGTTATGGGAATTGATCCAGAGTGGTGTAGATAGGTAAAACTGTTCGAATTGTTGTCTTCCCTTGTGTAATGAACGGTCAGATGGGTTTCCCTGGCATTTTTAGTTCTCCGGCCCATGCTGACTTCCCGGCTGCTAGTTGGCTACTGTTGTGAACTGGAAAAGGCAGACTGGCTTAGCCATTACACCACATTAGATTTGTCATCAAATGAGTCAGGCACGAACTGAATGTGTGCATGAAAGTGTTTGTGAGATTTGCAACGGTGACTGATGTAACTGGGCACAGAGAGTGCTGGGTCTGGCAAGGACTTGTAGAAATCAATAGTGTAAACGACCCTTGCCAAAAGGTTTGCAGTGATTCAGGTTTAATTGGATTTTTGTGTGAAACCTGATGCGTTTCGCAGGTCTCATCATCACAGTAAATCGTCAGAGACGTTTTATGTCACTCTGTTGCTTATAACACTCATTTTTCTTCCGTTTCTCCTTTTTTTTCTGCTCTTTTCCTTGTGTTAACTCATAAGCAAAGAAAAGTGTGTAAGGTTGCTGATTATGCTAGTTACAGTATTTTTAGAGGAGTTAGGGAAGCCACTGTGTTTTATTGAATAGAATTTGTTCTTTGCAGAAGAAGGACATGGAGGTGCTGCATGGTTACCTGTCCCTTCATCAGACGGCTGAAACACTCACGCTGAAGTGGACGCCCAATCAGCTAATCAATGGCACTCTGGGAGACTGTGACTTGGAGAAGAGGTAATATATACTGTACACACACACAGGGGGAAATCTGGTCAATTAGGTCATCAGGTAAAATGGGCCGGAAGAGCTTGGAATGATTTGAGATGGTCAATAACTGCAGTTCATTTTGCTACAACTGTACTTATGTAGGAACTGAATTGATTGGTCTGAGATTACTAGGTTGGACAGAGCAATTACTTTCACAGAGGATGTACAGGAAAAGCATAAGATGAGTGTCCTTTTGTGCTGATTGCTGGTTTGTAATGATAAGGTTGATATGTTTGTAAGAAACAAATAAACATCTAAATGTGAGGTTATTTAGCAAAACGACATTATTTTATTGAAAAGACTGTTAGATTGCTGATTTGTATTAACAGTACAATTCTCTCTCCCTCCCACTTTCTCTCTCTTTCTCAATTCTTTTTATCATTCTATAGTATTTACTGGGACTACGCTTTGACTGTGCCTTTAAGACAGATCGTCTGCATTCATTGTCACCAGCGCTGTGAGTCTGATTATATTATATTATATTATATTATTCATTTTTGTTTATCTTCAACGTTTAAACTTTGTCAGATATTCAGCTTCAGTGTAGCACATATTTAAGTATCAATTATTGATTTAATTCACCTTATATCACCGATTATTAATTATATACTATTTAATTTTTTATTCATGTGAATTTCTCTCAGCGGACAGTGGGGGTACTCTGGTGTTAGTAAGTCAGGATGGGATCCAGCGGCCTCCTCTGCACTTCCCTCCTGGGGGCCACCTCCTGGCTTTCCTGTCCTGTTTGGAGACAGGTTTACTGCCCCGGGGTCAGCTTGAGCCCCCCCTCTGGTCCCAGAAGGGCAAGGTGAGTGTTTTGCTGCAGAACTTATTAAATATGCCATGTAATAAAATGTTGAAATTTGTCAGTAAAATTTCAAACATCCAAATCATTAAAGAATAGAATGAAAATGAAAATTAAGATGCTGAAATTTTACTCACCCTCAAGGCCATCCAAGATGTAGATTAGTTTTTCTTCATTGAAACAGATTTGGAGAAATTTAGCATTACATCACTTGCTCACCAGTGGATCCTCTGCAGTGAATGGGTGCCGTCCAAACAGCTGATTAAAACATCATAATAAATAATCCACATGTCTCCAATCCATCAGTATGATGTTTTAATGGAATCTCATTCTGACGGCACCCATTCACTGCAGAGGATCCATTGGTGAGCAAGAGATGTAAGGCTAAATTTTTCCAAATCTGTTCTGATGAAGAAACATCAGATTGTATTTTTTTGCTTGTTGACACACTGCAAATTAATTACAAAATGTTCCTTATTTGAATTGAGAAGCTGAGTTTAGTTTGATTATGACTCTGTGTGTTTGCTTAACAGGGTAAAGTCTTCCCTAAGCTCCGTAAGAGGAACAGCACGGCCCGTTTAGTAGATCAGGATGGAGACGGAGAGGAGCAGATCGCTGCAGACTATGTGTTTCGCATCGTCTATCCGGGGCACCGTCACGACTCAAGTGAGTCTCAGCAGAAATGTGCCTGTCCTCTTCACATCTCTGTCTCTGTCTCTCTTCACACATCCAGTATCTGTCCATCTATCCATCCGTCCATCCATCCACAGTGACCCCAAAAGCATTAAAAGCTTCAAAGCCACACATTAAAATGCATGAATCTTGCATTATAATTAAATTCATATAATTTTAAGTGTGACTTAAGCATTCAAAAGTACTTTTTTGGGGCCAATCTACATCTTAAAACCCTATTGGTACTCACATATCCATTACTCGCAGCCACTGTTCAGCCAGACCTGATTTCCCGGATGTGTGAACGCTGAACAGGGCTCCATCAGACACCCGCATATCGTTGTCTATGTGTTTTGTTCTCACTTTTCTGTGGAACATAACAGCCGTTGTGGAGGCTGCTGGAAGGGATGTGAGTATTAAACGCAGCCTTTAGATTTTCAACTGTTCTGACTGGGATGACAGTGCTTCTTTTTATATCTGTGTATGTATGCACTGCAAAAAAAATAAAAAAAAATCATCTTTAGATAGTTTTTGTCTTGATTTCCAGTTAAAATATCAAAATATCCTTAAAACAAGATCCATTTACTTGAGAAGCAAAACTGCTTAAGATATCAAGCCTTGTTTTCAAAGTACATACATGTATCTTGAATTACATTTTAATTCAATAAAGAATAATTAAACATTAGATTTTTTTGAAATACTTTTTTTTTATATTATTAATTTATAATTAATTTTAAGATTTTAATTTTAAATTTAGGATGACCTTTTTCTGTTTTGATTATAAATCTACAAAAAATACTTTTAAACTTAAATTTAAGTTTATTAAATTGAAATTTCATAAGGCTTAAAATTAGGTTTAAAACAAGTAGAAACAGTTATGCAATTATGCTCATTTTAAGCATGTTTATATAATTTTCTGCAAAACAAGAAAAAAATACTGATTTAAAAATGATTTTTTTTGCAGTGTGTGTGAGTGGAACGTGACTTTGCTTCAGAGGCGGGTGCTAAACTGTGTTCTTTTATTGCCCAAGCAGTCACTATAAACTACCACCACACCACGGGCAGTCGTGCGCCCTCTCTGGACGACGATGAGGAGGAGGAAGATAGACTTCACGCTATGATCTCTATGATCTGCTCACGGAACCTCACAGATCCTAATGTCATGAAAGGTTTTTATCACCAGTGGCCCACTTCATTCTCCCTCCCTCCTTTCATCCTTCCTCTCCTCCCACTTTCTTTTCATCCCAACTGTTACCTGGTCCCCACAAGCAGCGACCCAGCAGTGCGGCCGGTTGTCGGTCAGTGAGGGCAGATTGAGACACAGTAGGTGCCTCGGGCATCATGGTTCTCTTGTCACTCTTAAAGTTGTTGGCCTGATCTGTATGCTTGTAACTATGCTGCTAGGACTGCTAGGTCAAGTGGCACAAGACCCTGAGTGTGTGGGGCACATGTGCATTCCACTGTGCAAGAGAACAAGGGATATATATATATATATATATATATATATATATATATATATATATATATATGTCACTAAACACCACAAGAACATACTGTTCTAGTAATAAGAAAAGTACGTAAGAATATGTATTACAACAGTATGCCAGTGTTGGATCATAAATTTGTCTTAAATGCCACACACTCCCATGTTGGGTATTATAAGCATTTAAATGTCGCATATACAGTACAGTAGTAGTATATTAATTGATACAAATCTTTTTTGTTAAATTGTGTATAGTTCTAACCTAAAATAACTAGGTAGGAAAAATCTAATTTATGGATTTAATTTCCATAATTTGAATTTTGAAACATTTGTTAATTTTTTATTTTATTTTATTTTAATCTTAAATGTAATAAATTGTTATAAGTACAACATGCATATACTGTATGTATAACAAATCTGTTTTCTAAAATGAATAGTTCTTCTAACCCAAAATAATTAGGTAAGAAAATTCAAATTATTGGTTTTATTTGCATAATTTAAACTGTGAAAGATTTTTTATTCTTTTGTTTTATTATTTCATTATTTTATTTTATTTATTATATTAAATGTAATAAATTGTTATAAGTACAATATATATATATGTTTAACAAATCTATTTTGCTAAAATGTGTATAGTTCTAAGCCAAAATAACTAGGTCAGAAAATTCTAATTATTGATTTTATTTACACAGTTTGAATGGTGAAACATTCTATTATTATTATTATTTTTATTATTATTATTATTATTATTTTATATTTATATTTATATATTTTATTCTTATTTTATTTATTAAATGTAATAAATTGTTATAAGTACAAAATGTATATATGTTTAACAAATCTATTTTGCTAAAATGTATATAGTTTTAACCTTTAAGAACTATGTAGAACATTTTTAATTCTTAATTTAATTCACGTAATATTAATGTTGAAGCAATTTTTATTTTTTATTTATTTTTTTATTTAAGTGATTATATAAGTGATCATAACTGACTTATATAATATAATGTTATTATATTATATTATATTATATTATATTATATTATATTATATTATATTATGTTGTTAAATTATGCACACAAAACCTGAATGTCCTTTATTTTCACATTTGTGTTTTTAAGTGTGTGTGTGTGTGCGTGCGTGTCTGCGTGTGCGTTTTTGTGACATGAGGACACAAATTTGTATAATGACTTATGAGGACATTACCCCATGTCCCCATTTTTCAAAAGGCTTATAATCATGCAGAATGAGTTTTTTTGAGAAAGTAAAAATGCAGAAAGTTTCCTGTAAGGGGTAGGTTTAGGTGTAGGGTTGGTGTAGGGAGATAGAAAATACGGTTTGTACAGTACAAAAACCATTACGCCTATGGAATGTCCCCACAATTCACAAAAACAAACGTGTGTGTGGTGAGGTCAGTACAGTGCACATCTCTCTCCCCTTGACTCACTCTCCACTGTCGTCACTCTTTTCCTTCCACTCCTCCGTTGCTGAGGGTTACCTACGCTAACCTTTCTCACAGTCGGGAGAGCTTCCACTGCCCTGCCACGTTGTCACACTACAACTCTGTCTTTGTCCTTTCTCCTTCTCACACACATACACCGACACTACCCGACTGCCCTAGGAGGTATGATGTGCGTTCATGGAGCTCAGACTCTCCTCCTCTCTGCACTGTTGGTCCTGACTGTGGTGGCCAGGCAGCAATGCTTCCAATGATTTGCTGTTTTCCTTTTGCACTCTTTGGTTGACATGAGTAAGTCCTTAGAGAAGTCTTGGTTATTTTTAGGCTCTGTGTCTTTATTTGGTTTCAC
This sequence comes from Spinibarbus caldwelli, assembly GCA_039654775.1. Classification (NCBI taxonomy): domain Eukaryota; kingdom Metazoa; phylum Chordata; class Actinopteri; order Cypriniformes; family Cyprinidae; genus Spinibarbus; species Spinibarbus caldwelli. Next base: position 16,878,805 of record CM077252.1, on the reverse strand, counting down.
TGCCAAATGCTTGAGGGCTTTGCATGTCAAGTCTGCACACGTTATGTATTATTTCTTTTTCCTTTTAAACTTTGCGGCGAATGCGCTCCACTGCTTACTTGTCAGAACTGTGTCTCCTTCCCTTTATGAATTCTCTGTTTTCCTCTTTGGTTTGAGTTGTCGTTGTTGTTGTTTTGGTGTTCCTCCTGTGTTGAGCCGGTTTTCTGCAATGCTGTTCACTGTAATTCTTCACTAACTGCAGTCACCTTTCATTATATCAGTTAGGTCCTGTGGGGTTCTGGTGTAGTAGACACACGAATCGTTCCGTGAACGCGTCGTCTATTCGATCATAGCCTTACCAAAGTCCCATAGCCCACGTCAGACTTTTAGGGACAGATATTGAATACATGCTCTCCGTCCACATTGTTATTTTGGTTACAACCAGTGTATAGCAGGTCACCAGCTCCAACCTGAAGAATTAAGGTGAAGAGCATTTACGTTTACTATCGACTCTTTTGGTTCAGTTGATTCACTCTCTTCAAGTTTTATGCAACTACGCACAGTATACATTCCTCTTCTTGATTTGTCTTTATTTTTGTCATGGTTTAATCTGATGCATCCAGCATGGTAGGAATGGTTACTGTCTGTCCTTCTATACTCCTCTCCAAGCTCTACCAGTGCCTGGCTTGATTTGTGACACTGTGATTGATTGATCGATTGATTGGCAGGTCTCCTGGCATGGCATCCCCGCATCGTTTTACACTTTTTCCTTCTGTTCATTCATAGATGCATGTTTTTGAAACCCTTATATTTCAGGTTTGCTTTGATTTCATTATGTGTGTTTAAGGACATTTCTGACAGGAAGAAATATCTGGAAAAAAGAAAAGTACATCTAAATTGGGGCTGTCAATTTATCATGTTTAGTGGTATTGTTTTAAAAAGAACAAAATATGCAATTAATTGTTCCCCCACCTATATGTTAAACAGAGCAGTTCTAGCTTAAAGTACAACCTTTAGGCAACGCTTTTTGGCAAACCACACTTATGGAGTGCAGGCAGTGTGTGCTTATATTAAAAAAACAACAGAATCGGGCAGAAGAAAGGGATATCAAGACATTTAAAAATCCAAAATATTTTAAACTGGAGATATGGTGTCTTAAAATTGCAGTGCTCATGGCGAGAGATGCTAAAAAACAGCAAGACTTGACTCTACTGTTGCACATTCGTACAGAGACTAATATTTAAAAAAAAAAAAAAAAAAAAAAACAGTGGAGACATAATGCAAAAGCAAGTTGTGTGTGAATGGCCCCTATGGATAAACGGATAGTTTTATGTTCAATAATATGGAAATAAAACACATATTACAACATCTACAGACACTTTTCTTAATGTCTATTAAGTGATTTGCATCTGCCAAAATAATGTCTTTAAATAATTTTAAATTAGGTGTTTTCTTAATCAAAACTGATATGAGTAAATGTATTTAATTTTAATTATATGATATATCATTTAATCAATGTAATAAATTTCTTTAATTGATTGACAGCCCTAATCTAAATATCATTCAAAATTAACAAATTGCTAAATATATAAAACATTCAAATCAGATACATTAAAATGCAGTTTAGGATGCATTTTACTCTTCCTTAATTATCTCATGGTTGAGCTGAGGCCTGAAATTCAGCAAATCTGAGGCTTTTGAGCTGAATAAGATGCTTTATGGCCATTCCAGTCCAGCTAAGAGCCTAATTTCCTGTAGAGATGTATTATGGTGTCTGGGATGTGAAATTAATTCCCATTTGGCAGCTTTCCACCGTACAACAGCTTCTTATTGTAGAGTAGCTCTGAGAGGAAAGAAAATGCCCATTTTCAATGATCCTAGTAATATTAATAGTCATATATCTCAAATATGTTCTTCAAATGCAGGTTACTAGAGCAGGTTTCATGTTTGCTTATTCATCTCTTATTTCCTCTTTCTCTCGCTTTGCCTCTTTTCCATCTATTCCACTCCCACGCCCTAATAGACCACGGGGACATGATGGAGATGCAGGGTTTTGGCGGCAGCCCGTTGTCATGGCAGCAGGGCGAGTGCACCAGTCATATGTCATCTTGTCTGTCCTGCTCCACTGGGGGCAGCAACGCTTCTGTCGAGCTTCCATCGAGCTGTACCTGCATGCATGACCGGTGAGAGTTTTATTGGTTAAAAAACACAATAAAAACAGTAATATTGTTAATTATTAATACAATTGAATAAAACTGTTTTGTATTTTAATACTAATGTAATATCTAATTTAATTACATCAAATTAATTTTCAGTACAGTCTTCAGTGTCACATGATCCTTCAGAAATCATTCTAATGTCCTGATTTGCTGCTCAAGAAACATTCATAATTATTATCGGTGTTAAAAAACCATGGTTAATTTATTTTACGGGATTCTTTGATGAATAGAAAGTTAAAAGAACAGCTTTTATTTGAAATGGAAATCTTCTGTAACATTAAAGATCATCTTTACTGTTATGTTTGGTCAATATTATGCATATTAGCTTAAAGTAAATCTTATAATCTCATAGAGTATATAATCTTATATAATAATCGTATTAAATCTTGTATAATATTGTCGTTTCCACCATTTTTTTCTTATTATGTGGTGGAAAGGACATTTTTAACATTTTTGGAATAAAATGGCAGACAACTTTTTCTTGTTCAGCATTTTATGCATCCTAAATGTGTACAAATAAATAATATTCTTACACTTATACATAATTATTTCAATTTACTGGAAATGACAGTAGGGTGATATTTTTCTTTGTTCCATCTTAAGGTCATTACTCTGAGACTAACCATAGTGAAAACTTCATTAGTATTAATATTGTTCATTGTAGCGAGAATGATGGCACATATGGCTGTTTTTTTTTTTTTTTTTTTTTTTGGGACAGATTTATATAAATTATTATCACACAATAAATATTGAAATTGTTTTTTTTTTTTTTAAAGTCTGACATTAAAACTGATACATAAACAGCTTGGAGTATTTTTGAAGTGACTTTCATATTACCAAAAGAAAAAAGTTAAAATCCTTGGGACAAAAGTGCCCAAAAAAAAACAAAAAAAAAACGCATATGTTAAATATTTTAATGAGTGCAATATATATGCAGTTTGGCTGTAGTTTGCATATATTTTTGCAAAAGCATCTGATTAGACTTCCTGTATTGAAAGATGTAACGGATGTTTCCCTTCTGTGTCCAGTATTCCACTGAAGATGCTGTGCCAAAATATGAAGAAACAGATTGTGTCTCGAGCGTTTTATGGCTGTAAGTCCAAAGAAAATCTGTGCAATTTTTCATATAAATTAGAATAAAACACCCTCAGCTGTGCATACAGTGCTGTAATGCTCTTATGCCACTTTTCCATCTGTAGGGCTGGCCTACTGTCGGCACCTGTCCACTGTGAGGACGCACCTTTCAGCACTGGTCAACCACAACATTGTCCCTCCGGACAAGCCCTGTGAAGCCTCTGGAGGGCTCAGCAAAGATGTGTGGAGTAAATATCAGAAAGACTGTAAGGTTAGCCTAGTACTCTTCAGCTCCGGTTACTAGAGGGTACTAGCTGTCAGTGACATGTACCGTAGGTTGCAGTAGTCCCGCTGTCTCCATCTGTCCCTTTTTCTCTCTTGCCAGAATTATAAGGAGCTGGAGCTGCTGAGGTTGGTTTACTATGGAGGGGTGGAGCATGAGATCAGAAAGGAGGTGTGGCCATTTCTGCTGGGCCACTACAAGTTTGGGATGGAGAAGAAAGACATGGCTCAGGTTAAGTTTTATAAGCACACTTCTTTGTCACAATAGTTTGTTCTGGTGTGATGTGTGTACTAAATGTCCGATGTGCCCTTGTGTGTTTCGTAGATTGACGAGAAGATCACAGCAAGGTATCAGCAGGTTATGCGGGAGTGGAAGGCATGTGAGGTCATTGTGAAGCAGCGGGAAAAAGAGATGCAGTCGGCCATCTTTGCCAAGTTGTCATCAGGGAGCAGTATAGACAGCCACGTCCTCAGACTCATCCATAGGGACTCCACCATTAGCAACGAGGTCAGTCGCAAGCTCTGTTTAAGTAAGTATAGGTTATTTACTTACAAACCTAGCAAGCTGCCTTGCTGTCTACATAGGCAACATCCTAACACTCACAGAATAACACATAAAACAGAGTTCCTTTCTTGCAGTTAATTTCAATATAGTTTGTTATTAGCATGTTTCTATGCTAACTGGTCAATACTTTGATAACGGTAAACACAACTACTGTTTTTTTGTTTTAGTGTTTTTTATTTATTTATTTATTTATTTTTTGATTACACTCTTCAATACTGCTCAGAACTTAAGTATGGATAAACATACATGCCACATATAGATATTTTCTAAAACACTTCATTTTTTATTTCACATTTCAATACTTTTGAGTATTGAATGAAATGTGCGTTATTTATCATGTTAGCATGTTGCTAAGCTAAATGTTCAATACTTTAATAAGCATACACAAATATTGGGTAATAGTTTGTTTTTGATTACATACCAATACTTTTAAGTATTCAGTGTTTATTAATAATGTGGTGTTGGTATGATAAGCTAACTGTTCGATACTTTAATAAACATACATGCCACACAAAGATATGAGGTAAAATATTTTGTTTTTGATTACTTAATGAAATGTATGTTTATTTTATGTTTGGTTTTAGCATGTTGCTAAGCTAACTGCTCATGTATGGTAAACAAATATTAGGTAAAATTGTTCACTTTTGATTACACTTTTCAATACTTTTGAGTCTGTTTATCATTTGGTAGTATCCCTTATGAAAATTAACCATGGTTTTACTACAAATAAAACCAGAAAACAACGGTAACCACAAATGATTCATGGTCTTGCTATGTAAGTTTAACCATGGTATTTGTAGTAAAACTGTTTATACAAATGGTAATCAATGCGCAAAAACAATTACTACAGATTTACTATAATAAAACCATGGTTAATTTTTGTAAGCGATGTTACTATTCTAACTGTTCAATAATAAGCATCAATGTGTAGCACACAGAAATATTTTTGATGACACATTTCAGTATTTTTACTGTAAGTACTGAATGAAATGATTATCATTTGGTGTTAGCATGATGAGCTAACTGTTCAATACTTTAATAAGCATAATAGTGTGTCACACAAATATTGTGTTCATGTTTCAACACTCGAATTCTAGATAGCATAAGGTAAATCTTGAGTTATGTTGTGTCGTCATATCCCATCCATCCCATCTCTTCTCGCTCTTCAGGTATTCATGTCCGTGGATGAGCCTGATGCAGGGGGTCATGACACCTCATGTGAGGGAGGAAGTACTCCCACCTTAACCACTGTGGTTACCCCGGCCATGTTAGCCCCAGACGAGAGGCCGCTGGTGGAGTTTGACTCTCCAGACTCAGGCCTGCCCTCCTCCAGGAACTACTCCGTAGCATCTGGACACTCCCAAATCATGTCCAGCATCGATGACGGACAGAGCATGGAGGAGGACACTACACCCACTGGAGTATTGGAGGAGCAGGGTGGACGGGACTCTCTGAGTGAGGACAAACTCTGCAGTCAGCTGGACAAACTCACAACCACCACTGAGGGCACTGCACCATCCTTCTCCTCTTATACGGTACATGAATGCACTGTTTAAAGGGGTAGTTCACCCAAAAATTCAGTCATCAATTACTCATCCTCATGTATTTCCAAACCCGTAAGACCTTCGTTCATCTTCGGAACATAAATTAAGATATTTTTGATGGAATCCGAGAGCTTTCTGACCCTGCATAGACAGCAAGGGTACTACCATGAGCCAAAAACGTAGTAAGGACATCGAAATAGTCCATGTGACATCAGTGGTTCAACCGAAATTTTACGAAGTGCACAAAGAAAACAAAAATTACGACTTAGCCATTTTGGAGAGTAACGTTGTTTACGTTCAGATCAAAGCATGCACATGCGTCGTGATACTCTCCAAAATGGCGCCAGGGTGACACGGAGGAGACAAATTGTTGAATAAAGTTGTTATTTTTGTTTTCTTTGGTCACAAAAAGTATTTTCGTAGCTTCATAAAATTATGGTTGAACCACTGATGTCACATGGACTATTTTAACGATGTCCTTACTATGTTTCTGTGCCTTGATCGTGGTAGTACCCTTATTGTCTATGCAGGGTCAGAAAGCTCTCAGATTTCATCAAAAATATCTTAATTTGTGTTCCGAAGATGAACAAAGGTCTTACGGGTTTGGAACGACATGAGGGTGAGTAATTAATAATTTTTGGGTGAACTATCCCTTTAAGCTGATACACCATTACAGATCTACATTTATCACAGTCAAAATTGTAAAGGTCAATGATTTATTCTGGTCAATTGTTTTGTCAATGTGCTTGTGAGCAGATTGAGCTGTTGGACACGGTGGCGCTGAACTTGCACAGAATAGACAAAGACGTTCAGCGCTGCGATCGTAACTACTTTTACTTCACAACCAGCAACCTGGAAAAGCTGCGAAACATCATGTGCAGGTCAGTAGAGGACCGTGTTGATCTCTGTGATCTGTTGTCTTCTCATTCGGCTGTGTGTGTCTCTCAGAATAGCAGCTCATTGAATTTCAAATCTTTCAGTCTGTTAGATTAATTGAAACATAAATCACAGACTGTAACTAATTTTCTAAATCGGCTGAAAGGAGGCTCAGTCTACCTCGGTCTCTCATGTCTTTGTCTTTGTTTTATGATCCAGTTACGTGTGGGAACATCTGGAGATTGGCTATGTGCAAGGCATGTGTGACCTTCTAGCCCCACTGATGGTCATTCTGGATGATGGTGAGTGAGACACTGAACATAACAGACAAACAGACATAAAGTCTTCTTAAAATGTTTCACATCCTTGACTTGTATATTTATTATATGTGACCCTGGACCACAAAACCTGTCATAAGGGTAACTTTATTGAAATTGACATTTATACATTGAATAAATAAGCTTTCTATTGATGTATGGTTTGTTAGGATAGGACAATATTTGGCTGAGATACAGCTATTTGAAAATCTAAAATCTGAGGGTGCAAAAAACCCTAAATATTGAGAAATTCACCTTTAAAGTTGTCCAAATTAAGTTCTTAGCAATGCATATTACTAAACAAAAATTAAGTTTTGATATATTTACAGAAATTTACAAAATATCTTCATGGAGCATGATCTTTTTACTTAATATCCTTATGAGTTTTGGCATAAAAGAAAAATTGATAATTCTGACCCATACAATGTGTTGTTGGCTATTGCTACAAATATACCTGTGCTAATTATGACTGGTTTTGTGGTCCAGGGTCACATATAAGAATAACTGCTGAGACTGTACCAACTTTAAAGAAGCAGCTGAAGACGTATCTCTTCTGCAAGCACTTAAACACTTCACAACTATAAACCAAAGCACTTACACACACAAAAAAAATACTCTTTTTCCTCTCTGTAGTTCTCCTCTGCTGAGTAATCTTGTAAATTGCTTTGGAAATACTAAATGCATACATGTAAATGCAAATGTTATGAATTCAGACTACATGAAATTAATTTGTTGCACAAAAGGACTATTTTAAAAATGTATAGTTTTATATTTCAATTATAGTATTTTAATTTTATATTTAGTGTTTTCAGCATTACAATTTTAGGTTCAAAAATTTTATCTAAAATATAATATTAAACAGTATATATTATAACATTTAGTAATATTTTTTGAAATATAAACCTTTTTCAAAATTAAGATTTTAGGTTAAAAATGATAAAATATAATATTAGTTTAGATATAATAACATTTGATAGTATTTTATATATATGCTTATGTGCTTGGCCTAATTTAATGTATTTAAATATTATTTAACATATTTTTATATTAGAAACTATATTCAACATTAAAAATTTTGGTGAAAATTACATATGAAATATTCTATTTTTATAATTATGTTCTCTTCTTTTTTACCCCTCTAAAGAGTGCTTGGCCTACAGCTGTTTCACTCAGCTAATGAAAAGGATGAGTCAGAATTTCCCTACTGGAGGAGCTATGGACACTCATTTCGCCAATATGAGGTCACTAATACAGGTAACATGACACATGACCTTTCTTCCTCTTCCTGCCGGAGTCAGCGCTGTGATTTGTCTGTTTTTCTGATGCCATCTGTGACATCATGAGTTCTGAACATTAAGGTGTTTTTTTTTTTTTCCTTTTTTTTTTTCAGATCCTTGACTCAGAGTTGTTTGAGCTCATGCATCAGAATGGAGATTACACCCATTTCTACTTCTGCTACCGCTGGTTCCTCCTGGACTTCAAAAGAGGTGAGGTCTCTTTCAGACACCGAAATGGAGCCTGTGTGTTATCAAACACAGTGAAGATGCTGTATCTCAGATTGTACTTTCATTGCTTAACTTACTGTGTATCTGGTGTGTCTGTGTCAGAGCTACTCTATGAGGATGTGTTTGCGGTATGGGAGGTCATCTGGGTCGCCCCTCGCATCTCCTCCAAGCACTTTGTCCTGTTCATTGCACTGGCCTTGGTGGAGGTGTACAGGGACATTATCCTGGACAACAACATGGACTTCACTGATATCATCAAGTTCTTTAATGGTGAGTCAACTGAACAGAGGACACCTTTAAAGCTGAAATGACTGTTTTCAGATCTTCCAAACACACTCCTTGCCTTTCATCGATTAAACAAAATGAATAGCTCCATCCCAGACACACACCATTGGTTGAGCCAACTTTCAAAAGTAGTAGTGTTATAACTTTTTTTTTTTTGTAAGCAACAAAAGTAAAAAAAATACAGTAAAAACAGTAAAATTGTGAAAAAATATTACAATTTAAAATAACTATTTTCTATTTTAATATATTTTACAATTTCATTTATTTCAGTGATGTAAAACTGAATTTTCAGCATCATTACTCCAGTCTGCAGTGTCACATTATCTTTAGAAATCATTCTGATAGTTCTGCTTAATATTTTTCTGGAAACTGTAATGTATTTTTTAGGATTCCTTGATTAATATAAAGTTCAAAAGAACAGCATTTATTTGAAATAGAAGTTGTTTGTAACATTACATCTTTACTATCACTTTTCATCAATTTAATATTCCCCTACTAAATAAAAGTATTAATTCATTTACTTATAAATCTTACTGACTGTTACTGACTATTGAAATATAGTATATTTACTATATACTATTTAAATAAAGTATAGTATATTAAAATATTTTAGAATTTCGTTTTTAATGCCAAGGACTCCATATATGACATTTTGTAAAATACCCTCTTCTAACAAAAAGTCAGCTGCACTTTTGCTATGCAAAAAAATTAAATAAATAAATATATATATATATATATATATATATATATATATATTATTATTATTAAAATAAAATTAAATAATAATAATAAAAAGTTTGCTACTATAAATGTTGTTTCCTAAATTAATTGCCTTTTATCTTGTCATTTTACAAAAGATAAAAGAAAATACTTAATACTTTCAATAAAATTATTTTTTTCTACCCAGTATTACAGTAATATGAGATGTATAAACCTGAAAAGGAATGTTTTTAATATAATTTAATATATAGCACTTCTCAATAAATGACCTTCAACTTGAGTCCTTAGAAAGCAGAATGAAATGGCAATATTAAAAACTGTAAATGTGTTCAAATGCATTAAATATATTTAAAATGAATATTTACATTAACACACCCACTTTGCTATCCCTTATAAAAGAATTTTTTGCTGACCCTCCAGCACCTTCTTGCAGCCCCCTGGGGATCCTTGAACTCTAGTTTAAGAACGCTTTGTAAGAGATGTTTTACCAGCATACTTCAGCTTTAAAATATCACAGCACGACACTGAGTTTTAAACCGGAAATGCAGCATGTGGCCATGTGAAAGTATCAGTCTATTGAATAATTGTATAGTTTGTGTTCTTCTCTTACAGAGATGGCCGAGCGCCACGACGTGCAGCACATCCTCCGAATAGCGCGGGAGCTGGTACACAAGGTGCAGACCCTTATCGAGAACAAGTGAGAATAAGAGTAGGCTGCCGCCCACCGAGTCCCGCCTGGCCAAATCTCCTCCTCAAGGCTTGAGACCGCCCGGGATCTGCCTCAACGTCTCGACTCTTAATATCGTTTGCCTGCCACAGAATCCCGTTGTGTCAGACCCTGGCGTTGTCTGCATGCTCGTGGTGTTTGAGCACACTGTGACTGAGGTTTTTTCCTTTCTCGCTGTACACGCCTCCAGCACACACTGCACCTATCAGGTCCTTTTAGATCTGCTTTTATAAGAAATGAGAAGCCTCGTACAGGGGGCACAACCGTTTCCTTTCCCTAATGGCCGCCAAATGTACAGTAAGTATTCAACGATGAATAAAAACCGGCGTCGAGCACAGCTCCCTTAAATAATAACTAAGCCACGAAGAAGTCGTCCAAACAGTGTGTGACCAAAAGGACTGTGCCAATAACCTTGTGCTAGTATTTCTATGCCTAGATTTATCGTTTAGTGTCTCTATTGCCCCTTTTCTTCTGTACGATGTTTCGGTTGATGGTGATAAACATATGCGTCCATATGTTTGCACTTTGAATCTGTCACTCCATGACACCCGTGATGCTCCTCACTGACAGGCGTTATCAGGGGTCACTACACTTCCCTCAGTGTCCTAAAGTCTGGAAAGGGTCCAGGCTCTTCCACGGGTCTGAAAACTGCTTCCACGTGATTTGACGTGACTAATTAGTCACATTTTAGATGCTCACTATCTTCAGGCTTTGTTCATACTGCATATACTGTCCACTACTGTTCAAAAGATTGGGGTCAGTAAGATTTTTGATCATTTTATTCAGCAAGGATGCATTAAATTAATCAAAAGTGACAGTAAAGACATTTATAATGTTACAAAAGATTTCTGTTTAAAATAAATGCTTTCTATTTTTCAAAGAATCCTAAAATATGCATGTATGTATGTGGTTTCCACAAAAATATTAAGCAGCACAACTCTTTTCAACATTAATAATAAAAGAAATTTGAAAGATTATGTGACACTGAAGACTGGAGTAATGGCTGAAATTCAGCTTTGCATTACAGGAATAAATTACATTTTAAAATATATTCAAACAGAAACCAGTCATTTTAAATGATAATATTTCACAATATTACTATTTTTAATCAAATACATGCATCATTGGTAAGCATAAGATACTTAAAAAAAAATAATAATAAAAAAAAATATATATATGTATATATATATATATATATGTATATATATATATATATATATATATATATATATATATATATATATATATATATATATAAACAAATCTTACTGACCACAGTCTTTTAAACAGTAGTATACATAAATCTTGTCATATTTCCATATCCAATCTTTATTACTGATTATTCACACTTGTCATTTTGCAAATGATAAACTCTGATCATGTCCCAAATCATGAAAAATAACTACTTGGATCTGATCTGACTGTTCAGAAAAATTGGATTTTAAATGAAAAATGTCACTAAATTTGACCTGCTTTTAGCACATTATGGTTGTTTATGAAATGTGTCTTGTTAAAGAAACATTGCATAATAGTTGCACATTTTTAGTGTAAGTCACTTCCATACAGTCTTCCCCATCTTCCAAGTAATTAATGCCTAAGGCTGTTTGGAATCAAATACTAGCTAACTGTATACTTCACACAGTACTGCAAATTATATTTTCTTGAAAAGTATGTGAAATAAATGCAGTATGCAGTGTGTGACATCCAGTCGTCATTTTGGAAATAAAGCTTATTTATAATTAAAATGTTAACTTTTGACATTGTCTTCAAATGTATCAATGATATTGGAAATGGACTGTTAAGGCAAGCACTTTGCATTGTGGGATATTATAATCCATGCTGTGTGCTGATATAGAGGCCTACTACACATTTGGTCGTCAGGGTATTTCACACATTCAGACAATTCACACATTAGTATGCATACTGTATACTGCAGAAGTAGTAGTATGCTAGTATGCCATTCCAAACAGCCGAAATCCCCCAAAACAAAAAGCAACTGTACTTTTCTAACAGCTGACAGTGGTTATGGGAAAAGTGGTCTTATGATGTGACTATCGGTCACTGCCTCAAATCTTGCCAATTCCTTTTGTTGAATGCATGCGAGTGCAAAGGATGTTTTAGCCCTTACGAAGGCTTACTTCCGTCAGGAGCTCATGTACCAAAGCCTCTAAAACATCTTCATCCTTGTCATACACATGTGCAATGTTAAACCACAACTCGAAGACTGTTGATTAGGTGTATAAAAGACAAATCATTTCTTTTCATTTCTACTGTGAGACATTTATTATCCTCCTTAATGTGCATTATTGCACTGTAAATAAAGAGAAAAGCCCTGGATGAGGACACTACTGTCAGCTATTTCAGACTCGATTTTTTACTTTGGTTTTAGAGACTGTGCTAACCTGGAGAGCTGTACAATTTGAATGTGGGAAACCTTTGTTATTTGTTGACTGTTATGTCCCTTATCAACGTTGTGCACTGGTTTCTAATAGTTTCAAATATATATGTACATTTTTGTTTGGACGCCAACATCAGAATGAAGTATGTATTGTAAAGGATGTATCATTTACCTTGAATGTACATGTATTATGGAAAAAACGTTGTTCCTAAAGATTAAAACATTTTCATATGCAGAAAAACTTAGTGTACATTTTGAATTTCTTGGAAGATATTATGGTTTTATATATATATATATATATGCAAATCTATTTATGCATTACATTGACAGAGGGTAACAGTAAAGACATTTCTAAAGTTACAAAATATTTCAAATAAATGTTGCTCTTTGAACATTCTATTCATCAAATAATCCTGAAAAAAAAAAAAATATATATATATATATATGGAAAATATATATTATTTTTTTTTCCACAAACATAAGCAGCACAAATGTTTATGAGCACTAAATCAGAATATTAGAATGATTTCTGAAGGGTCATGTGACACTGAAGACTGGAGCAATGAAAATTCAGCTTTGCTGTCACAGGTAATAAATTACATTTTAAAATATATTAAAATAGGAAAGTTATTTTAAATCAGAATAATGTTTCACAATATTACAGTTTACTGTATTTTTGATCAAATCAATGCAGGCTTGGTGAGTATAAGACATTTCGTCTTCAATTCCCAAACTTATAAACGGTATAAAATATAAAAGAATGGAACTAGCACATAAAATGTGTGCAGTGTATCAAAGTAACCACTAGAGAGCTCACTAATATAAGAATGTGACTAATATCAGCACATTGGCTGCCAACAGCGCTCGGGGTTTATTTCATTGAAAGAAATAAGAGTACATAATTATGATTTACACGTAAGTACAAAAATAACAATCGTAAAAACAACAACAATCACCGATGTGCGCTTCTCTGCCAATGGAGAAAATGTCAATGATCCTCTTCCGTTCAACACTGGCAGCTCATTTATTACAGCTCTCAATGTACATAAGGTCACTCCATTGTGAATGCAGAGAACAAAATGCATGTCTGTCTCTACACAAGATTGAAGTCTTGCACATCATTCAGTACCCAAGGAATTGCACGTTACGAAGGCATGAAAACAAACAAAAAAAAATGACATTAAAATAGTGTCTTCTAAAGCTAACGCTCCTCCATAAATATTTCCTTGCTGCTAATTAAATCCACTGTATTTTCTTATAACAGAATCACAGGTTTGTGTAGTCAGGACAATTAATGAAACAGAGTACAGTGTGGAAAAAAAGGACACAAAATTCAGAACCGCAAAGACATTCTTAGGCCACAATTGTTACAGTACAACATCAAAGGCCAAAACTGTCCTCCAAAGAGTGGTCCAGGTCCAGAGGCCTGTGTGTGTTTGTGTGTGTTTGTGTAAGTGTTTCCATGCATGGAGGTCCCAGCATAGCGGGGGTGACGCAAGTCCATCATGGTCCCACGACATCTGCTTCTACTCAGCCCTGAAACACAGCAAGAGCACAGCAGCTTCGTCACATCACCTCTACTGACGTGACAGAATGCCAGCAAATATCATGATGCTTTCACAACACATACTACATACAAATCATTCTCAGGAAACAGTGACAGCAGTGCTAAATGTGTCTTTCATGACTTCAAATTCACAGAAGACACTCATATTCTTTGACAGATTTGACTACATATAAAATGCAAAAGTATTATTAAACTATAAAAAGTTTTATTTTTAAACGTTTAGCTTTTTTTATTTCCATTAACATACTTCCATAATCTTTTCCCCATTCATCAACATAATATTTCAATATGTTATATAGGAAGTTAAAATTAAAATACAGGTAAAAAAATAAATAAATAAATAAATAAATTTATATATATATATATATATATATATATATATATATATATATATATATATATATATATATATATAAAAAATTATATATATATATAATAATTAATAATATTAATAATAATAATAATAATAATAATAGTAATAATAATAATAATAATAATACATTAATACATTAATAAATTATAACAATATAATATAAAATTATCAATAAATTACTATTATTATTATTATTATTATTATTATTATTAATAATAATAATAACAATAATTAATATTAATATTAATAATAAATGATACTAAATGTCAAATAATGTATCAAAGAATGTGTCATTATTATGTCTTTGAACCACGTGGTTCAAATACATTAAGACTTAAGTCTGTTTCTGGAATAATACTTTAAATATGATGCCAGAAATATCAAATAATGTCAACACAATGATGATGAACAGATTCTGCTCATTTTCAGAAAACCACAGATATTTTGTTTTAATAATAATAATAATAATAATATTTTTCTAGCACAACTGGCACAACTTTTTTATGTCCATTAATATATTTCCAGAATATGTTTTCCCATTTATCAACATAATATTTTAATGTTATATAGGGAGTTAAAAGTATTATTATTATTATTATTATTAATAATAAGAAGAAGAAGAATAAGAATAATAATTAATGATGATGATAATGATAATAATAATAATATTAAGAATAATAATAACAACCAGTGTCAAATAATTTATCAAAGAATCTGTCAATATTCTGTCTTTGAACGATGTGGTAAAAATACATTAAGCCTATTTCTAAAATAATCCTTTAAATATGATGCCAAAAATATCAAATAATGTCACAACATAATGATGATGAACAAATTCCGCAATTTTCAGGAAACCACCGATGTTTAGCTTTAATAATAATAATAATAATAATAATAATAATTTTCTAGCACAACTGGCACCATTTCCTTAAAATGACTCTTGTACTGTAAATCATGTTAATGATTCAAAACACTGTTTGATTCAAAGAGGGAACAAAGTTTGCCAGTAAAGATGATAATAACTCACTTCTACTGATAAAGCTCTGGTCTTCTCCTCCTAACTTGGGTTTGGCTTTTCTGGGGACTTCTGAAGCTGTGATAAGAGAAACATCTGTTACACGTGTGTGGACACAGTACAGTACAGCCTAGAGTAATGCATGAATCAACAGTTTTCACTGTGTTTCTATTGTTGTGATGTTAGCTTTTATTTCTTCTTGAGATCTCTGATGAGAGTGCATGTGAGTTGTTCATGTTCATATGTATTTAGTGATTCATTAGTCATAGATTCTTAATCACAGCAACTCTAACTCTCATAAACCCTATGAACTAATGGTTTTCAATTTTTTGGAAAACAAATATGATGATCTTCTTGCAAGCCACCCCTTTCCTAAATGATTAAGGCGGCAAAACATGTTTTTTGCTATTTATCATTTTCACTGTACTACAAACATAATTAAAATATTAATTGAAAAATATTTTCTTCATATTAAGTTGTTAACCTACCATGATTTGCTCATTTTCTTATAAAATCAGTTATTTTTTAACTCCTATTTTGATGATCAAAGATATACTAGAAAATCACCCAAAAACATTCCCATCATCTGTCCGAGAGGGGGGCAGTACAGGACTTCTTTTCTAGTCAGCAGAACAGCCTATGACTACGAAAGAGCCTTTGAAATGAGGCTACAGATCTACAGCTAATGTGATCAGAAACCAAAAATATGAAAACATGAGATCAGAGGAGCACAGGACACCGCATTAACCAGCGTTATGATCAGAAATTACGTGAAGAGCAAAGAATCAGAGTGAGTGGAAGCAAATGGGAATTAAATGACCACTGTTTTATTTACAGAAAAAAAAGGAATTACAAAATCAATTTAAAAAAGCAATTTATGAAGAGCTTAAGGACAGGCAGAATATCTACCATACCTGTGTTTGTTCTTTAAGAAAATCAGGTAGCTGAAATTCACCCTTAAAGACCTGGAAAAACAGAGAGCCGGTTTTAGAGACTGTCCCACTGTGTGCAAACACAGGAACTACAGTCTTTCCACACAAATCAAAGGGCACTGCTCATTCATTACACAGTTCAAGCTCAAACTCTTCCCTTTTCTGTTTTCATTTCTCCACCTGAAGCTATTCTAATCTCTGAAAACATCCTTCTAAACAGCATCAATACAAACGGTTTTATATGCCTCCAGAAAGCAGTAATGGCCAAATGAAAAGTCTGGCGCTGAACGGAAAACAGAGTCCTCTTATGTGAAGCGCTCTCTCGCGCTGCTAGGAGGATATTGTGTGTCAATTCCCAGGGTGTCTAACTTCACAAAACTCACAAGCTCTATCCAGGGATGAAAGAAAGAGTGAAAGACTGTGAGAATAAAAAGAGAGCTAGACTGAATGCTGGTGTGAGAAGCAGCCAGTGCGTCTGTTCCAGAGAGAATGACAATCTCCAATTAAAACTCATCCAGCTGATCTCATTTCCTGGCTATCTAAGCTTAGGAAATTGTGAATGAGGAGCTCATGCAAGTTTTTGGGGTATGTTTGCGTACCATAGGAAAGTAGTGCTGACCTGATGAGAAGCCAGACAACTTGGAGATTGAGCCATTATTTCAAAACACTTTCCGCTGTGGCAGGTCTAGACGGTGAGAAACCTGAAGCTTGAGCTCTTTATCCACTACTGCTGGGGCTGTCACGGTTACTGGAGCTCTATGAAGGTGTTTTTCTTATAAACATCTCCATTCATTCGTGCAACTTATTCAAGAATAAATAAACTCTTATGAACCCTTATGTTATTTTCAGTGAATCAGAAACATTCAGCATGACTAAGGTAGTCTGATTCAAGATCAACTGACTCTTACGAATCAGTTGAATCAATACAGTACTGTGTAGTGGGATTTCTGAATAAATGAATCTTACGAACCAGATCTTTTCAGTGAATGAAAAAATATACATTACACACTGTGTCTGATTCATGAATAAATTACTTTTATGAACCCGTTCTTTTCAGTGAATAAAAAACATTCAGCATGACTAAGGTAGTCTGATTCATGATCAGCTGACTCTTACAAATCAATTCAATTGACAATTACAAATCAAAGTGAATAAAAATATAAACAGTACAAACTGTGTAGTCTGATTCATGAATAAATGACTCGTGAACCAGTTCTTTTCAGTGAATGAAAAACTACACAGTACAAATTGTGTAGTCTGATTCATTACATGTATCTTACAAACCAGATCTTTTTAGTGAACAAAAAATACAGTACAAACTATGTAGTCTTCTGAATGATGAATAAATTACTCTTACGAATAAGTTCCTTTAAGTGAATAAAATAAATAGTACTATGTAGTCTGATTCTGAAGCAAAAAAAGCAAAAAAAACAAAAAAAACAAAAAACAAAAAAAAAACAAACAAACAAACAGTATATTATAACAAAAATATATACCCAAATGAACCTTCGAATTGAGCTGAATTAAGAGCCTGTGAACCAGAATCAAAACAGGAAATCTGTATGGATACTCAGCCTTATTACACAATCAGATGGACATTTGCCATTAGGTTGTCTTTGTCTTGTCTTTTTGCTTTTACTCAGTGTCACATAAAAAAAAAAAAAAAAATAGTCCAACTTGCAGTCAAAAAAAAAAAAAAAAAAGTATCCAGTTCCATTTCATTGCTCTCCATCTTTTTTTTTTTTCTTTTATAAAAACTACGACTCTTATGTAAATGCCCTCAAAAAGCATAATCAGGGTCAAGAGAATCTGAAACAGCCTATACAATTATACATGGCTCAATACACGTATGATTAAATACAATTAGTTGATTTTAAAAATATGTATTTTTTTCTGAGGGTGTTTGGGTTTCTTTTGTAAAGGGGAACTGAGTGAATTTGGCTCACTCTCCCCATCTCAGCCAGCTCAACCGTGGGATATAGCTGTTACGCAAGACTTCAGACCCAATTACTGAGAGGAGTCTCCGGGGCGCTGGTTAAAGAGAGCTGGTATCACCGGTGGGTCAAGAGGTGGGGGTTCAGCCGGTGGGTGTAGAAGGAAGTGAGTTTGTTTGGGGTTAGTTTGAGTCGAGTTGGCTAGCCAAGCTTGCGGTTCAGAGCCTGAGTGGAATTCATTTGCAATGAGAAAGGCGCAAATGTTTCCCATTTCCCATTTCGTAATAATCTATCACTCGTCCAAGACTATCAGCCACACTAAATCCTGTGAATGTTACACTAGAGGTGGGGATTTGTAAGTCATATCACCATGGCTAGAGAACAAACAATGGTTAGGAGAAAGACTCACATGTTTTGGCTGTGACTAGATCTGGTTCATTCATTTTGTTTGAACGAAGAACAAATGAATGAGTAGGATCTGTAGAACTCCCCCTAAAAATCCCAAAAAAATATATTTTATCTTATCCCACTGCCAAATACTCTGACAAGCAGGTCTGTATTTGCTGCAATGACGTATCTGGTTCTCTATGTTGGATATAACAGCAGACACACGCAAAGACCTCATATGACATTTGTTTGGCTCGCTACTGCTGTGAAGTGAATTTTTCAGTGCTGATGTAATAGGACACACTTATTCTTCCAAAAAAAAGATTTGTAAATATACAGAATAAACTGACAAAACCTGCGGGTAACTGAGGGCGTTTCAATGAGTCCTTCATACGGGTACAGTTCTTCAGATCCTTACAGATCTGGAGCTCCAGGGAGGCAGCAGCGGAAAAACTGACTGTGCAGCCCAGCAGGAGAGGTCTCTATTGGAATGTTTACATTCAGCCCTCCTGTAGCTATCAGCATGGGCTGCTCACTGAAAGGTAGGTTTGACTTCTATAAATACACGGAGCAAGAAAATTAATCATCTGAATGATGTAATAATTGGCAAATATAAAAGGAAAAATATTATGTTAAGAAAAACTGCTGGGAGAAAAAAATAAATAAAAACCTCATGTTGTTTCAAGATGCATATGTCTTTGGGTAAAAGTTTGACAAAAAAAAATATACAAAAAAAAAAAAAAAACCCATAAAAAGCAGTCCATATGATTTGTTCACTATATTACAACCCTTCTGAAGCCTTTTGACAGCTTTATGTTGGAACAGACTGCCTATGCCTAACATTTTTTGTTCCACCGAATTAAGTTCAAGGTATAAAACTCATCACTCATTCAAAAGTTTGCGGTCAGTAAGATTTTTTTCTTATTTTTGAAAAAATTAATACTTTTACTCAGCAAAGATGCATTACATTGATCAAAAGTGACAGTAATGTAATTTATAATGTTACAAAGATTTCCATTTCAAATAAACAGTGTTAATTTGAACTTTTAAAATGCATCAAATAATCCGGACAAAATGTTTTTTTTTGCGATGTTTTCTTTATGATAATAAGAAATGTTTCTTAAAAACAAATCAACATCTTAAAGTGATTTCTGAAGGATAATGTGACACTGAAGACTGGAGTAACGACTGCTGGAAATTCAGCTTTGCATCACAGGAATAAATTACATTTTAATTAGTGCTGTCAAATGATTAATCGCATCCAAAAATAAAAGTTTTTGTTTACATAATATGTGTGTGTGTACTGTGTATATTTATTATGTATATATAAATACAAACACATGCATGTATATATTTAAGAAAAATATATTATGTTTATATATTAAATATATGTATATATGATATAATTTATATGAATATAAATTCAAAATATACATGTAAATACATATAAATATTTAAAAATATATACTGTATGTGTGTGTATTTATATATACATAAATATACACAGTACACACATATTTTGTAAACAAAAACTTTTATTTTGGAAGCGATTAATCGTGATTAATCGTTTGACAGCACTAATTTTAATATATATTATCATAGGAAACAGTACTTGTAAATTGTAATATTATTTAACAATTTTACTGTTTTTACTTTACTTTTGATCAAATAAATGTAGCCTTGGTGAGCATAAGTGTTGAGACTACTTTTTTACATTTACAGTTTCTTCTACTTTTATATAAATTACATTACCTTTGGTGTCATCTAATGCCCACTTACAGCTAATGTTTAACAACATGATGAAAGAGCCAGGGTTTATTCGGCCTAAATGATTGGAGAAGTCCTGCATACTGTACGTCTGTCATTTCACCAGAAGATTGTCATTTTGATTAAAAATTACAAATTTAATTTAAATTCAAAACATTTTTTACTTATTTAGAGACAATAGCACAGAACTTTAATATCAGTTATTGTCATAACATGAAAATACTTATCAGCTTAAGGTCTTTTGCACACTGAGTCAGAAATTCTCATCCAAAATTAAAAAAAATAAATAAATACAACCTCACGTTGTGTCAAATCACGTTTACACACTGCCTCCGAAACTCTCATCCGTCATAAAAAAAATTCAGATCAGGTTTGATCATCTGTATTTTTGCATCCTTAGCAAGCATTTGGTAGGAAAGGATGACGAATACAAAAAAAAGAAAAAAAAAAAAGAAAAAAAAAAAAACCACATGAACATTTCGGACTCAGTGTGCAAGGACCTTTCCTGTATAGGTTTGATATCACTGCATCCTTACAACAAACTAAATTAACAGCCCTAAAGTAAACAAACACGAAATCACTCTGCTATCTTGAAGATTTAATTTAAGGATCAGCACCAACAGAGGTGGAAATAGCAAAGGAAATTCTTTCCTTTCCCCCTTATGTACAGACATGTATAAAGAGCTTATAGTGTAATGGCTCAGACACAGTAGGGTGGTCTGGTTAATCCCTAATGGTAGCTCAGACTGCTGTCAGCAATGAGAGGTGGCGAGCAGACAGGGATGTTGACAGATCTGTGCAGCTGACTGCATCTCATCCGTGGGAAGAAGCAGCGCCGGCCCTGATCTCCCAGCAGCACATCCAGAATCACCTGCTGTAGCCTCTGACGAGAGACGCAGCCGAGCGAGGAAGAAACTGCAGAAGAGCTGGTGCTCACTGTTCCATATCACAGAAATAGCAAAAGCTATTCATCAAAGATGAATTCAAATGCGGTAGGACAGTCATACACCAACAGCTCCTCTAATGCAGGACAACACTGCTGACTCAATGTGTTAACACACACATCAGACGCACAGGGCTTTACCCCCGTACCGTGACTCTTTCTCACCTTCTCTTACCTTGAGCAGAACTAGATGCGCAGGAAAGGGTCATTTAACACTATTATAGACTAAATTCAACTCTGGGTAAAAACTTATAAGTGCTTACATATTAACCTTTAGAGTGCAACTCCCACACAATTTGTGCTATGAACCTGAATGATAACCAATGTTGTTGTCATTAACTAAAACTATTAAAAATCATATCGGTATAATAACAAAAAACAGCTGAAATAAAAAATCTTAAATATTAGATGAAAAACTTAAGCTAAAACTAACTTAAAACTTAACCAAAATAAATGAATTCTTTTATCTAAAAAAGTTTATTTTCAAATAAATTAAAGCTAAATAGAAATGTTAAAACAAAGATTAATAAAAATTAGTCCATAAAATTACTAGTGCTGTCAAACGATTAATCGCAATTAATCACATCCAAAAATAAAAGGTTTTGTTTACATAATATGTGTCTGTACTGTGTATATTTATTATTTATATATAAATTCAAACACATGCATGTATATATTTAAGAAAAATATGTTATGTTTATATATTTAATATATTTATGTATAATATAAAATATAACAATATGAATATATAAAAATATATACACATGTAAATATTTTCAAAATATATGCTGTATGCTGTGTGTGTGTGTGTGTATTTACATAATAAATATACACAGTACACATACATACAGTCATGGCCAAAAATATTGGCACCCTTGGTAAATATGATCAAAGGAGGCTGTGAAAATTAATCTGCATTGTTAATTCTTTTGATCTTTTATTTAAAAAAAATAAATAAATAAAAAAAAAAAAAAAAAAATCACAAAAAATTAACCTTTCATTGGATAATAAGAATTTAAAATGGGGGGAAATATCATACTTCAGAGATATTTTACTCATAAGAATTTCTAGGGGTACCAATAATTGTGTCCAACGTGTATTAGAGAAAAACATTTATTTCATAATGATATTTCCCCCCATTTTAAATTCTTATTATCCAATGAAAGGTTAGATTTTTGTGAATTTTTTAAATAAAAGATCAAAAGGATTAACAATGCAGATTAATTTTCACAGCCTTCTTTGATCATATTTACCAAGGGTGCCAATATTTTTAGCCATGACTATATTATGTAAACAAAAACTTTTATTTTGGAAGCGATTAATCACGATTAATTGTTTGACAGCACTAAAAATTACTAAAATAATCTCAAATTAAAATGAAACCGAAAAACAAAGTTGTAATTCAAAAGCTGTTTTAAATAAACACTATAATTGTATATAAATAATACTGAAATACCTTAAAACATGGTTTTTCGTGGAGCTGTAACATTTTCTATGTATGGTATCAAAAAATATACGTCATATTTATATGATAAAAAGTGAATTTAGTAATTACAACATTATAATGTACAATATGAAAAATGATGTTTGCTAAAGATTACATTTAACAGTGTTGAAAGCAACTGCTGGCGACATGCTTTGGGCAAGAATCATTTTCTTCAGAAAATCTTGTTATATAAAGTGTTAATTTCATTCGCAAACTTTTCATTCGCATGACCTCCTTTCTGGTAAACAAACTTCCAAATTATTCTGGCCTCCAATACAGTTAAACACGACCATTTCCATATAATGCCACTAGCAGCACTGTTGAGACTGACTTATTGATCTTAATATCAATTTCCCAACATGAATCATAACGAAGCTGCAAAGTCACTTCATAGGCATCGATTGTGGCTTTGGACAGGATTCAAAATGTACTAATTCACAGGAGACCGATGACAGACAATTAAAGGGTGGAAAAGCAAGACTGTCACTTACTCTCTGCATCCTGCAATGTATAGAAGCTTTTGTGAAGAGCAACAATATGGGCCGGGAAGAGTCAATCTGTTGTCGAAAAAAACTGAAACTCACAGATGTCTTGATAAGATAATGTCAGTATATACATCTGTCCTCATGTTACCGCTGTCCTACATAGTTTAGGTGGATCATGTTGAATCTGCCTGAACAAACCAGATGGAAGCAAGATAAGCAAAGGCCACCAACAAAGCATTTTTCAAAGCCTTTACAGCTAAGACAATACATGAGATGGCTATAGAAGCAGTCGACAGGAAGCCGATCGAAATAAAATTCAAGTTTTTTGTCCTTTAGTCCATGGCTATTAGCATTGAAGGCATTTATAGAGTCTTTAACAGCTGTTTTTACTCCTTTCTTGTTCACTCTAGGCATGACCGCACAGTTCAATATTACTGTGACCTGGTAAAAATGTCAACCGGACCAAAATTCACAGGCTCCAGTAGACACAGTTTCAAAATACAAAACTGTTCCTTGTACCTTGCATGCACTGAATTACGCTAATCTGCTTATTTTTCACTAAACGGTAAGACAATAGACGTGATAGTGCTACTTTCATTAAGCCAAATTAGTCTGGAGTGCTCAGATCAATATTACCATCTAGTAAAGCCTCATTACTTAATTGTAGGAATGGTGTATTACTGCCACAAGAAATTAGGTCCAAGTTTAATTACCACAAAACACAGGCATTTTTAAAAGTGCAATGATATTAAGAATGGGTTACACTGCCTTTCAACTTGTTGATGTTAAATGGCAGAAATGGGTTCTCGAAGGGACAGTTCACTGAAAATAAAAACTGTCATCATTTTCTCACCCTTATGCTGTTGTCTGCAGAATCACAAAAGATAGTATTTTGCAGAATGTGGGGTTTTGTGGGGTTTTTTTTTTTATTATATTTTTTTTTTTGTTGGGGGGGGGGGGGGGGGGGGGGGGATTCCAGTGATATCTTGGACATCATTGATTTTTATTTTACAGTCAGAAACAGTTGAAACTGTTTATTTGAACTGTCATTTGAAATATCTTCTTTTATGTTCCACAGAAAGATAAAGCCATACAGGTTTTAATTTTGGGTGAACCGTCTCTTTAAAGACTCAATGATGTCACTTAAACAGAAAGTTTGGAGTTTTATATTTTTCAAAATAGTTTTACAAACATTACATGTTAAATGCTCATTATTTATGAGTACAACAGCATTTAGATGCCCTCAAAGCTAACAGACAGACTAAAATCCGCAAAACTCTCATTTTGATTTAATTGGGTCTTAAAGCGATAGTTCACCCAAAAAGGAAAATTTTGTCATTAATTGCACCCTCATGTCGTTCCAAACCCATAAGACGTTCTTCTCCATTCGTTCATCTTCGGAACACAAATTAAGATATTTTTGATGAAATCCGAGAGCTTTCTGACCCTGCATAAACTACGAGTTACGAGAATACTTTTGTGTGCAAAGAAAACAAAAATAACGACTTTATTCAAAAATTTCTTCTCTTCCGTGTCAGTCTTCGACACGCATTCACAACAGTACCACGACTGACACAGAAGAGAAGAAATTGTTGAATAAAGTCGTTATTTTTGTTTTCTTTGCACACAAAAGTATTCTCAACATGAGGGTAATTAATGACAGAATTTTCATTTTTGGGTGAACTATCCCTTTAACAAGGTACTTTATGAAAGCAATAAAGTAGTTGTAAAAATGCTTAGAAAGTTAGCCTGTCTCAGGTATTTCATATTGTAACTGATGCAACGTTGAGTAATCTTTGAAGCTAAATGCAACACAAATACTTGGTTTGCCTCGAATCCGTCTCAAAACAAAGAGGACAAAACCATGCATGTTAATGGCAGAGCAGCTGCAAAAGTCATCAAATCTTACCAGACCTCAGCTGTAACCCTGAGTTCATAAGGTCTCTTCTACAGACCTGCACCATGACTGCAACATAGCAGCTTTTTCTCTGATGAGCTGGAGTCTTGCAGTTCACCTCTGTTTCCAAGGAAACCTCGCTATTGAGAGGCTTGCGACTTCAAAGCCATTTCCACAGCTATCCAGATACTGTACAGAAATGGCAGGGAGACTTGCATTCAAAGCATATTATAAAAAGCCACAACGGCCTGCTTACAGCAAGGACATCGTGTGAAGGAGACCAAGTGTATCTAGAGCCAAATTAATCAAAAACACAGACGGTCGCTTTGGGAAAACGAAGTATTCAAGTAATGTACAAGCCTAAACGCTCCTCTCACACTGAGGATTCTCTCATTTTGAAACACTCCAGGCAGTTGTTTTATATGCAAATGTTTGCAGTAGGAAGATCATTTTGATAATTTTGTAGTCGATTGCTCTAACACTTACAATGAGCGATCAATTTCTGTACATTTAATTAACCCTATTTATCTAAACGCCACTTTTTTAGCATTTCACATGTTCGAGGTGATACATGGTGATAGTTGGAGCCTGTTGTGTATGATTGCTGATAGCGATCTGACAAGCGACAGAATTTCTTGTGCACTTCTCACTTTTGTTCCACATAAGCAGATCCTCATCCAGTGGGATGCACTACTGTAACAAGAAGCAAATATACCAATACGAATCACAATAGTGCCACACTCGGATGCTCCTGTAAGAATAAACCATCACCCCTCATCAGCTCAAAGTTGTATCCATAATGTCACCAACTGCATTCAGTCGTTCCCGTGAGATTTGGGTGAGAGATTCAATCTGAAGGAACATGTCATCATTGCCTATGTCAGAAAAATCAATTTGCGAGTAATCTGAGTGGTGTTTTCACTAGTCAACTAGATATTTTGAAAATGAGTTACTCATTTGTAATGCACATTTCAATGACATGACAGTTGTTTCTTGTGTGGATCTAATAATTTATTCAAAAATAAATTTTAAATTCAATTTAAAATGCTATTTTAATTTTTAAGATCAGTTTGGTTGTAAAACGTTGGTGGCGACTCCTTAAAATTTTAATGGTATGCATGAATTGATGATACTTGTAAAACTTTTTACATTGAAATATACACTACTGTTCAAAAGTCTGGGGTCAGTAAGATTTTTTACAATAAATTCATACTTCTATTTCATAAGGACACAATAAATTGATCAAAAGTGACATTAAAGACATTTATACTGTCTTATAAATGCTGTTCTTTTGAACTTTACTACTGATCAAAGAATCCTGAAAAAAACACATGCATCAGTTTCCACAAAAATATGAATCAGTTATCAACAGTGATAATTAAGAAATGAAATCAGCATATTATAATAATATATAAAGGATCATGCAACACTGAAGACTGGAGTAATGGCTGCTAAAAAAAATCAGTTTTGCCATTGTAGAAATAAAATTACATTTTAAAATATATTCAAATAGAAAACAGTTTGTTTTAAATTGTAAAATATTTCACTGTTTTAGAGTCACTGAAGTAAAACCTTTCTTGAAACCTATGTAAAAGTTTTTCCAAACCATACATTTCACACGGCACATGTACAGAAACTACATTTTTAAAAGATTTCCCTTTTCTATATCGTGGGAGTTCTTATTTGTCATTGACCCACATGCTTAGTCTGCATCAATTTCAGCAATCCAAGGCCTGAAAATGCAAGAGGAGCAAATTAAAGGCCTACTGACCTATTGTGACAGCACTGCAATACTTAAAGCACAGAGAAACCCTGCATTTAATGGATGTTAAAACGATTCGAAATAAAACGGCTCATATTCTTCACCTTCTGAAGCTCAGCTTGCTTCTCAGTCTTCAAAAATAGAGTCACAGCACAGTTCACAAATTTTACTGCACATGCTCTGTGTTACGGCCTGTCTGCATCGCACACCTTGTGAGCAGATCTTAGATCTTCGCTGTTGTATGTGTGTCATACTTCATGTTGAAGGAGGGAGGGGGAAGGCTTAACGACTGATCCATGCAGCTGTGTTTGATCCAGGGGAAATACACATTAATACGCAGCAGATGTGCTTCTCCCTATGTCCCTCTCTCACACATACATACACAGCCTTGAGTCAAAAAGATCTGGCGGTTGAAGGACTACAACAATTGCTTTTCAAAATAACGCTGAATGAAATCCGGACTGCTGCGTATGGTACAAGCATACGCAAAACTGGCCAAAATGTGCAGTAACACAAACAAATGCAAGAAAGATGAAATACAATACAGTTACAAACAAACAACACACTCCAGCGCCTAGTTTTAAAAGCTCCCTCCTCCATTTTGGAACAAAACATCAAACATTCATGCTTTGTCCAACTTGCAGAATTTTCTAGTTGAATAATTGTTCTTTTCAAACAAAACAGGGCTTTGAAGATTGCAGGGTTTCGGTGAGAAGATCCGCATGAGTTTTATTCAACAAACGAAACATATGGAACTGACAGAGATTGGCGCCAATTGAATCACTGAGAGTGATATGTCCAAAAACAGCAGCAATTGCTCAACTAAAAGGAATCTTCTGTGTGTGTGAAAGAGGGAACAACTGTCATGGAAAGCAAAGTGCAACTGCAGAATAGTTCAAGGTTGACAAACGCTTCAGACCGTCATAGCAGACATGGAATATTAAAGGGACAGTTCACCGAAAACTCACTCTCATGTTGTTCCAAAGCTGTATGACTTTCTTCTGTGAAACACAAAAGAAGATACTTTGAAGAATGTTTTGAGATTATAATGAAAAACAACACTGGATCCCACTGATTTTCAATTAGGGCTGGGCAATATGGGCAAAAAAATTATCAAAAAATTTTTTTTTTCATATCAGTCAATAATTATCACGATAAATTTCAAATCTTTATTCCTTTCAAGTTTAAAGGCAGATTTTTGCTCCCAAGTGAAAGTTGTAAAAACCAGATCATTAATGGTGGTTTTAAACTACTCTTTAGGGCTTTTCACACTTGAAATTGTTAACCCTGGGTTATCCTAAACCCCGGATAAACAGAATCCTGGGTTATCTGTAATCACGTTTCACACTGCTCATACTATACCTGGGGTTAACTGTTAATCCTGGGTATTCATTAACAGACATTTCACACTGTACATTCCTAAACCCCGGGTTAACGTTCTTATTTGCATATTTGCGGTGTCACTGTCACTGATTGGACGAACAGCAGGCAACCTGTCTACACGGCTTTTCCCCGTCTTGCCAGTTAATAAAAAAAATGTTGCTGCGTATGTCTTTAGCTCAACGAAGTTGGAGGAACAGATGATCAAAGCTGTTAGGGATAGCCATTTTTAAATAAATTTAGTAGCAGAGCTACTGCAAGCGATTTAGAGCTGGAAATCCATTTATTTATCCTTTGCTGAAACTTCCGCGTCTTCATGGAGAGCGCAGGTCATGGTTGCTTAGCAACGGCAGACACCACAGGAGCGCAAGCACAGATGTGGAGAGACTAGTGTTTACTTGTATAGTAGCGTAAGAATAATACCGTCTCCTCATCACTCCAGTTCACATGCTTTCCCTCTTTTGGCATTTCTTACTTTTCTCTCACCGGCTGCTGTTTACATGACGCGCGTTTCCTGTTATTGACATGAGCCTCGCTGCTCAATCTCTGATTGGCTGTCTGTTGCCAAGTGTCCAGCAGCAACAAGCAAACACCGCTCCGTTTCACACTGAACAAACTTAGCATCGCAATGCGGGGTTAACACCACAAATGCGGTGCTAACCCTGCTTCATAGCAGGGTTTCATAACCCTGGGTAAAATGCGGTGCTAACACCGCTTTCAAATTGCAGGTGTGAAACGTGTCTTTACCCGGGGTTAAAGGCGATGTTTAGAACGACGATAACCCGGGGTTAAGCGCAGTGTGAAAAGCCTTTTTATGGTCAGAACATGACAAACACTTCACATTTTTGAATTCTTTTTTTCAAAAGCTGTTTCATTGTGTTTTTGCCGCATAAACATTATATTGAACATTTATCGAATTCTTGTTAGCGTTTTACTGAGGAATATTAAATCTCGATAATTAGTTTGTTTTATTGCCCAGCCCTACTTTCAATGTATGGGAAAAACATTTAAATATCTTCTTCTATGTTTCACAGAAGAAAGAAAGTCATGACAATTTCATTTCTAGGTGACTATTACTATATTAAAAAAAAAAAAAAAAAAAAAAAAAAAAAAAAAAACTTTCAAATTGGATTTTGAGACGTTCCGACCACAAATACATTCCTACAGCTGAGAAAAGGGCAACCGGGATGAAGTTGTAGCCAGAAAACATTGCGCAGCCGTGTCAATGCCACTGATAAGTTTTCCAAGGATAGGAATCTGACATGGCTTTTCCCCTCAAATCCTCTGAGCCGGACTGGCACATTGATAAAGTACGACAGGGGCCTCTTCCCGACATTAGAGGAAAAAATGTCCCACTTTTCACCGTGACTGTGGTTCGCTGCTCAAGTAGCATAAAAATGCTTTCCACCACAGTCAGCACTCCATCAAGTCATGCAATTTTCCAAAGTTCTGTTATGTTTCAACATGGAAAAACACTAATAGAGTGAAGAAGGCCTTTCATAGTGAATGACAAGACCACCTAGCCCACCTTGAGTGGCACAGCATCCATTATATAGTAAGGAACGGGGACATTTCTACAGCCAGAAATGTTTTTCTGTAACTCACAGCACCTCGAAACCTGTCTGATTGAGGAACACGAAGAGCCTGGAACCATTTTGATCAATCTTAAAGGCTCTTACAGGGTGTTAAACACATTTTATATTCTTTTTCCCCCATGGTTTAGCATATGATTTCGTCATTAACCTCTGCAAATGGATAGCAGCTATGAGAGAGCAGGGCTGTCAAAAAAAAAAAAATTCGAATTTCGAATATTCGTTGAATTAAAAAAAAAATAAAAAATCCACATTCGAATGCAAAACGTTGCATTCGAATTTTAGGTGTGTCAGGCAGCCTTATCAGTGGCACATGAGATGCGACGACGTTGTCGCTCGCTGTCATTGCATTTTAATGCTTTTGTTAGCCTATCCAGTTGAACCCACTAGATGCGGCACTGCTACGTTGTTCATTCAAAATATTGCGGAAAACGAGAGCATCAGTGTGGAGAAGATGTTGTTTACGGTGAAACTGAAACCAAGCCGTTTACACAGAGCGCATATTTATCGCATTTTCTATAGGGACATCTATCACTGTTGCACTCGCGTCTCGCACAAGAGACACACATATTTAGAAAGCCATGTAAAATTAATGTAAGTTCAACTTTTAAAAAACATGTCAAGACTTTATGGCAGGTTTTCCCCATCCCACTGCATGTCAAGTTTTTAAATGAAGAAAGTAGCCTACTCTTTGTGATTGGTCCTTTGTATTAAACTATACATACATGCATGGTGCTGTTTTTTTTCTAATTGTTTAAGCAACTTTATTAATTATATATGGTTTATAAACATTATTTTAAACATTACGCACTTTTTTTTTTTTTTTTAAAGATAATCGTGTTATTTTATTACACTTTGAAGAAACGTGCATAATATTTTGCTCGATGCGCCCTCTTGTGGCCTCAGGAGAGAAGCCAAAAGCTTTTTTTCCCCTAACTGAAACTATGCCTTTTAAATTCGAATTTAATTCGAATTTTGATAATATTTAAGTAGAAGATTCGAATTTAGCTTTTCAGTCATTTTGACAGCCCTATGAGAGAGCATGGTGTAATACTGCTGATGTAAGAACTAAGCCTAAATTCTCTTTATTAAAATTAGACATCCAGTCTGAACAAGAAGAAAGGGACACCATACTAATATTTCTGTCATGTGATCATTATTTTGAGCTATTGTTGATAAAGTGAGCGAGCAGCTACCACTTCTCTTGAACTATAATCATAGACTGAATTAGCATCCAAACTATCTTGATCTTTAGCTCAGTAAACAAGGGAGGGAAAGGAATTACACAAAGAATTGAGATTAATGGGAATTAAATGGTTAGTCAATTCACAAGCTCGGCTCATAATAGAATGTACATTTATTAAGGTTTGACAGCGGTAAGCTGGGTCTATATCCACCAGTGAACCATGAATCATTAGCAATCAATAACTTCAGAGAAATGATGATAAGAGATGGATCCAATAGAGTGTCAATCAATGTTTGGACCTTTATAAAGAACACCGACTTCATCTAAATAATGTGGGACTCTATGAACCAAACAAAATTACTGAAATTTAATTGTATTATCCAATTGTATTATCCTTCATTAATAAAAACTTTCTCATTTGAGATGGGTGATGTCAGATTTCTAGTGTCTACTTAGGAGTAGATCTATAATAATAATAATAATAATAATAATAATAATAATAATATTGTAAAATGTAAAATATAAGAAAAAAGTTTAAATATATTTTACATTTTACAATATTACTATTATTTTAATAATAACAACAACAACAACAACAACAACAACAACAATAATAATAATAATAATAATATTGTAAAAATTTTAAATATAATTTAAAAAGATTTTCACGTTTTACAGTATTATTATAATTATTATTATTATTATTATTATAATAGATATGCACACACACACCCTTGCTTTTTTTAATAAACTCATATGGTCCTCACAGTTTTTCACTGTGATGAAACAGAAAAAGAAAAATATTTAATATTATTTTGAATATTATTTTTATGGACCAATACAACAATCCATAAATAATAAACAGTAATTTTTCTATTTTCTATTTTTATATGTCTATATCAATAAATGTCAACAAATACAGTATATTGTCAATATTTGATATATTGCACAGTCCTGTCCCTCAGTCTCAATCTAATCAACTGAAATCCATAAACAGCAGGTCTTTCGATAAGCATTGCTTCAAAATCTAAGAGAGACACAAGAGAACCTATTGAAACTGTAATAGCTCACATACAGATTCTCTGATCTGCATAACCGTCCTGCGCTAATCCCAGAGGTGCAACTCACACCTAAGTAACCGTTTCACACATGGAGCTGCTCACCCCGGGAGGATGGATGTGTGGAATGTAAATGGCTTTTAATACTTGGATTAAAAAGTAAAAAGCACAAAAGCTAAGCGACACCAAATCCTCTGATCCCAGTCTCATAACATACAGCCTAGCTTGAGGAACACTTTTAACCTACATAACGTGGCTATGTGTCCGATACATATCTGACCTAATAATATCAGCGAGATGATTTACTAGCGGATGGAGGAAAATGAGGTTGAGGTGCTTTAAGGTACAAATGAATAAGATATTTAGTGGAGATGCTCACTCTTCTAGTGTTATCCAGGACGAGGGGGTCGGGCCGGCCGTAGTTGGGAGGGTTGGCGTGGGGATCATAGCCGAGCCGGGCCAGCATGGGGGCGATGACAGGCATGTCCCGCAGCACATCTGGGGGGATCTTACCCACCCACTTGGATAAGGCCTCCACGTTGACAGGCTTGATCACCTGGTCTGTAGATCTCTCTACCCTGTGGAGCAAAAGAAGTGTGTCAGTGGAGCAGGAACATATGCACAGGTGATTTACAGTCTTACTGCTGTGGACTAATTTGGTCTAATTAGATCAAGCAATGCAATTAAAGAAAGCTCTAGGCTGTGTGTGAGGCTTTAAACGAACGGCATTTCATTCTCTCCAAGATCATCACCCAAATGCATCCCATTTCATATTCCACACTTTCCTTGTATTTAATGAGGTGCAAATGACATTGATGGATGTTTCTTGATTTGCTAGATGTATAAATTTCAGCACAACCTGGCAGAGTTTCAATGGCATTATGCTGACATCAGGGATGCAAACGCATCATGGGTGAATTTTAAAGCAACAGTTTGGACAGGACCCTTTTCTATTCTAACATGACAATGCCTCTGTGTATAAGGCAAGGTTCAAAAAGAAATGATTGATTTAGTCAGTGTGGAAGAACCTGACTGGTCTGCAGAAAGCCAAGTCCTAATCCAAGCTGAACACCTCTGGTGTGACTTTAAATGCAGATCTTGAGCCAAAAACTCATCACCAAACACCAATAACTTGTACATACACTATATGGACAAACGTATTGGGACACCCTCGTCTTTAGAACAGAAAAAGACACTTCCAAAACTGTGACAACAAAGATGGAAACATAATTCATGTATTTAAAAATTGTATTTCCATCTCTGTTGCAACAGTTTTGGAAATGTCTAAAATGACTGTATCCATATGTACAAGTCATTGTTGTTTGGTGATGAGTTTTTGGCTCAAGATCGGCATTTAAAGTCACACCAGAGGTGTTCAGCTTGGATTAGGAATTGGCTTTCTGCAGACCAGTCAAGTTCTTCCACACTGACTGAATCAATCATTTCTTTTTGAACTTTGCCTTATACACAGAGGCATTGTCATGTTAGAATAGAAAAGGGTCCTGTCCAAACTGTTGCTTTAAAATTAGAAGCACACAATTCCCTAGAATATTATTATATGCTTAAACATTAAGATTTGTACTCATGGAAATGACTAAAGTAGTCAAACCTGTTCATTAGAAGGGGGTGACCCAATACTTTTGGCAATATAGTGTATATAAGTTGTAATATTATGTTTATGTTTTATAAATAGCTGATTAATCTCATATATGATGCATACATGATTCCTTGAGATAAATAAGCTGCCAGCAAAGCGCTTCAGTTTACCAGTGTTCATTCAGCTCTTAAGTTTCAGTGCACGCAGCTCGAACAGCAAGGCAAACATTAACAACAATGATTGGGACTATCATATTATATATACATATTTATATATATATACATATATACATATATATATATATATTATATATATACACACACACATATATATATATATATATATATATATATATATATATATATATTTATTATTATTATTATTATTATTATTATGAGAACACTCTTATAATAAAACATTGTGAACTCTTTGGCTTAATTTGTCGTGTTTAAGCGTGTTGTTGCGGGAAGAGCCAAGAGCGCGTCACATCTTATTAGCGCATAACTTAGTTCAAGATCACTTGCGCATTTGCGTCTTTTTGTGCATATATAATTTATAATATTATGTTTATGTTGTATAAATAATAAGCGCTTCAGATTACCGCTGTTCATTCAGCTCTTCAGCGGTGCACGCAGCTAAAACTGCATGCTGCTATTTGAAACCGTGGTATTGATTTAAGGTACTTCTTTTTCAAAATCATTGATATATTAATAATAATAACCACCCCTTTTATTTTTATCTTATTATTTTCATCAACAATATGGTTTAATTGAATAATTTAATTGTCGTGCGGAGGCCATTCCATTTAATTTATCCATGGCACATTATTTTTTATTTTATTTTTATCTATTTATTTTTTTACATGTATGTTGTCCAGTGACTTGTTTGCATTATTTAAGCATTGTTTTATTTATTTGTAAGGCTGCTTTATGTTTGATTTATGCTGAAGTGTTTAATGCTTTTAATGGTGAGACTTTTTTGTAATCAGGCTCAAAAATCATATAAAAATTTGGATTTAGATTTTTCGGCCAACATATCGGTTATCGCCTTTCCTTTATAAAGAATTATCGGTATCGGCCAAAATTTTCATATCGGTGCATCCCTAAAAAAGGTGATTATAACCAATTTTAGTACTGTACTGTACTGTACTGAAGAATAATAAACAGTATAATTAAATAATAATGCATTAAATATTTCGAAGTATTTTTAGATTTAATTTAAAAACTACATTTTTTAAACATTGCCTTAAAAAGGACTCATCACATGTAGAAGCTGCTAAATATATTCAGCCAACACAGACTTGTTGCTGCTATTGTAGTTTTGTTACTCTGAATTTACTATGCATCACTTAATGCGCAGGTCTATTTTTGACATTGGTTTGTCAGATAGATCGTTCCGCCCAGGGCAGTTATCAATGTCATAGCAATGACTGACAGAAAAATTTAGTGGATTCACTCACGTAATTTTTTACACTCGCGTTTGTCACTCTTGAAACAGTATTGTTTTGTAATTGTAAACAGTTTTGTAATTCAAAACCAGAGAGTGCATGCAAAAACACACAGGAGCGTTTAAAAGTGGTTGACAACAAGCAGGTACAGATGTGAATTTGTACTAATGGTACTGTAAAAAGACCCACCCCAACCCCCCACCACCAAAAACACTTTCTCATTGGATCTACACAAATCTCGTAGGTGACCTATTTTGATCTCAAAAAGGTGAGTTTTCACCAAAAGGTGAGGAGTTTGCATCTATGTGACATAAATTAACTTACCGGTTTTACTGAACTCCAATAAATTATTATAGTCTACTTTTTACTGCTTACTGTAGTGCATATTCCACTTTCTAACTTGCTAAATAAGCTGCTTCCATCACTTCACCATAAAACGTGTGTGGATTCAAATTTGCAGAGATATTAAATATGAATCAGGCATTATGTCACACCCTAGGTAAATTATTCATGTCTGAAATGAAATATTTACAAAGCCATGGAAAAACCAGTACATGTCAGGTTTTTGTTTATAGAGAACACATAGGAGTGCCTTGTTAGGAGAGTTTAGTTTACCTATCACTGACATTTGCATAGGGATGAACCTTTTATCAGAGAAAACTGGAAAATCTACTGGATGCCCATCATTGTTCTCATTGTTCAGCACTCATGTGAGCGCTGCTGCAGTCTTAGGCCCACCCCAAATACTTTCATTGATTGAGACGCGTGATGACACCCATCCCAATCCATTACTGATCAACATCCCACCCCTCCTGTGACCCATGGTTTGTCTGTATGTGTATTCAGAGCCAGTGAGCAACTGACTTTCATAATAATAAAAAAACTGCATTATTGCGCGATAAAACATACTTCCGGTTTGAGTGAACGCTGGCGCGTTTTGGCTGCCGCTGCTCACCGGTACTAATCTAATTTATTAATCTAACTTAAGCTTTTACTGTTAGATTATAGGCTTGATCAAAGCCTGATCATTGCCTATGAGATAAATTGTGGAATATGTCAACAGTGTGAAGTATTTCGGTTGAAAGGCCGACACTGCGTTATACCTGTTGATTAAACCGCACTGGCTAGCCTACCTGCTGCTGCTGTCACATCTGCTTCATTCAAAGATGTGGATTATCAAGCTGTTGCTGTGGACTTTTCTGCTTTTCACCATATCATCTGCACATCCACGACTGTTATACACCACAGAGGAAATCCTTCAGTACCGCTCCCACCATGAGCTGCCTGCTGCGTTACATTTCCATCGGGAGATTTTCCCCTGCCGGCCGAGGAACATCCACCGTGGATCCTGGAGGAATTTCTGTGTTGATCACAACGGCTCCATTCCTTCCCTTTGGTCAGTGGGTTCACGAAAATCCATACGTGCGGAGAGACCTGTTGACTGCAGCCTATTAGTAGCGGTACCTCGGCCGTCTGAGATTATCCATGACTGTTTAAAACTCTCCGTTTTCAATGTCCGTTCACTCACCAACAAAGCCGTTTTCCTCTCCGAGTATTGTGCGGACCAAAACCTGGACATTGTTTGACTTACTGAAACTTGGCAGCAGCCTAATGACTTTTTTCATTTAAATCAACCGCTGCCTCGAGGGTTTGTTTACATTGCAAAACCTCACGCTTCTAGGAAAGGTGGTGGCCTCGCGCTGATGTATCACGAGACCCTTAAGGTCATTTCAGTGACAGTGAGGGAGACTACTTCTTATGAAATACTGGCGGTCCAGCTGAATGTTTCAGTGCTATTGCATTATGCAATAGCACTGAAACAGCCCTAGTTAAATTCACAAATGACCTCCACCGTGCAGCTGATTCAGGCCTTCTCTCCTTTCTCATCCTCCTTGACCTCAGTGCCACCTTTGATACCATCTCGTACCCAGTTTTACTCGAGCGTTTGGCTGGCACTGGGGTCACTGGTACTGCTTTAAAATGGTTCAATTCATATCTCACCGACAGGAAACAGTTTGTACAAATGAAAAACATTAAGTCATTTTCATCCCCATTACACCACGGAGTTCCCCAAGGCTCAGTGTTAGGTCCCCTTTTGTTCATTATTGACATCCTCCCCCTCTGCAATATTTTTCGGCACTTTGGTATCTACTTTCACTGCTATGCTGACGACACTTAGCTGTACATTTCCACAAAACCCAGTATCTCATCATGCCCCACTGCACTTACTGACTGTCTACAGGCAATTACATCTTGGATGACAAATAAACTCAAACTCAACGGCAATAAAAGTGAAGTTCTTCTCATTGGTTCCAAATCTACACTCTCCAAATCCCCATCCATCAGTATAAGCATTGAAGGCTGTCTGGTCCCCATCTCCTCTCAGGTCAAAAGTTTAGGTGTAATACTGGACTCTACTCTTTCTTTTACTTCACATGTTAACAATACTGTTCACATAGCTTTTTTCCACTTGCGAAACATTTCTAGATTCCGCCCATCACTCACTCAGCACTCAACCCAAGTTCTTGTTCATGCCCTTGTCACTTCACGCCTTGATTACTGTAATGCCCTTCTTTCCGGTTTACCCCAAAAGCTCCTCCAACGACTTCAAAATGTTCATAACTCTGCTGCAAGAATCATTACTCGCACAAAATCAATAGAACACATCACACCGATCCTCATTCAACTTCACTGGCTCCCAATACCCCAAAGAATTAAATTTAA
Source organism: Spinibarbus caldwelli (assembly GCA_039654775.1). Lineage (NCBI taxonomy): Eukaryota > Metazoa > Chordata > Actinopteri > Cypriniformes > Cyprinidae > Spinibarbus > Spinibarbus caldwelli. The sequence continues at coordinate 16,840,782 of CM077252.1, read as the reverse complement.
ACTCCTTCTTCTCACCTTTAAGGCACTTCGTAACCTTGCTCCCACATATCTATCTGATCTGCTCCACCCTTACACTCCCTCCCGTGCCCTTCGCTCCTCCTCTTCTGGTCTCCTGTCTATTCCTTCAGTTAAAATGGTCAAAATGGGGGCCAGGGCCTTCAGTCACGCTGCCCCCAAGCTCCGGAACTCACAACCCATTCATATCCATCAGCTGGACTCTATCAATATTTTTAAATCACAACTCAAACCTTACCTCTTTAATTCTGCTTATTCACTGTAATCTTTTGTGTTTTTATTTATTTTATTTTATTTTATGTATTGGTGTGTTATTGCTTGTGTTTTGTTGTAAGGTGTCCTTGGGTGTCCTGAAAGGCGCCATTACATAAAATATATTATTATTATCAAAACAAGTGTCGGCGTTAATCAATTAATGCGCTAACGCGATAACAACGTGTTACTATATACAGTGGGTACGGAAAGTATTCAGACCCCCTTCACTTTTTTCAATTTTGTTATGTTGCAGTCTGATACTACAATTGTTTAAATTCTTTTTTTTTCTCATTACTCTACACTCTGTCCTTTATAATGACAAAGTGAAAACAGAATTTTAGAAATGTTTGTAAATTTATTAAAAAGAAAAAACTGAAATATCACATTTACATAAGTATTCAGACCCTTTATTCAGTACTTAGTTGAAGCACCTTTGGCAGCAATTACAGCCTCGAGTCTTTTTGAGTATGACGCAACAAGCTTTGCACAACTGGACTGGGGGAATTTCTGCCATTCTTCTTTGCAAATCCTCTCAAGCTCGGTCAGGTTGGATGGGGACCGTCTGTTGACAGCCTTTTTCAGGTCTCTCCAGAGATGTTCAATAGGGTTCAAGTCAGGGCTCTGGCTGGGTCACTCTAGGACATTCACAGAGTTGTCCCTAAGCCACTCCTGTGTTGCCTTGGCTGTGTGCTTAGGGTCATTGTCATGTTAGAAGGTGAACCTTCGGCCCAGTCTGAGGTTTTGAATGCCCTGGACTGGGTTTTCATTAAGGCTATCTCAATATTTTGGTGCATTGAGCTTTTCTTCTACTCTAATGAGTTCCTCAGTCCCTGCCGCTGAAAAACAGCCCAACAGCATGAGGCTGCTACCACCACACTTTACTTTTGGGATGGTACTCTGCAGGTGATGAGAAGAGCCGGTTTCCTTCAAACATGATGCTTAGAATTGAGGTTCATCAGACCAGGTAATCTTGTTTCTCAGAGTCTGAGGGTCCTTTAGGTGCTTTATTGCAAATTCCAAGTGTGTTTTCATGTGTCTTCACTGAGGAGAGGATTGAGTTTGGCCACACTGCCATAAAGCCCAGATCAGTGGACTGTTGCAGTGATGTTTGTCCTTCTGTAGGTTTCTCCCATCTGCATATATGATCATGGAGCTCAACTAGAGTGACCACCAGGTTCTTGGTCACCAGTCTAGACAAGCCCCTTCTCCATCAATTGCTCAGTTTGGCTGGGGACCAGCTCTTGGAAGAGTCCTGGTTGTGCCAAACTTCTTCCATTTGAGAATTATGGAAGCCACTGTGCTCTTGGGAACCTTCAGTGTAGCAGAATTTTTTTTGTAGCCTTCCTCAGATCTGTGCCTCAATATAATCCTGTGTCTGAGCTCTGCAGGCAGTTCCTTTGACCTCGTGGCTTGGTTTTCGCTCTGATATGCATTATCAGCTGTGAGGCCTTTTACAGAGAGGTGTGTGCCTTTCCAAATCATGTCCAATCAATTTAATTTACCACAGGCGGACTCTAGTCAAGGTGTAGAAACATCTCTGCAATGATCAAGAGACATGGGAGGCACCTGAGCAAAATTTCAAGTGTTGTTGCAAAGGGTCTGAATACTTATGTAAATGTGATATTTCAGTTTTTTCTTTTTAATAAATTTACAGACATTTCTAAAATTCTGTTTTCACTTCATCATTATGAGGTACAGAGTGTAGATTAATGAGAAAAAAAATGAATTTAAACAATTGTAGTATCAGGTTGCAACATAACAAAATTGAAAAAAGTGAAGGGGGTCTGAATACTTTCCGTACCCACTGTATATATTTATATATATATATATTTATATATATATATATATATATATAGAACATAGTATCTCACAAAAGTGAGTACACCCCTCACAATTCAGCAACTATTTTATTATATCTCCTCAAGGGACAATACTATAAAAATGAAACTTGGATATATTTTATAGTAGTCATTGTGCAACATGTATTGCAGTGTAGATTTACTGTGCTCTCAAAATAACTCAACATACAGCCATTATTGTCAAAATAGCTGGCAACAAAAGTGAGTACACCCTAAGTGATAACAGCTATACGTCGTTTAACCATGCAAAGCCACATGTCCTATTCATCATGTACATGTTTTTGTCTGCTTAACAGGACTATACAAATTTGTGTATCTTGTATTAGAGCAGTTAAAATTTGGTGCTTTGAGTACAATTCTCTCATACTGACCACTGGATGTTCAACATGGCACCTCATGGCAAAGAACTCTCTGAGGATTTGAGAATTAGAATTGTTGCTCTCCACAAAGATGGCCTAGGCTATAAGAAGATCAGTAACACCCTGAAACTGAGTTACAGTACAGTGGCCAGTGTCACACAGAGGTTTTCCAAGATGGGTTCCACTCGGAACAGGCCTTGCAAGGGTCGATCAAAGAAGTTGAGTCCTCGTGGTGTGCGTCAGGTGCAGAAGCTGGTTTCAAAAAAACATACGCATGAGTGCTGCCAGCATTGCTTTAGAGGTTGCAGAAGTGAAAGGTCAGCTTGTCAGTGCTCAGACCATACTCAGACCATACACCACACACTGCAACAAGTCGGGTTTGCATGGCTGTTGTCCCAGAAGGAAGCCTCTTCTGAAGCTGGCTCACAAGAAAGCCTGCAAACAGTTTGCTGAAGACAACCTGTCCAAGAGCATGAATTACTGGAACCATGTCCTGTGGTCAGATGAAACTAAGATAAACTTGTTTGGCTCAGATGCTGTCCAGCATGTGTGGTGACGGCCTGGTGAGGAGTACCAAGAAAATATTGTCTTGCCTACAGTCAAGCATGGTGGCGGTAGCATCATGGTCTGGGGCTGCATGAGTGCTGCTGGTACTGGGGAGCTGTGGTTCATTGAGGGAAACATGGATTCCAACATGTACTGTGACATTCTGAAGCAGAAGATGATGCCCTCCCTTCAGAAACTGGGTTTTCCAACATGATAATGACCCCAAACACACGGCCAAGATGACAACTGCCTTGCTGATGAAGCTGAAGGTGAAGGTGATGGAGTGGCCAAGTATGTCTCCAGACCTGAACCCTATTAACCACATGTGGGACATCCTCAAGTGGAAGGTGGAGAAGCGTCATGTGTCTAACATCCAGCAGCTCCGTGATGTCATTATGGAGGAGTGGAAGAGGATCCCAGCAACAACCTGTGCAGCTCTGGTGAATTCCAAGCCCAGGAGGATTAAGGCAATGCTAGATAACAGTGGTGCTCACACAAAATATTGACACTTTGGACACAGTTTTGAAATGTTCACTTAGGGTGTACTCACTTTTGTTGCCAGCTATTCTGACAATAATGGCTGTGTGTTGAGTTATTTTTAGAGGACAGTAAATCTACACTGCTATACATGTTGCACATTGACTACTCTAAAATAAATCCAAGTTTCATTTTTATAGTATTGTCCCTTGAGAAGTTATAATAAAATAGTTGCTGAAATGTGAGGGGTGTACTCACTTTTGTGAGATACTGTATATATATTTCCAACTTTGAATCGATCTGCCTCCTGTTTGGACTGAGATGACTGCAGTTGGAGACGGATGGAGTCATTGAGGCCATATCCCCCCTGTTTTTATTATTTCTTCCCTCATAGAGAAGACTGGCTCCAGATGGGAAACAGATTACTACACACAATCCCCATCTGCAGCCAAGACACCGGGGAACGTCAGCTCTACTGCCGCCCCACATCAGAGTGCTGTGTGGATCCAGTGCAAAACACCCTGAGGCGCTTATAATCCCTGAAAACAGCAAACAATAACACAACAACCAGTGGTAAGACTCATGCTGGCACGTTTAAGAGTGTGTTTGTGTGTGCATGTGTAAAACCAAGTGAACAACCCAGCAGTCTGCGTGACAAACTGCCTCGTCATGCTTTCTCAAACATCCATTACAGAGCCGTGAAAAGTGATGGGAAAGCCAATCCTTTCTCTCCTTCGGACAGTTTGTTTCAATGAAGTTTCACCAGTTAGTTTACGTAATCACACAATGACATCACATATACACAATGCTAGAATTAAAGGGATAGTTCACACAAAAATGAAAATTCTGTCTATTTAGAATCATGTTGTTCTAAACCCATAATACCTTAGTTCATCTTCGGAACATAAATTACGATATTTTAGATTAAATCCGAGAGCTTTCTGACCCTCCATAGACAGCAAAGCAACTATCTTGTTTTATAGCCCAGAAAGGTAGTACGGACATCGTTCACCGTAATGTTATGAAGCTACAAGAATACTTTTTTTTTTTACAAAAATTATGCCTTTATTCAACCATTTCTTCTCTTCCGTCCCAGACTTTGACATGCATTCACAAGAGTAACACAACACAGGGTCAGAAAGCTCTCGGATTTCATCAAAAATATCTTAATTTGTGTTCTGAAGATGGACGAAGGTCTTACGGGTTTGGAACGACATGAGGGTGAGTAATTAATGTCAGAATTTTCATTTTTTAGTGAACTATCCCTTCAAAGCACCTAATAATGATGTGAAATGTGAATGTTTTACATATCTAAAGTATATAAAGTAAAGTAGTTCTAATCATCTAACATTTTCCCATAACCCATGAGATACCATAACCTGAATTACAAACCTCATTCAAGTCAGCAGCCTGGTTCAGACATGTCTGAATCCAAACTGTTTCCGGTGACTCAAGAACTGTTGAAACCATTAACCGACTCTTGACTTGAGAGAGAACCACTTTTAGTATACTACAGTTGACATGAGAACTACCTTATAATTCACCTTTTGAAAGTAACTAGCGCTTCAAATAACGTTTGTGTCGATTACATTATTGTTTCACCACTAGGTAGCAACAAGTGACTTTATTTGTAATTATAAAAATTTATTTGTCATTGAATCTCTTGAATGACTGATTCATTCAAAAATGCTGATTCATCCAGTAATGAAACAAATTATTCATTCAAACCATTTTTTCATTATTTTAATATTAAAAATTGGTTTGTTAAATATATTTTAAATATAAATAGTATATATTAAAATGTCTAATAATTCATTCAAAATAATTAAACATTTAAATAGTCTGCAGCAATTAATATTTTGTCACACATTGCTTTGTTTAGCTCAGAATCGTGGAAGAGTTGTAACTGTCAGACATGTCTAAAAGTGAGTCTTGATTGAATAACTTGTAGATCTATGCTAACTTGAGGCAAACTGTTTCAAACGGTTCAGTCCAATTTGATGAAATGGTTCATCCAGTTCACTAAAAAAAGAATGATTAGTTTGTGAACTGGACATCACTAGATGTAACTGGAGACTGCCATATGCTCTTCATAATTACAAACCTAAGGTCTAATACTTTGAGGTGTGTATTTGGCAATCTAAAAATGTTAAACTGAGGAACATCTAGTCCTTGTCTCCTCTTATTCCTGGAATGTAGGAACACAGCGGTCTATGAGTTATTGAATTCACCTTCCCATCACACCCTCCCCGACCTCAGCCTCAGCGTTAGAGACCTGCCTTTCTCCCCAGGCACCACAAAGTCCATTTATACTGGCAAGCCGCTCCGCTGTACATTTCATTGTTCAAGTCCCTGGCCGACGCAGTCCTTCACTTCTCTAATCCATTTACATTGGAATTGCACTTTGGCTGCAACGTGATTAATAGATTTACTGTTTCCCAAGACAGAGAGGACTGTTTTCTTTCTTTGCTGCAGTTATTTTCCTTAGTGGAAAACTCAAAAAACATTCATTGAAAAACAGAAAAAGCAAGCTCACGTAAGTGTGGACAGGAGGAAAAGCCATTTCTGACAGCCTGGCAGTGGATGCGTCATGACATTCTCTAGAAAATAACATCCTCTGTTCAGCAGTTGCTATGGCCAACACATGCCAAACACGCAGTCTGCCTGCACTGACGCTAATCGGTATGAATCTCTTTATGATACAAAGCTGACACCCTTTGAGGTGAGATTTGCATCTGTAAGCTTTATAAAAGCACAAATACTGTATGAAAGAAAACAGCAGGGATGTGTTGCTGCAGTAGCCAGAGAACAAGGATGCAGATAAGCTGTTTGATTTAAAGGAGTCATATGATGCGATTTCAAGTTTTCCTTTCTCTTTGGAGTGTTACAATCTGTTCATGCATATATAAGATCCGTAAAGTTGCAAAGACTAAAGTCTCAAACCCAAAGAGATTTTTTTTTCTAAAAGTTAAGACTCAACCACGCCTTCCAAAAATGCCTCATTTAAAGGGGTCATCGGATGCCCATTTTCCACAAGTTGATATGATTCTTTATGGTCTTAATGAAAAGTCTATAACATAATTTGGTTAAAATTTCTCAATGGTAGTGTAAAACACCTTCTTTACCCTGTCAAAATCAGCTGTGTTTTCATCAAGCCATTTTTGTCCATGTTGCTTTAAATGCTAATGAGCTCTGCTGACCCCGCCCCTCTCTTCCGTGGGATGACAAGCAGCACTATTTACTTTAGCCGTGAAACTGGCTAACTAGCACATTAATAGGAAAGGCGATTTGCAAAGATTCATAAACCCTTATACTCACTTCTTCTGTAGATGAAGCTGGATCACGAATGATTCATGCGAACATAGATGCATTTAGGCAGATCGGGGATCGGCGCATTCCCTTCAAAATGAAAGTAACGTTAATCCTCTGCGTCTTCAGCGGCTCAGATGTCGGGAGTTAACCCTCAAAGACCGAGACAGCTGCCCGTGGCTGAAAATAACTATTGTTTATAAATGTTTAATAACCGCTAATCCTATCTGAATACTTTAAAAAGTGCCGTAAAGCGGAGATTCTCCGCTTTTCGGAGGTATCTCATTTGTCTCATTTGGACATTCAGAGGCTCCGTAGTGTACGTGATTAACTCATCACATTTTGACAACATTGATTCGTCAGAAGAAACCAATGCATTTCGTTCCTCTGAGCCAAACAGGAACGATTGTTGACGCTTAGTCCCACTCCTGTGCCCAGATTGGTTCAAACTGTCCCATATTCAACCAATAAACATAGGTTTTGGTCTTTTGAACCACCATTTAGGACGTTTCATTGGAAATGTGAACAAACGCAAAGTGAAAGTAAAGTCTGTCGTCTGTGCATGAAAACAAACACAAAATAACACATTTGAATGAGAGAACTCTGAAAAAGCACAGAAAAACACACGACAGAGTACTTCGACATAAAACAAACCAAAAACAAGGATGAAACAGCAGTGCATATCGGATAAAGCACTGGAATTTAGGTATTCGGGTATTAGGTATTTATGTGTTTATTGTTCATACTCAGATTGAAAACATATTTCTCTGAAAAAAAGTCTTTTTTACTGTGACTTTTCTACTTCATTTTGTTATTATATAACACTTTTCCATTTGCTTTACTCTCTAAACGTTTTTGGCCACATCTATATTGTTAGTAGACTAAATAGACCTGTTTTTCACTGAAAAGCGCCTATAACAATATTGCAATAAATGGCTATAACTTGCTTGGGGAATATTATATGTAGACAAAATTTTATTTGGAAGTGTAAAACACCCAGATACAACTTTCTAAAAAAATCCAAACTTCAGGAGTTTATGTTTTAGTACACAGTAAAAAAAAAAAAAAAACACCCAATTGTTGCTTGTGTTTTTCTTAAAATTCTGGAAATTCATTCATTCTAAGAAAAAACAGAAGGAAAATTGGGACTTTAAATTAGCTGAAACTACAATTTCTCCTGTTTATAATGATATATGGCACTTTGGTGCTGACTGCTAGAATAGGTCTGAAAAAACAAAGAAAAGTGCAAGCGTGTCAGGTGCCCCAAAAATGTTCTAGGTCTTTAAGGGTTAATGACAACTGCTATATTCATTATTACAGTCAACTACAAAACACCTCAATCACTTAATCGGAGACACCTTGTCTTCCCCTGCACCGGAGTCAGCGGACAGCTCACAGCTCACTCAGGGCGGGTCTAAGGTAAGGCGGCCTTGTCAATCAACTATCGTGGGAGCAGCCTGTACAGAACTACGTCATTCTGACAGGAATCTCAAAACAGCCTGATTTGAGAGAGGGGATTTTAAAATAGGGATTTTAAAAAAACCACTGGGTGGATTTTTATCATTATAAGATGGATGTGTACAAATGCTTCCAACACACATTTATGTTCAAACAACTTGTAAAGTGAATTTTGCATCCGATGATCCCTTTAAACATATCTACGTCACTGTGTTGGATAATTTGCATAACACTGCCCAAATGTTTACGCAAAGAAAGGAGGAGCAACTTTTTTTCTCGCTGTAGTATTGTTGCCGCCGCCATGTCGTGGAGACGCTGTGTGCTTCCAAATATAGTAAGGGGCATAACATTTCCGTCACACGCTTGAGGTATTTGGCCAATCACAATGCACACCTTGCTTTTCAGAACGATGAGCTTTCTAAAAATCGACACGTTTCAGAAAGGCAGGGCAGAGAGTAGCAACAATAATGTACAGTGTGGCAAACAATGTGTTTTTTGAACCTTAAACCGTGTAAACACATTGAATTACACCAAATACATAAAATAATGTTATTTTTTGTATCGTCATATGACCCCTTTAACCAGAACTGGTTAACCTAATATACCATATTTCACATTTTATCAATTAATTTCATGATATGGTGATTAATTAATCATATTATGCATTTAGCAGATGCTTTTATCCCAAGCAGCTTACAACAGAGGAACATAAGCAATCTGTCACAGAGCCAATAATATGCAAACAAACTGGGAAAAAAAAGACAATTTAAAGCTGGCAAAAATATGATTTGCATATAGGCATTTCAAGCCTTAATTGATTCCTAATAAGGAATATTAATAATGATGCACATATGTTAAAATTCTGGCTAATACTGAAATTATGGCCGACAATATTTTTTTTCACAACATTATAATGTAAAGTATGAAAAAACTCAACTGGATATTAATTTTGAGATTTGCAAAAAATAAAAATAAAAAATAAAAAATAAAAAAATTAAAAAAAGCAGCAGAATTTTTAATTTATTAACTTTAGATAATAATTTTAGAGCGTTTGTGTGTTGTATTTATTTATTTATTTATTTATCCATCCATCCATCAGCATATTTTATATAAATACTTAAATAAATTGTATATACATGAACAATTAAATATACAATATCAATGATACAATACATTTTTAAAAATTGTATTGTCTAATAACCAACATGGTCCCAATATATCATGCTTCCCCTTGATATTAAAGAACTTTTACATTAAGGTCAGGGAACTAGATTAAATACAGTAATTTTTTAAACTTAATTCTTTAAAAAATAAATTAATCATAACCTATTAAATAAGAGGCATTGGAAAAAAAAAACAAGCATAAAAGTTTCTTTTTGTCATTTTTGTCACTCCTTATTACAGAGGAAAGTGTAAAATGTGTAAAAAGAAAAGTAAATGATGGGAATAGAAGAGGAACAGGATGGAAGCTGGATTCAAACTCGTGTCGCCCACATGTGCCAGCCGCTAGACCACGTCTCCGCCAAACGACACATTTAATCATGAAAAACTTAACTTATTCTCCCATATTTCCCAGAGAAGGTGCATATCTTCAGTGTGTGTTCACCACCCACGGTCCATATGTACAGTAACCGCTCCAACAGCAACACAAATCACCATGCTGTCTATAAGCGGCCGGGTTAGAGAGATGACAGAGATAATTTAACTCCGCTACTGCTACATCCATTACTCCACAGCAGGAGCTATATGACAGCAGACGCTGCATATATCATAATATGATGACACGAAGGGTGGTGATCCACTAGATTTTTTTGCAGCACTCACTCAGAACAAACACGCTGGCCTTTTCTCGCCATATTGCGAGTACACAAACACACACATACGCATTCGTAAGGTCATGCGGAGCTCCCTTCTGGAAGAGCGGCTTAATGGTCTCTGGCTGTTTGTCAATTATTCATGGAGGGCGCTAGAGCTTTTTAGCATGGCGGTGTAGTACTAAAGCCAAACAACAGAGCCCTGAGCTACATGGGCCGCTTGTATTAATGGCCATGTCTCTGCCACTAGTCGCTTAAATCAAGCATTCAGAACTGATGTTTATGGGCAGGTCCATGTCTGGTGGCCCATACGTTGGTCAGAGGCTCATAGGTGGTGAGCCGCTGATCAATAGCAAAAAAACAAGCAGATAAGAGACCCGGCACTAACAAACCTAAGTGCAGAGAGCCGCTCCCCTGGCAGGTGTTGTGGGCCAAATTTAATGGACTTGTATTTGTACGTCCCCTCTGGGATAAAGGGGGGTTTCAGTGTTTATTACTAGCCATTAGGGCCCTCAAGGCTTCCCTCTGCCTAAAATCATATCAGTGCCTTCTCTGAAATGAGCTATGGTGGTTCAGTTCCCCTCAAGGACTGCAGAACCATGAAGGCTTGAGCTGGCATGCTTTTTTCTGATGCCTGCAAGGAGAGCAAAGGCGCCTCTTTGGCCGAGTCCTAAAAGGGAGCTGCTCTGCTGGGCTGCAACATCACGCTTGAGAGGTGTTGTTGCATCTGAGTGATGAAATATTCATGCATGTGTGCACAATGCTAATTTATATGAGGCCTTTAGATCAAATGTTACACGACTGGTCTATCCCGCTTTATCACTGAGCCGTTTAGAAATAAAATAAAATAAAATAAAAATGCCACTCTGATGTGCCATTTTATTAAAAAAAATATGAAAGTATATACGTGCTTATTGTAGTAACGATTGGCAGTAACGTTTGTACTAGACTTTTTTAAAAGTTATATTCAGCAGTTTGAAAACAAAACACAACCGGTCTAAATACTGTATGTTTACCTTTAACCATTTATGTACATAGTAAAAACTATAAACCATCTATAAAATCTTAGTAAGAAATGTCAACATTTAAATGTCAACATTTAAACGTCAACATTCAAAGTCAATATTTGAATTAGTCAGCATTTACTGTATTTTAATAAATAATAGTTGAAACCCAGTACTTACATTTAAAAGTGTAATATAGCATTTTCTCTCAGCGGGCAATGAATCTTGGGATAGTCTGTTCTTACGATCCTTATGTTTTATCCTTCATGGCCCAGGAAATGAAGGCTGCATTTTGAGGATGCATGGCTCATTTAGAAACCAGACTGATTCGGTCTGAATAATCCAGTCTGAGTATTTTAAGGGATAGTTCACCCAAAAATGAAAATTCTGTCATCATTTACTCACCCTCAAGTTGTTCCAACCCTGTGTGAGTTTCTTTCTTTATCTGAAGATATTTTGGAAGTCTATAAAAGTCAATGGCTATCGTTAACTCTTGGGTTACTTATATTCTTCGAAATATATTGGTAATATCAGGAAAAGAAAAAAAACTTGAACACACTTAGAACAACTTGAGGATGAGTAGATGACAGAATATTCATTTTTGGATGAACTAACCTTTAACATCTCACATGAGGCAAACACTTAGTGAATAAAAACTTAAAATTCTCTCCATTTCTTATAAATAAGGCACAGCGTCATACCTATGATAATTGTATGATAATTGTATAAACTGTATTTAAATACTTTTTGAAACTTGACAGCCACAGTTACAATTATACTCAAAAAAAAAAGTGTTGTGTCAAGGATAAAATAACTAAGCTGCATATGAATTTCAAAGAACAAGACAAAACATATGTCCATAATGCATATAATGCCCCCTTTTAATGAGCATTTGCTTCTAATCAATGGAGACAGTGTGCTGAAGAATGCATGTGCTACTGTCTGGACACAAGAAGACAAGCTCCATCCATCCCTCCTCCATCTCTCTCCTGAGAGCCAGGTTAAGATCTCGGTCTCTCAAGCTCACTGTCACTGAGACGTGACAAACAGCAGTACTGCTTACTTAGCACTCATTAAGGATTTTTATGGATATCTAAAGCAGCCAGCCAACCCTTCACAGAGCCCAGTGAAGGACAGGAACAGGGATCTTGTCACTAGAAGGGCTCTAGTTAATTTAACAGAGCCTGGGTTGGACTCACTAGAGTAGACACGAGAAGTCTTGCCTCAGGACACATGGGATATGGGTGCAGAATAACAACAACAGTAAAATACCTGTTGAAGTCACCACAGATCCTCCTGTGAGATTCTTCCTACAGCATTGTATAAACCTCCAGAAATCCCCATTTAGCCTGGAAAGCCTGATCAGGCAACAGTAAGAGGCATTATGGATGTTGCAGTGGTAGTGGTTATAGAGGCTACCAGAAAGGAGAGCTGGGAAGCTGCAGCAAAGCCTGAATAAATACTCTATATCATGATATGAGTAATTTTATTTGACCGTAACAATATATATCACAATATAGCTATTTTTGCTCTAAATAAGGTCATGATATAAAAAAAATTTATTCCATAGAAATTTCAGAATTCTTGTCACCAGTGTCAATATTACAGAAAACTAATACTAGCCTAAAAAAAAAAAAAAACTAAAAAAAAAAAAACTCACTGAAGACAAGTAAACAGTCATCAATTAAATTAGAATAAGAAACTAAGTGCAAGCAACAGGACAAAAAAAACTACAGTAGAACAAAAAAAAAAAAAAATGCTATGCAAATGTGTAAATGAAATATTTATTTCTTCTTATTAAAGTTATAAAAGTGATTTAGTCAAGAGCAGTGAGAGATTTTCTTTCTTTGGTTGTTTGATTAAAGGGGTCCTATTATGCTTTTTCACTTTTTGAATTTTAGTCAGTGTGTAGTGTGTATGTTTGGGCATAAAAAGATCTACAAAGTTACAAATCTCAAAGTCAACTCCAAAGGGAGATATTTAGTTTTCAAAAAATCCCTTTTCAAGAACTACAACGAACGGCTTGTTTGGACCACAAAGTTGTTTTCCTGCATTTGTGACATCACAAATTGGCCCATTAGAATATCATTAAAATAAATCCCGCCTCCGGAAATTCGAAAGCACGTTTCAAAATCGCAACCCGGTGCGGGTGTTTTTATATCACTGTCTTCAGAAATTATGGATGTCATTTTCATTTCATCTTGCATGTAATGTCTGATAAAGCAGCGTTTGTGAGCGGAGCTCTGCTTTGTGTACAGCATTGCCGGTGAAACCTCGCTCTCTCCCGCTCCAACAGCACCTTCCGCTGGCAGAGAATTAATTTGCTTTTAGTCATTTTGCCTAGCTGTTCACCAATCACAACGCACTGGGACAGCTAACCAATCACAACACATTTAGTTTTTCGGAAGGCAGGCCTTCATCAAACCCTGAACTAATCGAGCCGTTTGTGCCAGACTGGGGAGAGAGGTATTGTAATAATGTAAATTATGTAAATAATAATGCGTTTTTCGAACCACCAAGCATGAGAGCATGTTCTAGTACACCCCCAAAACAAAATCAAGACTTTGTAAAAGAGCATAATAGGACCCCTTTAACATGAATGAGAGACAGCAGGAATATTAGACTGCTGTCACTTTAAGAGCTGCCCGGATCCAATATACTGTTACACGTGTTTTCTTTCTCAACTGTTTGCTTTCACTTAAGACCAAAGTTACTGTGTTTTTACGATGATACTTGCAAAGACAGGCATTTTGAAACATACAAGTGTGTGTATTTAACCGTTCAAGGCCTATAAAGCAGCAAAATTTCATACAGCGCACACATATAGCCAAATGAGTTCTCTTTCACCGCTGATTGCATTTCAACAGCTTAAAATCACTTGTTTTTAAATGCTTAAAAACGCACGCAAATGCAAAAGTTTTTGTGACCACAAGCATAACAACATCACTTGAGCATGCCACCTCGATAGAGACGATAGTTGAAAATCTCTACCGATTGACAAATTTCTACCAGTTAATCGTGTCTAACGGTATATCTCCCACACCTAATACCAATAATGAAAATAATTCAACATTTTTTATTAAAGACGTAAAGATAAATAGCCATTCACAATATGTATTATTAATATGCATCAAGTTATGAACATTTTAATTCCTTTGTGACAATTACATCAACTGTATTACATCGTGTATGTAGAAGATGTGTTTTCCAAGAGTGCAATTGGATCTCTTTGCCAATGATTTTGAGTGCCATACTTCTTCTTAATTTAAGATGAACTGCGATTTATTGAGTGGGATTCATTTAGGAACATTTTTGTGCCTAGGAACAATTTGGACTGTTGTACATTCACGTTTAAGACCATTCTACGCACATCTTTAGAAAAGAGGCCTCTGGTCTCCAAATGTGACTTCGTTTCATTCAGTTGCTTGTTGTGTTGTGTCCTATTATGCCTATTTACCTACTATATAATAGGTGAAAAATATGAAATGAGCAACATGTCCAAATTCATAGTTTTTTATAAAGCAGTACCCTAAAGTACCTGGATGACTTACTGCTTCCACTGAAATTCACCTGATGGATATTTTACAATCCCATGGGGCCACGGGAGAGGAATGGCCGTATTTCACATGACGAAGCCAACATGGAACACTCAATTCATAATATATAGAACATACATTTTTAATGGTCACATAGTTTTTTCAACAAATGTAGCACCTTCTCAGACAGTATATGATTTCAGATTTGGAAATGTAATAGCACACCTAACCTTAAACCACATTATTCATAATTTATGCTTCAGTATAACAACTACGCTTTGGAATTTTGGAAAATCTAAAAAAAAAAAAAAAAAATAAAACAGATACACAATGATCTAAAACACAGTTTTCTTATGATAATGAGCTTAAATATCAGATGCTTTCCTAGGAAAAAGGGTAGTCAAGCTACTAGTGATTTGCTCAATTCATTTAATGTGAAAACTGAAAATGAATCATTCATTCAGGAAAGGTTGAATCTGTCAGTGTCATTGCACAAACATCCACTTGTCCATTCAGTGGCTAATGATACTGTGTGTCCCTGAACCCTTCATTATGTGCTTTTGGAAGAACAACAGAGTGTTCAGCAGGCAGCTGAGGTGTTTTTAACTCATCCCTTTCCTCTTCCACAACAGACCATATGAAGAAGCACTGCTTTTATTGACAGCACTCTATTCTATTAAACGCTGTCTTTGAACTGTGTGCCCTTTAGCTTTCCTCAAATGTTCAGAGGAGCGGACACAGAGTGTAAAAACAGCAGCCACCAATAACACGCTGAATGCTCAAATCTCAATCCCTGCTTAATACACAAGACCTCATATAACTTGAATTAGTCTGCTTTATAGCCTTGATTTAGATTACAATAAAAATACATTTAAAAGGTACCTGCTTAAGAAAATGCAGTGAAGATACAATGACCCAACAAGTTCTAAACTCTGTGCTGTCTTATCTAAAGTAGGGCTGAGTCATACAGTATATACTGAAAATGTGTCATATATTCAGTATCATTTTGTTGGCAGTGTAAAATTAAGCAAGACTCATGAGTGTGAACACAAAATAAGTTTTCTAAAGCCCTGCCAGTTTCGCACCCCCTCCTTGTGTCATGTCATGTGAGAATGGTTGTTTGACACATTTAACAGTGGCTCTAATGTAAACTCAAATATGAAACATACTCCAAAGAATTTTGCACCATTTGCTTTAATATTTACAGTAATATTTACCTGCAATTTTTTTCTATTTAAAAAATGCAGGTAAATATGACTGTTTATTACTTTATTCTGAGCATATAATTAATAAAGAAAGTAGCATTGTGTTTATTGAAAAAAAAATGTTTTTGAATAGATTTTCACTGTATTTTATTTTCGGAATCATCATTTTAAGCAATTTAAGAGCGAGAGCAAATACTGCATATAAAAAGCAACAATCTATATCAATACAGAAAAGGCTAAAAATGTAGATTTTTATATAATATTTTAATATTATATTACATTTAGATGTTTTTAGCCAAACACTATTTAATCTTTCAACTTTAAATTTTTTCTTCAAAGATTTGTATGCAGCATCACTTAATACTAACATTTTATTTGCTATTTATTAAAAACATTTGCAGGTAAATATTAATGCTTATTACTGTACTTAGAGCATGTAGTAAAATAATGACAATGTCATGGTTTAGTGAAAAAATTGAGACTGTATTTTACTTCTTGTATGAACAGTTTTGTAACTACAGTAAATTTGCATTTTGAATCATCCTATAATAGTGTAAATACTGTATATTAACAACAACAACAACCAATATCAAATATTGTTAAAAGGCAAATAAAATAAAAAAAGTTGTTATATTGCCCAGCTCTCATCTAAAGGAAGTAATAAGGACTGAAAATGAGAAAGAAAGAAGACGGATAACTAGGTCAGAATAAGTATGCAGTTCACCCAGCTCACAGATTTTTGACAGACCACAGATGAAAGACAGACCAGAGATGCTTTGAGAACAAAGAGGGGAAAGAAGTGATATGCTACAGCATCCAAATACAAAAGAAAAATTTGTGGGCCCTCTCTGACCATAAGTTTTTTATTTCTAAAAATGGACACCAGACAGAAGCCAAATTTCTTTGTAGGACATAAAGGGGCTCAACTGATTCATGTGTTAATGGCAGTGACCCTTTGTGCTTTTGAGATTTCAATGACTTCTGCAGGCCATGTGTATCTTATACACCTTAAAACACATCCACACCATATGACCAAAACTTTGTAGTTAGGATTTTTCTGGAGTAATTAATGAAACAGTAACTAACCTCGTTTTGTTCTTGAATATGTAACTCCCTGAAGTGCAGAAACAAATTACCTATGAGTAGCATTTGACAAAACGAGGTTGCATTTACAAAAAAAAAAAATTGCAAAAAAAGACATGAATTTAACAAACTAAGACAGTCTTTTCATTATACATCAGTTTTTTCTATTAAAAAAAAAAAAAAAAACACATCGGGACTCATGTTCCAACATGTAACAACATGTTTTACTGCTGCAGGAATGCTGCTGGTGATCTACACCCTTCATTTGCTCTATTCAGGGCATGAACTGTGCAGAAAACTCATTAGATTCATGAACATGCCCCAGAAGCTACAACACAACATACTGTGGTCAACCAGAATGTGTACTCAACTGCACTCCAGGGATTATCAAGTTGTTTTCAGCCAGAACTGAAAATAATTTATCACTGGTCAGTGAGAATTTTAGCACATGTACAGTTATAGTCTGACAGAGAGAAACACCCACACACATCTGCACATACACATAAATGAACACAAAGTGTTGTTTATGTTTGGAATAGCACACTACCATACTAGTCTTACTATTTCTGCAGTATACAGTACGTATACAATCCACAGTATGCAACTTTCTGCATGCATGGAATAACCATGTGATCTAATGCCTCATGCTTGACTTTATCACTGTGATGAATAAACAGATTAATCAAATCACAATATTTAATAAATTTTTTCCTAATCGTTTGATCAGACTACTAAAATTTGAATATTTTACACAAATTCTATATATATATATATTTTTTTTTTTTTTTTTTTTTGGGGTTTTTTTTATAAAAATGCAAAATATCTGTACCTGTGTTGTTAAATATAACTAAAAATGAAAAGCTAAAATAAAACAAGTAAGTTAAAAAACTTAAAACAAAAATCTGAAATATCGCCTTAAATTGCCTGAAATAAGATTTAATTGAAATACTAAAATTACTAAAACTGAAATAGAAATAATTAAAACAATAGAAATTAATACAAATAACAATTACTACAAAAAAAACAAAATCACTTAAACTGAACTAAAAATAAAACTGAAATGATAAAACTTAAAAATTAAAATAATAATAAATATTAACACCAAATAAAATTGACAAGTTATGTGACAGCAATGTAGTCTACAGTTATTTTTTATTGTAATAAGTAATGTGAATCATATTTTTTTATTTTATAGATCAAACTAAATATTACACAATACAAATAATAATTATTAATAATAACTTAAGTATTAGTATATAATATTTATAAAAAAGCTAAATATCTGTATTTATTTCTGTATTTATAAAATACGCAAGTCTTGTGAAAGCAATGCAGCATACGTCTGTTCGAAACGTCATTACACATGCTGTTTCACACACTATTTTTGGAAAAAATATATTAGGCAGTAGGCCGTAAGCATTACCCTAGTATGCCAAACATAGCCTGTGTGACACAAATGGCTGGTGACATTAACTAGATAAGATAACTGAACCAAGCTTAAATAATCCAGATGGCTCATAAACCCAAGATACTCATGCCGGAATGCAGTGCTCAAAATACTGCTTTGTCTTTAACAAGAAAACAATTATAGCTTATTGTTTAAATCAGAGAGGAAGCCCCTGACCCAACACAAAGAAAACTAGTCCACAAGTTAACAGCACTTACTTGGAGAGCGAAACGCCTCCTGCTTTTCCAATGAGCTCCTCGTGGTGCAGAACTGCATCATTCCAAGGAATGTTCAGGAATTTCAGAAGCCTTCTCATCCACTTTTCCGGGTGCAGGACGAGCTGTTCGTAGTGCATTGGCAGACACTTGTCCGCTGCCTCCAGACACTGAGTGTACATTGTCTCTATGGCCCGGTTCCACTTTGTCAGGCAGTCCCGATAGCTGCTCAAGTCAAACCCAGCAATGGTGACTTTACGGGAGATCATGGAGTGGACGGAGGCCCTGCCGTCACGGATCATGAGGATGAACTTAGCGTGAGGAAAGATCTTAGCCAGATAAGCGAGTGATTTAAGAGCAAATGGGTCTTTATTACACAGGTAGTTAGCCGGTTCCCCATGTTTTACAATGATCTCCAGAAGGAAAGCTTGCATGGCAGAGTCCAAGACCTCGTCTGTAACTCCAGCTTCGTCTAGCCGCATTTTCTCTCGGCCAGAGCGGCTCCACATCTGCTTCATGGCCAGAATGCGAGGGATGACACGGGTTTCTTCTCCACAGCGCACATCAGGATGAGCGTCCAGCATGGCCCGCATAAGAGTGGTGCCACTGCGAGGGACGCCACCGATAAATATAAGAGGCATGTCTTTATTGTAGATGAAAGGGGTGCTGAGGTTCTGGCCCGTGCGCAGGGTGGTGCGTAGGCTGCTCACCAGTGGCTGGCTGCGCTCCTCTATCCGGTGGTGGCACTCCATGGCATGCCGACCCAGGTAGAAGACCGTGACGGAGCTGATGACCAGGCAGGCCACCAGTAAGTTCTGCTTCAGTTTGCCAATCATCTCGAGGGCGAGCTGGAGCCCCGGTTGAGGAGCCAGGGGTGGAGTGAGACAGGGAAGAAGCAGAAAAAGGGAAGGTGAGGTTGTGGTGAACGCCCGATACTCAGGACTGGCCGTGACGGAGCGAGTGGAGGCTGGGATCTGCTGTGCGCAGCTTTCGTCGAGTACCTGAATCCATCAGGTCTGAAACACAACAGAATAGATCCCTCAGTGAACCTCATATGATTACAGCATGTGTGGGTCAATGACAAATAAGAGTGTCTGTTTATAAAGGTAATGAACTTTTATTGAAATGTGCTCTTTGTATTTATGTGGGTTTCATGGGGTTTAAAAAAAATGGTTTTCAACATTTTCAAGAAATGTTTAAATTTAATGACTATAAAAATGTCATGTAGCGTAACCATCAAGTAAAACATAAAAATATAATTTCCTTACACCCTGAGCACATATGATTGCACACATGCATTAATGATTTGTGTTTTTTAAGGTATTTTTTATAGCATGTTTAGGTATTTTTATAGTATTTTTCAAGTATTTTTAAATGAAATATTATTTAATAAATATTTGTATGTTTTTGGGGAGTCACACCAAATGACAACTATAAGTTGTCTTGTCATGAAAAGGTCAAATTTGTTTACTTCATATAAACTGTATATACATTTTAATTTATTAAATATATTTTAAATTAAAATGAATATATTGACCAATATGCACAGTCAGATGAGTCTACTCATCGGTTTGTTTGTTTTTTCAAATAATAATAAAGCACTTTTCAATAAAGGTTTCAATTTATTGACTCATGTTTTACCATCAAGTAAAACATAAAAATATATTTTCTTTACACCTTGAACACATATGATTGCACACATCCATTAATAATTTGTGTATTTTTTAGGTATTTACAGTATTATTTACAGTATTTAAAGTATTTTTAGTTATTTTTTATAGTTTTATAGTATTTTTTAAACAAATTATTATTTAATAAACTTTTGTATGTTTTTGGGAGTCAGACCAAATGACAACTATAATTGTCTTCTCATGAAAAGGTCCAATTTTAATGTATTAAATATTTAAAATTAAAATGAATATATTGACCTTGATGCACAGTCAGATGAGTGTATTCAGATTTGCTTTTTCAAATAATAAAGCACTTTTTTTTTGTAAAAAAATAAAAAACATTTTTTCTTCATTAGGATATCAGGACATCACCATGATACCCAAAAATATTAAAATTAATTAAAAACAAAAAGGAAAAACAAACTCATCATAGAATAGATGTATTTGATTAATTGTGTGTATGAATTGCATTTTAATTGTATTTTTTTATAAATTGTACTGCAAAAAATATAAACGAATACTACTAGCTACCCTGTTCAACCAAAAAAAAAAATAAATAATTGTTGCAAATGAAACTAAAATAAAAGAAGCTTTTAACAAAGCAAATGGAGTAAATGAAAAAAATGCTAGCAAGGACAAAAAGTATCAGACTTCAACATATTGGACGATAAGCACAATTGGATTTTGGAGAGCGACACTTGCGAGATATAGTAGTCTGAAATAAGAGACAGATCTGGTCGGATATCTTAAGATTGACTCATGTTTCCTCCCACTCTAAATGTACAGAGAACACATCTCCAGCAGCTACAAGATGTATGACCTTGCAGTCTTTAATTTGCACAGTGCGTTACACAACCTTAAGGAGTGGGTGGCCAACTCAACACAAGCAGCGAGCATAAAACTTGACCACACTGTTCTGGCTCTGATACGTTGGGTTTGTTACAAGGTTTTCCTGTGCTATTCTCTGACCAAAGTGCCGATCAGTATAGCACATGTTGGCCTGTGTCAGCACTGCACTTAAACACACTAGTAGAGGAGAAACGGCAAGGGGGAATCCCTGGAGATCGTGATGTTAACTATATTTTTATATTTCTGAAGTAAATCTGAGTGCTGTTTGCCTGTGCACGGTCTTATGGGCCATAGCCATTTGGTTACTAAGGTGTTCTGAATATGTTGCTAAGCAGTTGATAAGCTTGCTAGGTGGTTGCTTTAGCCTGCATTAGGGATGCACAATAAATCAGCAAATATATAACTATAGTCTATTTATAGTATATGTATAGTTAGATTACCGCTTTCAGTAAGTTAATTATTTATAGGTTTTAAAATTGTTCTTACTTGTGTGTTGTTTGTTTATATTTAAGTTTATGTAGCACTGTGGTCCTTGCGAGACACAACATTTCGTTCCACTGTATGCCCCCACATGTAGCGGAATGACAAAGCTCGACTTGACTTAACTTGACTTGTTCTTTAGCTTGGGTTGAACAAATCATTTTTGCTTGGATGGAACAGCAGCTACGCTAATTATGTCTCTATTTGTTTCTGTTTCTGCCATGGGATTAACATCCCATGGTAACTAAGAATTACACAAGCTTCAGTCTGGATCCAACACCTAAATGATCTGAGATGACCAAACACCTGAGAAGAGATGATGCCAACCCCTCAGAGGACCTCAGATGATGCCAACCCTCAGACAACCTACAGAACTACCAAATTTCACCATAAGTTAAATATATAATTTCCTGTAAAGCTGCTTTGCAACAATTTGTATTGTGAAAAGCGCTATACAAATAAACTTGAATTGAACTGAATTGAAAATATATTTTTTTCAGTCAATACTGTATTTTTATAAATTATATAATAATAATAATAATAATAATAATAATAATAATAATATAATACATATTGTTAGATAGATAGATAGATAGATAGATAGATAGATAGATAGATAGATAGATAGATAGATAGATAGATAAATAGAATGCAATGGTTCATTTTTAATTATTTAGTATAAGTTAAACTTTAACTAAGCACCACATTTTTAGAACAATAGAAATGCAGCATAGTGTAATGTAGGGGTGGGCAATCTGACGATTTTGTCAAGATTCGATCAATCTTGAAGACATCTAGAATATTTTCTCGTATTACTGTTAAAACTACAACAATGACTGCGTACTAGATGACCTATGATTGGCCAAATTATATCACGCGTCTTTTATGTGTCTTTCATGCGCTGTGACATATTTGAAAACAGTTCAATGTAAGCTAGCAGTAGTAGTTTGATTAATGAAATTTTAATTTCAGTTTTGAATTTAATAAAATGCCGCTTGCCATTCCCTTCATTTAGCGGTGCGCTTTTGCCTGTCCTTAACAGCTTAACGCCCAAATAATTCAAATCATGCAACGTGGCTGTCATAAAGGGCAGTTGACTGTAGGACATGCTTCATTTTAAAAAGAGTTTTAACTGCGAAAGCGCATTAACTGCGAAAGAGCCTGTTCTTCAAGAGCTAAACACAAACAAGCAAAGTATACTTGTTGCACGCATAAACGGTCAAGTATACACAAAAAATATATCAAAAACTGTCCTTCTTGCTGAGTGTTTATATAAAAACAGTCAATTATGTCATAATGAACATAAACAATTAGGAGAGAAATTGGATGTGTCAGTATATTAGATCCGTGCATTCTGTCTTAAAGAGACAGCAGCTTAATAAACCTGATGCTGTCTGTGTGATTAATGCAGGGCTCTAGACTCATTCTTCCCACTGGTCGCTCTTTTGCGACTAACTTTGTCAGTTGGTCGCAGGAGCACATAATTTGGTCGCTATTTTTTATTTAATTTTTTTTGCTACAACATGGGATTAATCAATGCATGCTGATGAACTTTTATCATAGTTTATAGTTATATGGTAACGAGTGTTCTAACGAGTGTATTATTTGTGATTTAAATTTTGTGAACGCAAGTTTTGCTGTGTTATAAGCCGAGCTTCGTGTGCTTTCACTTTCACTTTCGAAATCGCGATCTTGGTGTCACCTTTTACAAGAAAATATAATTGTCTGTTTTGCTTATATCTATACACCTTTCACTTTTTAAGACTAAAACAAAAGATGGCTTCATTGTTATTCTTAATTATAAAGCGCAACAATAATAAAACATTAGGCTATAATGACAAACTAGCTTACATAACATTTATTAACAAAAACGAATAAGACGAGGCATGGCATACACCACTGTATTATATACCGACTAATAAATTACAGAATGCTAGCAAATACTGAGGAATCAAATTAAAAAAAAAAAAATTAAAAAAGAAAGCCTCCATAGCGTTACGTATAAACCAGGCTCTACACCTGAAGCGCTCGCACTGAAAGCACCTCTGTCACTCTCTTCATGTAATCAGTGAAATCTGACGTATAAAAACGCTGCAATACGTGCTTATACCAACGTAATAAAAACGTGTCACGGTCACGTATTAAACATGTGTTTTAGCGCCACTCTCTGGACATTTCACTTTGAAACTGCCACGAAACGCGCGGTAAGGTACATAATTGCAGTGTTGCAGAAATGTATGTACAGGCACGTATTTCCAATGAGCCTGGGTTGATAATTTCTGTTAGGGGGAACAAAGCTTTTGGCTTCTCTCCTGAGGCCACAAGAGGGCGCATCGAGCTAAATATTACCGTACTAATGCACGTTTCTTCAAAGCAATAAAAAAACAAGACTATCTTTGACAAAAGTGCATAATGTTTAAAATAATGTTTATAAACCATATGTAATTAATTACATTGCTTAATTAGAAACAACAAGCATTATGCAAGTATCTATAGTTTAATACTAAGGACTGAAAACCAATCACAAAGAGTAGCCTACTTTTTCATTTAAAAACATGAGATTCAGTGGGATGCAGAAAAACCGCCACAAAGTCTCGAGACATGTTTTTTTAAAAGTTGAACTTTTTAACATTTTTTAAATTTTACATAGCTAAACATGCCGCTCTCTTGTGCGAGACGCGAGTGCAATGGTGATAGATGTCCCTATAGAAAATGCAATAATATGCGTTCTGTGTGAAAGGCTGGTTCCAGTTTTGAGGTAAACAACATCTTCTCCGCTGTGATGTTCTCTTTTTCCGCAATATTTTGAATGAGCAGCACCGCATCCTGTGGGTTCAACTGGATAGGCTAAAAAAAAAGCATTAAAATGCAACGACACTTACATCGTCATCGCATATTGTATGCCACATATAAGGCTGCCTGATGCACATCTAAAATTCAAATGCAGCGTTTTTGCATTCGAATGTGGATTTTTATTGTAAATTCGACGAATATTCAAAATTCAAAGTTTTTTTTTGACAGCCCTAAACTACAGTATGTAAATAGGTAAGTCATAGGCTTGTTCCAGTCTGGATATTCTCAGTAGTACATTTCAAAATTCGGAAGATCGCGATTCAGATCATGGATCATGATTTTGCATTATAAGATTGTGATGTGATATTTTGGGAAGACTGACCACCCCTAGTGTATTGGTATAGAGATGTATTTTTTTTTTAATTAAAACTTCTTTTAACTTGAGTGCCTCATTTTTAGAATTTAGTGTCATTCGCAAGATGCTGCAAAAGTGCCAAGCGCACAGTCAAAAACGGCAGTCTAGAAAAAGCAGTGCAGTGGATTGCAAAATACATGAGAAACAGCACTGTAAAAGATTTTGGACGTCAGAAGTCGAAATTTTATGCTGACTTGCAGCACTGAAAATTTTCAGTTGGTTCATCTAATGTACCAATGTTAAAACAGGCCTACATTAAAGCTGCAGTCCATAGGTTTTGCCTCTTTGTCGTCATCTCTGTTTGAAAACCTGGAATTGCAGCTCTGTGAGGAATTATCTTCCTTGCGTGGGGCTGTACTCCGGCACAGCTCCAGCGCAGATGAATCTAATGTTTTGAGGAGTCTGTGTGTCAGTCTGTCAGTCACCGCACCGGTGTGGATACTGTACTTAGGAATCACAGAGTCTAGCCTACATCTTGGAATATATGACCCAAATGAGAATTTTCACCGTATATTGCCATCTGAACAAGTAAGTAACAAGTCTGCCACGTTTGTTCTGACCAACTGAGGAAAAAAAGCATTACAATAAATCGCGCTACCAATGGTAATTAAATCTAACGATTGGTTAGCTCATATCACATCTAACCGTGCAAATTATGCTAACAACATCAGCATTGCGTGACAATGAGTATAGTGTGTACTAGCGTGTAGATTTCAATTTCTGTACAGTCTAATCTCTAATTGTCATACCATTCAAATTTCATATTAAGAAATTCTTTTAACCCAAAAAGCAAACTATGCTCCCTTCGAACTGGTATTCTTTAAAATACAAATCTTGTGTAATCCCAGGCTATCTGTAATCAGAAGCACATTTAAAACTGGAATATAATTTAATTTCATTCACGTGTTTCATAAACACATAATCCTTTATGGATTACAATCCGCCATCAAAATGATACACTTAATTATTCTAAACGCTATAACGATCCGTCACCTGAAGGATCCTCACATGCGATAGCCTAGTAGCTGGGACAACTTCTTTATGTTTACAGACGTGACATAATGACGCAGTGCCATGCTTGAATTTCCCGCGAAAACCTACCCGTACCACTCAAATTAGAAAACATTATTATAAGCTAACCGTTATGAATCGGCTAAAGTAAGACGATAGTTTTGAACGTTGGCTGTTATGTACTTGCTCAAATATTGATGTCGGTTCATTTTTAACCCAAAAAAAGTTACGGACTGCAGCTTTAAGTTTCTAATGAAACATATCATTTGTCATTTTATTTGAAAGTAATTCAACAACATTTCCACAACAGTGTCATTTCCACAACATCACAAATGACGCATTGTGTTTAACAGCAATATGTGATAGAAATGATGATGAGGGAAATTTAATTTTAACTAAGCTAACAATTAACGTGTCCTAAATACATGACATGATGCAAAATCTTTTTTTTTAATCCACACTTCATGTCTCATATTTCACCTCAAAGTCTTCACTCACACCGCTTTCGACCAGGCATACCAACTTAACCGTTAACATATTTCAAATTCTTAACATCATTCATCATCTATAAACCGTTGACTGTCTTTCCTTCTGTATCACTCACAGAAATAAAACTGCTGTGACAAGCAAACACTGAATTCCATGTTGATGTTATTGGTGACGTCTATCTTACAGCGTTAATCATACACTCAGATAAACATCAGAGTCGCCCTCATTAAACCGTGAGATCCTACGAACATCAGCCACCTCTGATAAGTGCAAGGAACTTTAAGCTCTCTTTCAAGGTCTCCGCAGTTACTTTGATGGAGAGGAGCCTTGCTCGTGATGGATTTCTTGGCTGCAGGCTGTTAGTGCTGACAGATGGTAAACAGGAATTCCACACCCAGAATCCTCAGTGTAATAGAGGAGGCTCTCCACAGGAGGAAGCGATGTTGTTCAGGAACATCTTCCCTGAAATGTGTCACACGATGAGTCACAGTTTCATCCTCTTCCCTGTCTGCTTTAAGTTCAAGCTCACTTATAAAACGTTCATATGCTAGAAACCCACTCCAGTTTATTCCACAGAGGAGAAACGGATCTCACACAAAGCTGAGTGGGATGTTCAGACTTCTAAAGCTAATGAGAAGGCTACATTACTGATCAGATAGAAAAGACTGAACAAATGGAAGGCATGGATGTTTACTCAGTTATTAACATACATTTAAAATCCAGCATCATCTGGATGTAAATCACTCCACTCCAGCGAGGAACAGATTTACTATTGTGGTTAAGCAATGTTTGGTCTCGCGTTTCACATTCGTGAACGAGAAATCAAGAAGGTGTTGGTATGAAATTAATAGAGCTTCCACACTTCTGTTACGGATATCCTCCACTGGATTTGACATTGATCTGTTTGGGAATCCTCCACAGGCCTGTTCTGAAACCAGACCACAGCATCACTTAATAAGAAGTGAAGCATCATTGCTTTTGGTTCCTTCTTGTCTTGGTAACTCCTTATTGATGTACTTCACTAGCCCGAGTTCTTCCAAAAATATATTACTGTTTTCACAAAAAATATTAGACAGCACAATTGTTTTCAACATTGATACAGTAATAAGAAAATAAGCATATTAGAATAATTTCTAAAAGATCATGTGACACTGAAGACACTGCTGAAAATTCAGCTTTGCCATCACAGGAATAAATAAGACTATATATTAAAACAGAAAACAGATAGGCTTTAAATTGTAATAATGTTTCACAACTGTTTTACTGTATGTTTGATCAAATAAATGTAGCCTTGGTGAACATAAGAAAATTCAATTAAAAAAATAAAATAAATAAATATCTAACTGACCCCAAACTTTTGAACCATAGTGTATATCACTTACCAGCCATATTAGAGATTAATTTAAATGTAATTAATTTAATTTATTAATTTTTTATTTAATTGTAAGTTTTTAGTATTTTATTTTTATTTTATTTATCATTTTAATGTTTATCATTTTCATCCTTAACATGAAAATAATTACAAGCTTATCGGTATCACCCACAATTTTAAAATCAGTGCATGTGCATCCCTATTCCCCCCCCCATTTTATTACAAATGATTTATCTATGCACATAATATTCTTTATTAATGTGCCCTCATAATCTTTATCGAAATAACTTCCCCTCCCTCTTGCTACGACATCTCTTCTCTTCTCAGATGATGCGTTTACCAGCGCAAGGGCGGGACAACCTGTCACTCACGTGAGATTGCAGCATTAAAAAACACGACTACAATTCAATCAATTCCCAATTGGACAAAGAACTTCTTCCCTACTTTTGCAAGAAGGTAATTTGTTCAAAAAGGTGTTTCTGACCTGAAATCACAATTTCTGTTACTTGAAGGCTTTAAAACCGAAGGGTTTTTGGGTTACTTGGGAACCACAGGAAATGCGTTTCTTAGACTAAAGACTATGGTAACACAGAAAAAGAAAGTCTAACAATTCAGACATGGGAAAAGATCAAACTCAGTAATCTTCCCTTTTATACAACACTGATCCTTCCTTCCTAAGGAGGTTCAATCTGGACCACTTGAACAAAACCCTTCAGAAAAGATATCTCAGAAAATGAAATCCAGCACCGGTGAATGAGCAACAGACAAAATGAGCAGGATACTTTTCATTTTAGATATGAGGGCTTCTATTCAAAGGGCGAGGAGAGAATGGGAACATTTGATGTAGAAAGCGCTTTGTGAGCAGAACCATGCAATCATTCCTGAATTTGACAGGCGTGTGTTGACGGCATTTCTGAACAATTACAAAGACACAAAAGGAGTGCTCAGGTCACGTGTCAACCGTTCCTTAACAATCACACACATGCACCCATTATCTACCCATCTCACCAAGCTCAATGCAACCGTTACAGTTGCACTGAGAAAAGCTTTTAGGTAACCTTAATAAATAGAGTTAGGGTTGCACAGTGTATCTGTACCATATTTGTAATATTAATCAGTTAATATTAAGTATTTTAATTTTTTTTTTCTTGGCTGGTATTATAACTTTGATTACTTTTTCCCTCACTTAAAGGGATAGTTCAACAAAAAAAATGACAGTTTCTGGTACCCATTGACTTGCACAGTATTTTATCCATATTATGGAAGTCAATGGGAACCAGCAACTGTTTGGTTACCCATATTCTTCAAAATATCTTATATGTTCAACAGAAGAAAGAAACTCATACAGATTTGGAACAACTTGAGGGTGAGCAAATGAGTCAATAATCAGTCATTTCATTTTTGAGTGAACTATCACTTTAAAGCTAATCTTTAAAAATAATTTAATAACACTGAATTTTTTTTTTATTTAAATATGTCTTACTATAAGTTAATATTGCTGTGATGCCTAGTATTTACATTTAATTTTAAAAGCAATTTATTTGCTATTATTTTTGCTTGCATAAAACTGTATAGAATTTTAATATCAGCTGTAACATCAAATTATATCAGTGCATCCCTAACATATAGCAATGTCAAAAATGTTTCGCTAAACAGTAATCATCTCATGGCCATTGGCTAAACCTGAATCTTCAATCGAGGCTGAAACAGACACGGGGATAAAGAGTGGCATTAAGGCACCCACTAATCTGTGACGGTCTTATTTCTTGCGACCTCCAACCCCTAGGCTTGCTGTAAAAAGCCTTTTAAGATCGCATTACTTCATATTAGTACATCCACATTTTGACAGCGATTTTCTACATTTTGAGATTTCTTGAAACTGAATGAATCGTGCAATATTGAACACATTTTGCAGCACATTTAAACTGATCTATGACAATGTGGACTTGAGAACCAAAGGGCCTAATCTAATTTTCAGATGCACCGACTAGAGTGTTTCATCTAAGATGCCCAAAGTGCGGTGTTGCAGTGCTAAAACTGATTTGAAGTGGCAATTCAATCAGCTCACAAGTATAAAACCTCCAGAGTAATTTCTCCGTAGTTCACATTCAGTACAAATGACAGTGCTTGAGCATCAGAATTGGCTGACAAAGTTAAAAAGTTTGAAAGTTAACAATCCCCACTGCCTTCTAGTGGCTGGATCAGAACTATCTTCACTATTGGAAGAATCCTGAGTGATCATGCACAGAACCACACAAATTAATCAGGATTAAAAACATGACACATCATAGGCAGTGAATGCATGTTTTAGCCTCTAAAGAAGAGACACAACACCATATGAAGGTCTTTGCTGAAAGTCCATATTTCACATCTCTGTACACAATCATGATTACGCAAAATGCAAGGACAGATCAATACGCAAGTGTTGCGCTTGTGAGACGAAACCACAAGAGAAGTTAATGTTACAGCAGAAGTGTTAACAAAAAGGACTGTCCATCAAACAGATCTTCAGTTTAAGCAGACACAGTAGTATGACAGTAATCTAATGCTCAGAAATGTTTAATTCTTAATAAC
The DNA here is from genome assembly GCA_039654775.1 of Spinibarbus caldwelli. Taxonomy (NCBI): domain Eukaryota; kingdom Metazoa; phylum Chordata; class Actinopteri; order Cypriniformes; family Cyprinidae; genus Spinibarbus; species Spinibarbus caldwelli. The sequence continues at coordinate 16,810,547 of CM077252.1, read as the reverse complement.
TTAAATTCAAAATGAAGCTAAATATAGCAATGAAATAAATAAATACATAAATATAAACATTTAGTGAAAAAATGAATTAATTAAAATAAAATCTTAAAATAAAATAAAATAAATATATTTTCATGAATTTTACCAGAAACGTCAACTTTTCAAAAGTCTATGAGACTAGTCAACTTCAGGGGTCAACACACACACACACACACACACACACACACACATTTCTGTGCCATATATCACATCTAACAGTCTGTACATCTGTCTCTCTCTTAGATCAGAAAAGAAAATCAGTCAGCGGTCATTCTCATTGGACTAATGCTTGGCCAAAGCACAACCTCATTTCAGTGAAAGGTATTTCTATTATCCAAAATAATCTTTTGAATCTCAAGAGGCTGTCTGGCCATAAATTATGAATTTAGCTGAAGTGACTCCCAGGCTACAGACGGGCTCTGTTCACAAAAACCTAAACAGAATCACTTGTCAATCACCACATTTACTTCTGTGAGGAATAATTTGACTTTTGACACAATTAATAACATATTATTCCTGTTTATATAATCAGGACGAATAGTAGTAGTGCTTAAAATCAAACGATTATAAAGGTCGTCTCAATCTCGATATTTTAATCTTTATCTTATCTGACATGCACACATCAGGGTTTGACAGAGAAAGCAGATTGATGTCTCTGACAGTCCGCATCATTTTTCCCGTCAAAACATACGAGGCGGTTTTTTAAAGACTCAAAAACTTAAGGAGGACTAAGATAAGGAAAAGGGTTGTTTTGGTTCTCGCCGAAGGAAAGTAGATTGAGATGCGGTTATAACGGACGGTAATGCAGATACATTGTAACGCTGCAACACTTTTGGATTATGTGTAAAGAAACGCACCTGGTTTGGTAGATCCGTCACGACAGACGATGAGCGGGTTACACAAGGACGCTTTGCAGTCGAGGACCAACGCGCAGACGTGCCGCTCGCTTCAGCCGCTCCATTCACCGCTTTAGAATGCGACGCTCTGAACGCGTCGACGCTGCGCTCACCACAACTGTATCACATCGAAGCGCGCCCCCTTCACTAGGTTGCCAGATGCCCGTTATTTCGCCTCAACTTTACATAGAGGTTTTTCTTAGTCTTAAACAAGTATGACTTGATTTTGGTGGATTGTAAAGTTGCGCAAACGCATTAGACGATTATTTTAAATATATATTTTTAAATATAAGTAACTGAGGTGAAATCTCCTCTGACTGACTCATAAACAACGGTCTTTCGTGTGAAGCTTTTAACTCACACAGGCAACACGATTACTGGTTCGCTGTCTGAAGAAAAATTTTAATAGCAACGCTCCGATTGGCCCAGAGGCTATTTGACGTATTTGTTTCGGCGTATGCTATTGGCTAATACCCGCAGTTGGCTTAAACCCCGCCCTCTTTGGGAGTGTTTTTCAAGAGAGCACCGTGGTCTTACAGGGTTCTTAAAGGGAAAGCGCATCCTGCTGATGGGTGAGAAATTGTGCTGAGAAATTATGACTGCGGCTGACTGCTTAATTTAATTTTTATTCTGGAACAAATATCGCAGACATGAACTAAGTAAAATATTAAACAACTGAAATCATTTGTAGTTATATTAATGAGGGCATAATTAAAAAAATAAAATAAAATTTAGAATCAAATTCATGAAATGTTCAGTATTTTCACATTTTTCGAATACTTGTTTGAGCTGCATGTTAGAACCTTGACTCATGGATGCATTTTATCTGATTAAGTAATGTTCATTAGTAAATATGATCTCCCCGAGCACATGACATCAACTGTGATTTAATATTTCTGAGCAAGTTTCCAAGTTTCAAGGAAGTCCGGCTTCAAGTGACATTCTGTTCCACTGTTTCTTGAAGAAATTTGGAAATTCCGACATCCCGAGTTGGAACGCATGCACCATTACTGGCAAAATAAGCCTCATGCAGAATAAGTTGAATTTGACAGCCATTACGGCACTAATAGACCATAACATGAAAACAGAGCACTCAGCTCCTCCAGAGCCAAGATATTTTGAGGCCCTAAAAGCTCCCGTCATCATAGTTTGTCAGCCCATGTTTCATGTTTCTTGCTAATGCTGTGGTCAAACGCACTGGAGATGTGGAGCTGATCTGACATTCTTCAAATAACAGATTTATTCATCACACCTTTGTGCAACTAGTCTTGAATACAGAATTTTTGAGAGCATGTAGAAAAATAAATAGCTGCAACAGAGTGTTTTACATTATATTATATTACAGGTATATTATAGCACTTCAGAATGGAGTCTTTTTCTCTTTTACCTTAAAACGAAAACATCATTGTGGTCAGATCTCTTTGAACAGGGGCTCTTTAAATGGAGATTTAATTATGAGTTAATTATGATTTTTCCATATGTTCATTTCAGTAGGAAGTTCTTCATAGTTCAGGGGGTTGTGAAAAATTATTTTCACCATACATTTTAGTGAGATGACAATCAAACAAAAGTCACATTCCTTCTGGGGGGCCGTTTTTCCTGGTCTGTAGCTCCGGCTATTCAAATATCATCTGTGAAAGATGACAAAAATATGACCGATTATGTAATGAAGCAGGTGGGTCAGACATGGCATCTTTAACAATATGTCCCCGGAGAGAGGAATGGATGGTGCTGAGAAAGCACACCAAAGTGTGGGAACAGATGGGTCCTGAGAGAATGGCAGGAAATCACAGCCTGTGTGGTGCAACATGGTGTGTCGCCGTATGGGCCTGTTCAAATCTGCAGTGGGACAGGCACCCCCGAGTGTGCACTCTTCCTATATGGCCTCTGTGCAATTTGCTTCATGTGGCTGCTTGCATAAACACTCACTGCATTCTAAACATGCTCAGCAATGACTGAATGAAACTGCGCATTGGAGAAAACCACAGAACCACTGAATGTTGTCTTGACTTGTACAAGTCATGGGATAAGCTTAAAATGATTAATTATTTAATTAATTAAATGATTTTTGTGTTAAATTTTAAATTATTTTCTGTGGTTATCAACAGCATGCAACAGAAGCAGTGATTCTTGATTGTTGGTAACCAAAGAGTTTCTTTTCCCATTGACGTGCATTATATTTTTTGACCATTCACTGGAAGTCAATGAGAACTGTACCAATAACATTGTTCAGAATATCTCTTTTTATGTTCCACAGAAGAAAGAAAGTGATACAGGTATGGAACAACATGAAGATGAGTAAATGGTGATACAATTTTTATTTTTCTGTAGACATCCCCTTAGGAATAACTTAATTTAAATACTTTAAAGTATTAAACCTGCATGACTTTCTTTCTTCAGTGTTGTTTAAGAGCCTATTAACTATCAATGTATGGGTAAATCATTTAAAACATTCTTTAAAATATCTTGTTTTGTTTTCCACAGAACAAAACAAGTCTTACAGATTTGGCTGAGAGTAAGTAAATGATGACAGAGTTTTAATTTTTGGGTGAGCTCCAAGAGTTTCCATTCAAGAGTAACGTTCCCATAATAACTGCAAAATGATAAAATGGAATGTTCCCTACCATTTGCATAACCCCAAAATAAATAACTTCAAAAACTGGATGTTTTAAATCTTCAGAGCAGAAATAACATTTTTATAACTTAATAGAAACGTTAGCAAAACGTTCTTAGATTTTGCTATCCTTTAAAGCTGCATTTCCAGAACCTCAAAATAAAAAGTTTATATTTAAATTTTCCAACTTGACCATAAAATCTAAATTACTGTGTTAACTGTTGTCAGAGAAACAAAAACACAGACTGCGGCTTAAGAAGATGAATCATACACGCACAGCTCTTCTGTTAGGTCTGATCTTACCAGCAGTGCTTGGAATCCACAGTCCCATAGAGATCCTCAGTCATACCAGTGAACACGTTAAAAACACAAGCACACAGCCTCGTTCTTAATTAAAACCATTCAGCTGCCTATTGAGGTCTCCAAATAAGGTTTGATGCAATAATGAAGGTGGTTGGCTCTCATTTACTAAGAAGCACTGAGAGAAAAGGATCATGTGTCTGCAGACAGTTAGCTTCAGGTTAGCGGCAATACTTATTTGGAAACATGTTTCAAGAAACCACAACATTTGAAGTATTTGGAATTATTTGGAAGGACACTGTGTATAAAGTTCGAATACAAAAGACTTTGATTATTTGTGATGTGCAACGTAATATCTGAGACAAAAGATGGATGTCTGGATGAATGTGCATGCGTGAGCTCTCTGTCCTCGTCCTCCTCTCCTGCAATCAAATTCTTAATCAGTCACACAGTGTCTGGCTTGATTAGGTGAAAGCCTTCAAGCTCTGCCAAAACCAGAAGATTGGGGGACAAAGGGGAGGGTGATGGAGTGCTTGGCCCAGATAACTCGCCTGTTCATTCTCAAGGGTACCCACAAAAACTAAAACACCCCACATCTTTCTGTATTTCACCATCAACTGCTTGATTAAACTACTATCTCACTTTGTACAAACACACAGCAAAATGTGCCTGGACATCAGTTATGCTTGCTGACCATTTAATTGTAAATCCATCAGCATTAATAGAAAGTTAGTCATCCAAATGCTACTATAACTGCTTCCACTCTTCTATGAAGGATTTCCAGTAGACGCTGGATCAAGGATACTGGGACTTGCTCCCATTCAGACACAAGAGTATCATTGAGGTCAGACTTTGATGATAGACGACGGGGTCTGGCTGACAGTTGGCTTTTCAATTCATCCCAGAAGTGTGTTATGGGGTTCAGGCTGGTGTTTTGTGAAGACTAGTTAAGTTCTTTCATACCAAATTCAACAAATTTGTTGAATCTGGTATGAAAGAACTTAACTAGGAGCTTCCTTGAAGAAAGCAGTTGCTAGCAAGTGACAAGTTCAAAATAGACGGACATTATGGTGCAGTCATACTACTTATTACACGGCGTTTCACCACATGAATAATTATGGCGATAAAATATATTAAATTATTAACATAAATATTTTATTAGCCAACCAAACACAAAGCTTCCATGTAGAAAAAAATGTTCCCAGAATGTGAATAGCGCCGACTGCAGTTACCTGGATGAGTCTGTGTTATTAGTTTTTACCAGTTGTTACTGGGGAATAACATACCTCGGAATGTGGTGACTGACCAATCAGAATCAAGTATTCCACAGAACCGTGTAATGAGCAAAAATACAATATTACGTTAGCTTCAACCAAAGATAAAGTTAAGAAGCTAAGCAAAATTTTCATTATCCCTGCCCATTTAAAATCTATGTAGTTAAATTAAAATGTAATGTATATGAAAATATACATTAATAATGATGGTTTTGATGGCTTTGCAATGTATGGAACATAAGTATGAGCACAGTAAGCATAAAGAAAAAACATCATTAAAATGTTTGGGGTCAGTAATATTTTTAATGTTTTTGAAAGAAGTCTCACCAAGGCTGCATTTATTTGATAAAAATACTATGTAATATTGTGAAATATTATTACAATTTAAAAAAACTGTTTTCTTTTTTAATTTATTTTAAGATGTAATTTATTTCTGTGATGATAAAGCATCATATCTCCAGTCTTCAGTGTCACATGATCTTCAAATAATTCTTATATGCTGATTTGGTGCTCCAGGAACATTGCTTATTTTTATCAATATTGAAAACAGTAGTGCCTCTTAATATTTTTGTAGAAAAAATCAGGAGCATTAGAAAAGAACAGCATTTATTTGACAAATAAATATTATATGACATTATAAATGTCTTTAATATAAATTTAATGAATAACATAAAATCTTGCAAACCTCAAACATTTGAACAGTAGTGTATAAAAATACATTAATAAATGTACTTAATATAGGCAAGGCTTAATATGCAAACACTTCACTGAAAGGGGTGAACACATACTTTTGGCCATGTATGTAGCACTTAGAAACCAAAGAAAGATTAATGTGCTGCCTGTACAATAATGATGCTGTTCCTTAACTGTTTTTAAAGTACTACTCTAGTTTATTAAAAAATGGCAGCATCTAGCGCTCTAACACAATTTAGCAGTGGCGTCCAGCTGGCCGACTGTAAACAAGTCTGCAGTTTGTGTATAACTCCACGGCGAATGTTATATGCACTGAATTAGCAGGCTTGTCCCCAAAGTTTAATTGAGGTGAATCGGGCTTGGCAAGGTGCCTGGTCTGATTTTTGACTAAGCTGATTTTCATTGCCCACTGTTTAGGGATATGATCATGAGGCAGATGGTATATCTAGTGAGATTTAGACGTAAACCAACATCCGTAATTTAGTGATTCACAGTTCACAATAAGTACAAACAGACTGGTGTTGCACATGCCCAGTGAGAGCTCTCAACTGCAGGAGAGGTATAAAGTTTCTTAAATAAAAGATACTACTTATATGGATGCTGTGTCATCATTAGGGCTTGCTTACATGCTTGCATACATTCACAGCTGGAATGATTTAGTCAGGGTCATTAGGTGGGATTGCACTGTAAAAGAGAAAAAAAAGGTGTTGAGAAAAAGTTGGTTAAAAAAAGGCAACTTGATTACATTTTTGAATTCCTAGCTTAAACAGTAGAGTGCTGCACTAGCAACACTAAGGTCATAGGTTCAATTCTCCAAACGTAAAAGAGGTCTTAGAAAAAGTAAACTACCAATATTAAGCAACTGTTTCAATATTGATAATAATAAGAAATGTTGCTTGAGCAGCATATCAGCTTATTAGAATGATTTCTGAACTGAACATGTGACACTGAAGACTGGCATAATGATGCTGAAAATTCACACTTTGCCATCATATAAATAAATTAAATGTTAAAATGTGTTAAGATAAAATAATTATTTTAAATGATAATAATATTTCAAAATATTACAGTTTATTATAAGAATAGACTTATATTATGAACAGTAGAGTTTGTAGACAGTCGTTAGTTAGTAGATATTTGAATTCCAAATTTTAATTTGCATTGTGTGAGATGATCCTCAACAGACTGCACCCTAAAAATTTACTTTTCAGATGGTTCAAATTAAAATGTCCAAATGTCCCAATGCTTAACACAAACGTCAATCATGGTTTTGCTCACAAACATAGTGAGCAAAAAGTCTTAACGTCACTATAAAACAAATAACTTAAAACAACATAAATCAGCAAACAACAAAAGCCTATAACACTAACAAGATTCACGCTACAATGCATGCTGGGAGCTCACAAATCTGGATTGTTTGCTTGGATAACTGTTAAGCTAGTTGGAACAACAAACAGAGGAAATATTGTTAGTCTAACGTGTTTTATGTAGATTCTCATTTAATCAGTTTTTTACATGGTGTAAAAAGTCTTATGAACTGGCGGATTGTCTGTCCTAATTTATCGCTCTACAGCACCTAGCTTTCTGTTGCCTTTAAGGGTTTTAGTCTTTAACAGGGGCAGCAGGAGCAGAGACAGGACTGTCTATGTGGGGGGTTAAAGGGACAGCGCATGCCGGACACGGCTGCAGGAAATGGCTGTATCCGGCCCATACAGACAACTATGTGCGCAAATGGGAAGAAAATTGGTCCTTCATTTGTTTAACATTCAGTCAGGCAGAAAAGTGAACAAATAACCCCACCGGGGTCACTTCCACTATGCCCATACAGTTTGTTAATGTTTAGCAGACGCTAATTGGGCTGAAATAAGTTGCCTGACAAAATTATGACAATGAAAAACGACATTTTAGGTGGTAACTGCATTGTTCTTTTTTACATGGAGTCTTCAGAAACACAGATAATAAGATCACAGCATGGAGGAAAGGAAGATGTTGAAGAATGTTGCATTATTCAGCTTGTGTGGTAACTCTACCTCACTGCATGACCATATATCTTAACCAGAGGGCGGTGGAACATATCTGAGGGTCAGGAGACCCGTGGCCTTACTGCTGCATTGTGCATTCCACTGGGTCCTTCTGAAACCGAGAGGACGTCCTTTCAAGAGACATCCAGATACGGGACCTCTGACCCCCTTAGACTTCTGCAGGGTTAGGATCAGAGAGCATTTCAAAGGCAGTAGACCAAAGATTTACAAGAAGAAGGTTTCGTGTTTCCAAAATGGAGAAACATTTGCATCATACCACAGTTTCCTGACAGTTCTCTGAAACACTTCTCAGCAAACAAGCTCAGTTTCTGAGTCACAGTCTAATTATTTTCAGTTACAAAGTGTACTCTGTGTGTGTTCATTAGTTACTAGTTATTACCCAGCAAACACAGCATTCCCATAATGTTCCCATATGGTTTTCCATTTGGGTTTTGGGGAAAAACAAATGTGAACGTTCTCTGAGAATGTTTTCTGTAGGTTTATTTTTCTAACCAAAAAACTAACCTTCCCAAAACGTTTTAGGAAACAAATATTGTTAGCTGGGTAGTTAATGCAAATTGTAAAGAAAATGCTGAAACTGAAAGCTAACTATGTGTAGCTATGGTAATGTCATCATATGTCATTTTCAAAGCAGCCACTGTTCATGTCATACCTTTTGAAATGAATAGTGGTTTTACAAAACTTTTGAGCCAATTATCTGAGCTGTAACGTCTCTTGGGCACCAAATTAACACAATCCCAAAACCTGCACTATAACGACTATACTGAATTTTGATGTGAAAGGCAGCAGACATGGAGAAAAAGCATGTGTCCAATGGTTTTAAAGAGATAGTTCACCCAAAAATGAAAATTACCCCATGATTTACTCACCCTCAAGCCATCCTTGACTTTCTTTCAGAGTAATACAATCAGAGTTAAGAGGGTTAGTTCACCCAAAAATGAAAATTCTTATTAATGAGAATTAAGAATATTTTAGTCTAGTGAGAACTAAGTTTTTGTTACAAAACCAAGAAAACCAAAAGAAAAGGAAAACCAGTCTCCTCTTGGTTTATATCGAAATCCTCCAACATTTTTCTTAATAAATTTTCGTTTTGTACTGCTAATTTGTGACTGGTTTTTTTATTTTTTCTCTCCTCTGCGCTTCCGTGTTCGTCACTTCTCACCGGAGTTTATGCTACGCTTACTTCCTATGTCATGCACTGGACGCCACTCTCTCGTGAACGCGTGTATGACAGTTAGCGGAAGCTACAGATTATGGTTTATAAAGTTTTTAAATATGGATATTTTTCTTACACAAAATCCTCAATTCACTTCAGAAGGCCTTTATTCACCCCCTGGAGCCATGTGGAGCACTTTTTATGATGGATGGATGCACTTTATTGGACTTCATTATAATTCTATTATTCATTATAAAGCTTGAAATAGCCAGGACATTTTTTAATATTTTTTAATATTAAAAAATATTAAAAAATAATATTTTTTATTTTTTTTTTAACTCTTAAAAAAATAAAAATAATATTTTTTAAGTCTGACTGTCGTATATACCTTGGATGGCTTGTGGATAAGTAAATCATGGGGTAATTATCATTTTTGGGTGAACTATCCCTTTAACTGATCTTGGTTCAGTTTTATGGTTTAAATTCATTTTTAAATAATTTAATGAATTTTAACACTGCATGTATAATATAAATGAGAATGATATTTATTTGCTTCTTATTGACCTAGGTGCCCAATAACACAAAACAAGCACTATAAACATCAATAAAATAACACAAATTGTACAGAACAATGGTATTTAATGGTATTTAATTATTAGTACGTTACATTTAATAGATACTTTAATAGATACTCATGAAAGCATTTGCAATTGATTTGTAAAAGGGTCATACATGTTTTAGGGCTGAGTTTTCATGGCATTTACACCATTATAACCAGCAGTTGCCAAGAGTTTCGAAGAGCAAGTAATATTGAGTACTTACATTTTAGACACAATATTGCCAGTTTGTTTATTTTTGAATCACTAACAGAAATACTTCCAAACTAAATAAAATCAGAAACAACCGCATAATCATCCTATGTTTATTTTCTAAATTAATTGGTGGTTTAATTTAAACGAATTGGTTGACAGAATGACTCACTTAGAAAATACAGTCATCACCACCTGCATAACAATGTATCCTGCAGAAAAAGTAAATGAAAAATAGTACACAGACTTAAGTCTGTCTGGGACAAGGAGTGATCAAAACAATGAAAAATTCCAGCAGTAATATCAGACTTTCAGTTGGGCTGTTGTATAGCTTAAATTTGCCAGCAAATAATGTCATTTAATCAGAATGCACACTTACTTTTAAACTGACATCAGTGGAGAAAGATTATTTGAAATTACAATGGCAGGAGCATGTAAACTACATATTTCCATAAGAAGCAGCACAAGCCTGTGAGGGATGCCAGTGCAGAAATAATAAATCAGGGAGGCTGACAGACAAACCAACAACGGATATTCTCTGCAGCTCGCAGTTCATAAAAAGATTTGGTGACTTCAGGTCTGGCAAAATACTGTAGACTCTCTGCATAGTCAAATGAAGCCTTGCTTGTTACAGAGCAAATAAACGCCAAGTCTGATTCATTAAAGTGAGCAGAGCTACAGTAATTCAAAGCTTAATACCACAGCTGGCAGGAGAGCGGCTGTCAGAGCCTTCGAGATATTCTTCATCTCCTTTCTTCTCGCGGCGCAGCACACAAACAATGCGCCTCAAACAGCAATCTCGTCATCCACCCACCATCCAGTGCTTGTTTGAATAGCCCTGGTATGTTGCTGCGATAATGAAATATGATGGTGTGATATTTGATGCTATTTTATTGTCCAAAAACTAATAAGTAGCTTACTTGTGATTTTGTTTATGTTCTTTCTTCATACCAGCTGGGTCGTAGTCAGGACAAGGTCTGCTAATCTGACATTTAAAGGGCACTGGGTTCAGTAAAGTTAAGCTTAATTGACAGCTCTTTCTAGCACAAATTAATGACCAATTGTCCTTCCTTTTCTTAAAAAGAAAAAAAAAAAAAGCCAGTGTATGTAAATTGGACTAATCTGTAAATTAAAAATAATAACTGTTTCGTTAGACTCAAGACTTCAACAATATGTGGTAACATGATTTTAGTATGGAAAAAAAAAATGCTTACCAACCTTTAAATCCAATTTAACAACTTTGTCGAAACACAATGCCATAAACCTAAAAAGGCTGTAAAAATGTTGGTTTACAGCTCAAAAAAGTTTTAATTGAAAAAAAAAGAATAAATTTAATATAAAATGTGTATTAATAATATTTATTTAATGTTTATTTTTAGTATTTTATTTATATTTATATTTAGTTTAGTGCTGTCAAACGATTAATCGCGATTAATCGCATCCAAAATAAAAGTTTTTGTTTACATAATATATGTGTGTATACTGTGTATATTTATTATGTATATATAAATACAAACACAGGCACGTATATATTTAAGAAAAATATGTTATGCTTATATATTAAATATATTTATATATAATATAAATATATAAATATATAAATGTATATGCATGTAAATATTTTTTTAAATATATACTGTATGTGTGTGTATTTATATATACATAATAAATATACACAGTACACATACATATTGTCAGGACTATGGACCTGTCTGTGTGTGTTTCTCCCTCGTGTTAATTGTTAATTGGTTTCCAGGTGTGTCTCGTCTTCCTCCCCTGATTGTCCTGTCCTTATAAGCCCCAGTCCATTCAGTTCATGTTTGTCGGTCCTTAAACGTCATTTGTACGTTTTTCCAGGTGTTCCTGTGTCTATTACGTGTTTGGATTATTAAAGACTGTTTTTGAAGTACTCCTCGTCTCCTCGCTCCTTGCTCCCCCGAGAAGTGTGACAGAAGGACAGACCGAAACAGTAACCTCCATGTTTTACCCTCCGTTTTGTTTAATCATTTTTTCCCAGTGTTTTCTTTCCGTTGTGTCCCCATGGATCCCCTCGTCTGGCCCGAATTCCTCCTCCTGCTGGAGCAGGGGGACCGATCTCTCGAGGACCATACAACACTGTTCCTGTGTTTAGCTAACGCCACCAGCTATCCGGACGACGCGCTCTGCGCATTCTATGATGCAAGCTTGAACACCACGTGCAGAGTGCTGTCGTCCGAAGATGGTCCTCGAGAGGAATTCGCCACCTTCGTGGAGTGGACTCTGGCGAGAAATGGATCGCCACTCACCATCTACCCCGTGGATGAATCTCGCCAGATCCACTCCTGACCCAGAGCCCAGCCCACCAACTCCCCGCGGTGCGGAGCACCAGCCCGAGCCCACCGATGACGGAGAGCCATTTCCCACTGCGATCGACGAGCCAGCGCCAAGCCGAGCGACTGAGCAACGGATCGCCCGGACGTTGAGCCCCACCCGTCAGACCAGGTGCGAGAGCCAGCCGTGGACGGTGTGAGCGCGGAGTGGAGCTCCGCCCCCTGCACCGTGGCTGAGGGTGAGCTGATTATACATCTGGGACTGCTGGACATGGAGGGGGATCTAATTGATTGGGAAGCGGATCTGGAGGTCGATTTTCCCCCTCTCTTCTCTCCTTCGTCCTGGCTGGTCCCGTCCAGTCCTCCTTCGTCTCCGCTGGTCCCGTCCAGCTCCGCTCCTCCAGAACGCCCTCCAGTGCCCGCTCCCTGAAAACGTCCTCCAGAGCCTGCGCCTCCTGAGCGCCCTCCAGTGCCCGCTCCTCGTAAATGCCCACCCTCCCACCCGCTCTTGTCTCCTCCACCGCTGTCGTCTGGCAGCGCCTCTGCTTGCCCTCAGCCCTCCATCAATGCGGTGCGAGCTCTGCGGGTCTGCAATCCTCCATAGCCATGGCTGGAGAACCCCTCACCTCCACCTCCAGCCTCCGAGGCCCGGACTCCGCCTCGCCCCGTGGACCCAGCGGCTCCACCTCGGCTCCTAGCTCCCTCGCCTCCACCGTCATCCATCGCTCCACCGGGCTCCCTCGTCCCTCCGGCTCCGCCTTGGTCGGGCGTCGACCCGCCATTGCCTCAGGACTCCGCTTCTACGGCTGCACCTCGTCGCTCCGTCCCACCAGCTCCGTTGGGCTCCTTCCTCCCGCCAGCTCCACCCTGGTCCTCCGGAGCTCCGTCTCCGCCTCGGTCGCCAGAGCCCTCGGCTCCACCCTGGCCCTCCGGATCCTCTGCATCCCCCTGGCTTGTTGGCTCTCCGTCTCCGCCTCGGGCTCCTCCACCACCTGCTCCGCCACCATTGGTCGGCCCCCTGGAGTCGGCGGCCATTCCTCCTCCATGGCTCCTCCTTCCGTCGGCTCCACCGTGGGTCGACATCATGGCTGTGGCCTGGGTCCTGCTGGACTCCTCCTGCTCCGGATCCCTCCTGTCTCTGCCCTGGCTTCTCCCTCCTTCGTCGCCTCCCTGGTCTCTGTCAGCCGGCCCCCTCCCAGGGGTTCGTCCTCCACCTGAGCCTCCTCCTTAGTTCCTGCCCGCCTCTTCCCTTTGGATGTTACTACGGTGTGAGGACGCACCTTCCGGGAGGGGGCATTATGTCAGGACTATGGACCTGTCTGTGTGTGTTTCTCCCTCATGTTAATTGTCAATTGGTTTCCAGGTGTGTCTCGTCTTCCTCCCCTGATTGTCCTTATAAGCCCCAGTCCATTCGGTTCATGTTTGTCGGTCCTTAAACGTCATTTGTACATTTTTCCAGGTGTTCCTGTGTCTATTACGTGTTTGGATTATTAAAGACTGTTATTGAAGTACTCCTCATCTCCTCGCTCCCCCGAGAAGTGTGACACACATATGTAAACAAAAACTTTTATTTTGGATGTGATTAATCGTTTGACAGGACAAATTTTTAGTTATATTTAATTATGTTTATTTATTTTTGTGGTAATGCAACATTATGCTACAAATGCTGTCAAATAAGCTGAACTTGTACGGAAACTGGAATATTCTTTTAAGATTCCAACCAAATACTTGCATATTAGCTTAAATTAAACAGTCAATGTTTTTGTAGAATCATAACATAAACCTAAAGAGCTTTTTATGAGCATTATGCAGCTGTATTACACTTCTACTGTTATTAGGCATGGATACAGTATCTATTCCCAGTGTTATGATTATAGACACTGACATAGATGAATAGTGTGAAGCAGCAAACAGCACGTACACACTCAAGATTTGTACTCCCACCACTCCTTGCCTGAGCAAATAAAATGGAGTGCAAATGGGATTTTTTTCTGAAATCGCATGCAGCAAACTCACTATGCATTTAGCTAATGAAACAAAACAGATTTGTTCTTTAATAAGATTTGACACTTAATTGTATTTCTTCCGCAGTTTTCCAAAGACCGAAGGATTCATGGCTACGGCCGATGCCTGTGCAGCGAAATATGAGACCAATCAAGGGCCGAGACGGTTCTAGAGACTCCATAAATGTGCAAGGTCAGACATTCTGCCGGTCAGTATCAGGGACAATAGCACTCTCTCGTCTGGTATGTGCTATAGTCTCTGCAGGCTCAGTGTCTGCTGTGTCCACAACCCACAATCCCCTGCTGTGGGGCTGCAGTCCCAGGTTCTGCCACCCAGGGAAAGGGGATTTGTCACTTTGTGCAGAAGCCCATCAGTGCTCTTCTCCAGTGGGCTCTGGTTACACTGTCTCAACGCCATCTGTGCTCAGTGGCACAAAGCCAGTGGGGTCCTCCGGCTGCTGAGATGACACATGTATGAATGGACTTACCATTACTTAATGCATTAGGTATCATGAATTAACAATGAACAATGATTTACAGCAGTTATCAATCAAGGTTAATGTTAATTTCCATATAATACATTTTAACCTTTTAAGTATAAATTTAGTTAATATATTATGAATTAAATTAACACTGAATAATAGTATATTTCTACTGTAAATCAAAATTATATTAGATTAAAGGATTAGTTCACTTCCAAAATAAAATTTCCTGAAAATTTACTCACCCCCATGTCATGTTCATGTCTTTCTTTCTTTAGTCGAAAAGAAATTAAGATTTTTGAGGAAAACATTCCAGGATTTTTCTCCATATAATGGACTTCATTGGGACCAAATGGGTTGAAGGTCCAAATTGCAGTTTCAATGCAGCTTCAAAGGGCTATAGACGGTCCCATCTGAGGAATAAGTTTCTTATCTCGTGAAACGATCTGTCATTTTCTAAAATAAATAAATAAATAAATTTATATACTTTTTTAACCACAAATGGTTTTGTGGAACAGAAAGGTTCTTCAGATGTTAAAGGTTCTTTATAGAACCACTTAGAAAAAGAGGTTCTTCTATGGCATTGTGAAGCAGCTTTATTGTTAAGAGTGAACGATGTTGGAGGAGAAAATGAGATGGAGTTTTTCACCCTACCCGAACCGAAATACACAGATGAAGAACTAACCGCGTCCGTGTGTGACCTTTCCAATGTGATCAATGCATGAAGGCATGGACGTGCATCATACTTACTTATTTTAACAATTATTTTAAATTATTACCACTTTCTCAGTAGCTTTCATAAACAGGACTGAGTTAAGATTTTTTGAGTCTCTTCTACTTTTCAGATATTTCTCTTGAAAAAAAAGATCATAGTAACCTGGTGCTTTTTATTAATATTTAGAATTTTTTTAATTTTCAGATTTTTTTAAATTTTATTTTATTTTTATATTTCCTGTATTTCCTGATTTACTAATTTGTGTCTATTTTTTATTTATTTTATGCTATTTTAGGTGAAACATCTGAGATAAAATTGAGACTTGAATGTAACTGAGACCTCCATTCTGCTTTCTAAGCAATGAATGATCAACATCTGAGCATTATTTTTTTCCTCTAGACCAATCAAGATATTTGAGTTCTTTTTAACTTCTGAACTATAGTCAGTTTGTGTTTGAGTTTCTAAATAGGAAATAAATATGGAACTGCCAGCCCTTTTGAGTTTCGGCTTATTCTAATTTAGAACAACCACTTCTGTTCATTACTTGAAAATTCTCAATACAAATCTAGGGCTGAGTTTCTTCAGTGCCGCAGCTGAACTGCTTAATTTGAAATGGAACTGGCCCAAAAACTGTTAACCACAGGGGATCTACCATCCACAGGATTCTCAAGAGAAAATAACTACAGGCCTGGAATCTGACCTCACTGAAAGAAATGTTTTCCTTCTTTCTGCTTTCTGCCGCCTAAGGGTCTTTGATGAAAGTTGGCATGATTTTAATGAGTATGACTGGCAACCCGCACAGCTTTTGTCCATACACGTCTCAGTGATGCATGAACACTCATCTGTGTTTGTCTGAGTCTGCATTTTTGAACACAAATCATTAATAAATTGATACATTTTAAATTAATTTCAGTATAAATTAAATAAAGAAAAAAATATCTTTCTGATCCTGCATAGACAGCAACAGAACTACAATGTTCAAGACCGAGAAAGGTAGTAAAGACATCGTTAAAATAGTCCATGTGACATCAGTGGTTCAACCTTAATTTTATGAAGCTATGAGAATACACTAACGATGTCCTTACTACCATTTTTGACCTTGAATATGGTAGTTGCGTTGCAGGGCCAAAAAGCTCTCGGATTTCATCAAAAGCGTCTTAATTTTCTAAGTTTTTCTAAAAATCTAAATTTTGGGTGAACTATCCCTTTAGACAAATAAATAAATAAATAAAAAGTGTGCTTTTTAGTTTTCTGATGTGCTGTCCTATGTGGCAGTATTCTTGGACTTTAAAATATAAAATATTAAAAATATATAAGAATTCATAATATAAAAAATATTTTGAGACAATAGAAACTCTTGCAGTTAATAATAGCCTATAATTGCTAATCATACTGCTTATTTTAATCAACTTCAGCGTAAAAATACACGAAAGAGCAACAGACATACAGAGATAAAAAGAGGCCCAAAGGAGGACGTCAGGGGATTCAGAGGCTTACAGCAGTCATTTATGATGACAGGTTGACCTCACAAGGTTGACGATAAAGGATGAACGCACCTCATTATTTTTAATGCAGCGGCACCTGTGACTGAGATTCACAGGTAGAAATCTTCCACAGCAATGCACAATTAACACTATGACACTTGGAAAAATCCAGCCGTATCTACAGTTTTATTGCACTTTGAATGTACCCCATTATTGGCTTTTGGTCTGCGACAGACAAAGCTATGGAAGGTAATGACATATTAATTTTCATAATGTATGTTCAAGGAAACTACTAAGTATTTGGACAGCTGCTCTGTTTAAATGCTTTTATTTCATTCTGAGAATCTCACAGTTTGCCATTAATATCATCCCTCAAGGCACCTTTCTGTTTAAACAATGCTAGAAATTACTTTGACGTAATGGAAATGGCATTGTTTACACCCTATAGGAAAGGTAATTAAGCACTTAGATAAACAGAAAGCACAAATGGCACCTTCTCACATTGATATTATTACGTAAATGGACACCCTCAGTTGGAGACCAGAGATCAATACTGTCTGGAAATATCAACATGTGAGTATGGGCATAATTGCAGCGGTGAAAGGTGCTTACTTATCTGGAATCCATATTTCCATCTCAACATTGACATTAAGCCTGAGATGGCACCAGAAAAAGGAAATGCTCATTGAAAACAAATGACAACACAAAGCAAATGTGGAAAGTAGCGATGCAGCAACTTCTCTAAATATTTGAATTTCCGTGCCAGATCAAACTGAAGCCAGATGCCAAATGGAAATGACCAAATATTCAAGGTTATTCCCCCGAGATCAGGGACGTGCACAGACATTTTGAGGGGACGGGGGTCAAGTGGAAAAAAGGGCACTTCTCATATTTATTTTTATTTTATTTTTCTAAACAAAACGTTAAATATATTAGGGGTGTGCGATATTGACAAAAAATCTCAATGTTTTCTGGGATTTTACCAATAACGATAATTAGACGATATTTTGCAGAGTGTGTTATTGTGCTGATAATATAATATTATTCAATTCAAGCTGAATATTATTCAGCTGACTCCTAAAGTTTTTGATATTTTCCATATTCTGTGTGGTGGTCAGTTCAAAGCAGTGATAGAAATTTTTTTTTTTTCCAATAAGTTTAAATTGATTTTTTTACCTTTTATGGGGATTTTTACCTTTATAAAGCCCTTTTTTCCTAAAAGTGTGCATCATCTTTTCAGTCAAATTCTTAAACTGAATGAGCCAATTAGAATAATAAGTCATTTGGGCTGTTACCAAGCAAATGAAATCAGTATTGACTAAATTAATCTTTGCAATGCAGAGAAAACACAGAAGTTGCATTAGAAGTGGCATGTAGATGCATTTACACACTGTTTAATACAGGACATGAATGCATTTAACCTGCAGTTACAAATGCAATACTGTTTTGATATTTTAAACATAAAACGTTGAATACTGATATTTTAAATTATAAAAAAAAATGAAAAGATACTTTAAATGTGAAATTAAAGCTGCCAGTAGGTGGCAGCAAGTCACTGTTAATAAGTGAGTCATTGCGATTGAACCGAATCATTTAAATGGTTGATTCATTCAGGAACAAAACAGCGTCATGTTGCTCAGAGACGCAAACTGAAATTTGTTGGAAATGGTGTAGTTGGAAAAACAGAGCAAAAACAGTCAATATTGTGTCTTAATATTACATTCTTGTTTATTGAATTGCTGTTGAAAATCAATATCGTAAAAAAACGTCAATCTTCACGTGATACTGATTAACTATATGAAATTATATAAATGTATACATTTCTGGCCCCATATCTTGAATTTTTTGATTATTCTAAATGCATTTTAATAAACTGAGTCATGCAGTGAAAGAATGCGCACTGGTCTAACGTACTAGACTTCCTATAGCCTTAGCTAAAATTTAGCTAACTTGGTAGCTCTCATGAATCATGGATGTTAGCAAGACAAATTAACTATAATTCCCTTTTGTCTTTTGGATAATTAGCAGGTAGCTTAGTCTTTTGCTCATCAGCACTCACCTCCACACCAAGACAAACACAACTGGAAAGGGAGGGAGGCCCTCTGCCTGTCTGTGATGTGCCGATCGTGCTACACTGCTGTTCTTCACGGAGGGAGAAAGGCATTGGAACTCGATAGAGTCTCAATATTTCCCGACCCGACCTGATATTTTTATTTTTATTTGTTTGACAGGGAAAGCTGTGCGCAAAACACGCACACATATATACATATATTATTAAAAGAAAAGAACTCTCCAGAAAAAAATTGCACTTTCTCTCGAGGAAGAAAAAGGGCAGGTGTTCAAGCCCCTTTTGATGTCTATGTGTGCACGTGCCTGCCTGAGATGATCATATCTGCTTCTAATTTAGTGCCGCCATTTTGGGATTTTTAAAGAATTTATTCATTACATTCAAGCAAGGTAGACAATATTTCAAGTACAAGTGAGTTTCCATATTCAGCTTAAGATGCTTTTGAGCATTGTAGCTGGTTAGATCAGTTTGGACCAGAAACCAGCTACCATATTCAGATGATTTAGACCATTTACTAACTGATTTCCACTCGTGAGCCTCATTAGAGTTCATTTTATCATTTTAGTATCATTTTAGTTGCTAGAGAACAAAATTAAAATTAAACTACTAAAACAAGAGAGGCAGAAGTGAACGTGTATTGAATTTAATACTTTTTCTCATTAAATCTGCATGTTTGACCTACAAATCAAAATCATGATGACTAGTGAAACACCTACTTAAGCAGGAATTTTAAAAAGGGAGGTTAAAGGGTTAAATGTCACTCCAAAACTTCCTTTCACCTACAGAACAGCAAATGCCAACTTCTCTCGTGAAACTCTGGATGACACAGGCTGATAGGTCCTTACCGCAAACCAATGCTATTCACAGTGTTACACAGACAGTTCAAAAAAGGAAAATTCTGTCATTAATAACTCACCCTCATGTTGTTGCAAACCTGTAAGACCTTCGACCTTCAGATTTAGCCCCTCTCTATCACTGGGACATTGTGAAAAACTGCTGCACCTACACCATTCCGAACAAAGCCCTCAACAATGTGTTGAAGGCTCAAAACAGATCAAATTTGGGCCGAAATCCTTGTAAACCATGGTGAAGGACAAGGGGCTCTCTTACATGCTTCACGAGCCTTTGTTAGCAGCCCTGAGAGCTCTTGGCTTAGGATACTTCAATCGCTGCATCATGAAGGGTCTGTTGTAGAGTGAGGGGTGAAAGAGAGACATGCAAGAGAGACTTTCTCACTTTTTGACCTTGGAACAAGGACTGCAGTGAAAACCCTCAGAGACAGATTCAGCTGACAGCGACATTGAGAGACGGTTTAGTGAACTTATTTTACATGGCTCTTTGGAGTGCTTGATTCTGACTGGTCAGTTACAGCAGTGGGCGATGATAGGTTTTGTAAGATGACCATTGAACTGTGTAATTTTATCATTCATTCCAGTGTAACTTCTATCATTCTCTTTTCATACACAACTGTGGCACCTTCAAAACAGTTATTATTACAATAGTAAAAATGTTCACTACCTAGTGCATATTATAGCCAATCTGATTGCAGATTACTCCTAAAATAAATATGTTGCAGTGTTGCTAGGCAGATTTTTGATGTTGTAATGCACTATATCAACACATTATTACTTAACGTTTCTGTTTATTTAATTAGCTGTGTATTAACTGTGATAATGTAGCCTACAGTAAAAGCCTGTTCACACCAATAACAATAATGTCGCCCATACTCTTTTAAAGTCCTCGGATTGCTGTTCATTTCACACTCCACAACAGTCTCCCAGATAGCAAGAACGTTAGGGCCAAACGTGGCTGATAACTGTCACATTTGTCCTAGGTATGGTATTGCGGAGCACATATGGGCCAAACTTTAGCTATCATCACCGACGTAATTTCCAGACATTTCACATTGAAGGACTTGGATCACAGACAGGTCTAAATATTTAACCTGCTAAATATCTCCTTCGTTCATCTTCGGAACATAAATTAAGATATTTTTGATTAAATCGGAGAGCTATCTGACCCTCCACAGACAGCAACGCAACTGAAATGCTTCCAGGTTCAGAAAAGTAGTAAATACATCGGTAAAACAGGTCCACGTGACATCAGTGGCTCAACTTTAGGTTTGCGACGCTACGAGAATACTTTTTTTGCGCAAAGAAAAAAAAATAACAATTTACTCAACCATTCTTCTCCCCCGAGTTACGTCTTCCGCCATTTTAGAGAGTATCACAATACATACGCATGCTTTTCCCTAAGCGTAAACAACGCTTATTACGCAGATTATACGTTCATGCGCACTTTCCCCCCAAACGTAAATAACGCTTATTACGTCAAATACGTTCTTGGGTACTCTCCAAAATGGAGAGTACCCAAGATGGAGTCACATGGACCTGTTTTACCGATGTATTTACTATTTTTCTGGACTTGGGAACATTTCAGCTGCGTTGCTGTGTATGGAGGGTCAGATAGCTCGCCGATTTCTCGACAATTTCTCCCTTTGCATTGAACTTTGAACTTCGTAACTTTGCAGATGTTGTTTATGCTCACACAGCTACATTACACACTACCAAAAGTTAAAAAGGTGAAATCGTATTAAATGACCCCTTTAAGGTAATATAATATAAAGTATAGTTTTATAAATATACATACATTAAAAAAAAGAAAATAAGATACTTTGGAGGATTTACGATGAGTCTTGTGAAAGAGGTTTATATGTGTTGGTGTGGTTGTCATTGGTGTAGTTTTCGTTCTCAATGTGAATGGACCAGGTTAGACATTATGGCAAAAACAAACCCTAACAGGGTCATCTGGACCTCGACAAGGAACATCTATCCTTTACTTAAAGCCTCCACAGAGCAGAGCAAGGTTAGTCAGAGGAACAAGGCAGAAGGTGTGGGTGGAAGACAGAGAGAGAAAGAGAGACTGTAAGTTAAAGAAAAACATTGGATTTTCCACTAATTCCCTCATGAAAGTGATTTAAATTGGGCCAGGGAGGGAATGCCTATGGATACAACTCCCCAAATACATTAAACTATATATTCACGAGTTTGCCTGGCCATCCAGTCCTGATGGTTAATGGTAAACTAACTTGGCTTGCTGTCCTTAATGGAGGCTTGAACCCGAGGCTCGGATTGAGCGCCGAGTTCAACCCCCCATTGTGGTACTACCTAGAGGGAGAAAAACAGAAATAGAGGAGGAGATGGGGAGGTGGACGGATGCCAGAAGAATCGACGCTGGGACGGTGCAATGAGAGCTGCTTATATAGGCTCGTAATGATGATTAACAGGACTGAATGATTAGGCTCCTCCCGAACCTATGTTTGGAACTTCATTTAAATTGCTGCTTGTTTACAGTGAAACTCAATCCTTGATTCTTCTGAATAAAGTTCTGCTTACATATTATATCAGGACAGTATGAGAAAGCAACTCACAGCAGGAAGAGGACGTGAAGCGGAAGTAACTTGGACCAGCTGGGCCTTCACAGCCGTCTAAACAGCATGTGATTCCTCAGAATAATGATCAAAGTAAAAATAAGATTAAGAAAAACTTCAGTCTGTGAGCAAAGGTGTTTTAATTGGGGGAAACATTATTTGTACATACACAGTAGAGCAGTGGTTTCCAATTGGTGGGTTGCAGGTCTCTTCTAATTGTTAAAGAAATAGTAATGTTTTTATCAGCTGTTTGTGATGCTACATCTACATTTCTCAAAAAAATCTTTATAAAAACCTCATCTACATCTTGGATGGCCTGCATTTTCAGCAAAGTATAAATTTTGGGTGAACTATGCAAGCAACAATGCATAGTTAGAATAGCATTTTTCAGTGCCTTTTTTTTTTTTTTTTTAGATGTACATTATGTCCATCCATGTACCCCTAGGACAGCCTGTTGAGAAGCAACTGCAATATCTGGGATGTCAAAGGTGTGAACTTGTGTGATAATATACAAGATCTTACATTTAGGGCCAGTCGATTAGTCATATTGCTCCCCAACAATCTGTTGGCAGAGACAAGAAAGCAAACACAGAGGGTAAAAGTGTTTGAACGGCGTTGTGAATGGAAAAAAGCCGGCATTGCGTGGGAGGAGCAGTTACTTAGCGCTCACATTCATAGCCACCTAACATGCCAAGGTTAGGGGTTAATGTGTTTCCATGGAAACTGAAACACTGGAGCCGTGAGACTGAGGAGAGATTTGCCTTCGATTTCTTTCTTTCCTTTTTTTACACAGACTAGATGAGAGGACAGATGACAGAGGGACACATGATTGCTAAAACATAGTGACTAGATGAGGATTATTTGGATATATAAACATATGTATTCATGCTGGTCTAGTTACAGTATCATTCCTGTATCTTTCCCCATTCAAGTAGACACACTATTGGTAAGAAATTTAATGTTTTTAAATTAGTCTCTTATGCTCATCAAGGCAGCATTTATCTGCTCAAAATGCAGTAAAAACAGCAATATTGTGAAATCCTATTACTATTTAAAATAGCTGTTTTCCATGTGAAAATATTTTAAAATATAATTTATTCCTGTGATGCAAAGCTTACTTTTCAGCATCATTACTCCAGTCTTCAGTGTCACATGATCCTTCAGAAATCATTCTAATATGCTAATCTGAAACGTCTGAAAAATTATTCATGTTGAAAACAGTGGAATCAGTACATTATTTTCCAGGATTATTTGATAAATAGAAAGTTCAACAAACAGGGCCTTCATAATTCAAGTTGAACAGAGTTGAAGTTTATGTGAATGTGTGGTAATGAGATCCTGTGACTCCCAATGGGAATGCACACACATCTCTGCTGGATACAGCAGTCAGGCAGGAATGCATACTAGCAACAGTACAGCGACTTGATGACCTCTAACAATTAAATGGCTGTCTGTGTGAACGCCCCTTTAGGCAGTAATGCATGGAATTTTTCATGGAACGTGGTGAACCCTGCTAAACACTGTAAATCCTACCGTCACGCTATTTTCATTTCAGTAGCATTTTCTTAATCTTTACATTCCTAAACAGCAATATCAGTTTTATTTACTGAGAAATACTTGTCATTTCTGCCATTTCTGAGTAGTTTTTCATCATATATCAGCATTTAGCCTGACTAATGTATTGAGCTTGACAAACTGCAGCAGATGTGTATATTTACCGTCAGCTATGTGAATAAAATATGTACTAGCTTTAAGTCAGATAGACTGTGTAACAGCCAATGCAATGCTGAAAGCAAAAAAAATGGACACATGGACAAATGTGTGTTGGCTTTTTGACAGACAGACGCCTGAGGAGGAATGTCACACCAAACCCGAAGGAAATACAGACTTGAGCTTGCAATTGTTTAAATAAAATAATAAATGTCATAAAAAAATTTATTTCATAAAAAGTGTAATCCACTTTATTGGTTGAGGAGGAGTGTTTGACACTTTGCCATAGCGGGTTCACTATGATTATATTTAAGGAGAAAGTGCGTGGAGCAGCAGCAGGACTAATAATCAATGATAATCACAGTTTTATTTTGTTGATATAATTATCAACAAAATAAAAGTCGTATTAAATAAAAGGGGCAGTCATGGCCTAATGGTTAATAGAGTCGGACTCGGGTCTCAGGTCCAGCAAGAATTGTAGGTGGGGGGAGTGAATGTACAGCGCTCTCTTCCACCTTCAATACCACAACTGAGGTGCCCTTGAGCAAGGCACCGAACCCCCAACTGCTCCCCGGGTGCCGCAGCATAAATGGCTGCCCACTGCTCCGGGTGTGTGTTCACGGTGTGTGTGTGTTCACTGCTGTGTGTGTGCACTTAGGATAGGTTAAATGCAGAGCACAAATTCCGAGTATGAGTAACCATACTTGGCCACATGTCACGTCACACTAAATTGTAAGAGAGCGCCATCTGCTGGATATTGAGGGCAGTTGTAGATATGAATTTAAAACGGGATCAAAATTTGTTAAGCTGTTGTAATCTCAAAAATAATACTGAAACCGTTACCTATAAAATTAAATCAACATCAAATACAAAAATAGATAATAACAAATCCACATGACATAATAAAATTAAATGAATGTATTTTAAATTATTGGACAGTCAATATTATACAGAGATCTCTGTTGTCTATTATAGCAGATTTGATTATCATTGTTTTAGACTAGACAGTACTAATATTATATTAAATGTTAGATAACAACAACAAGAAGTAGTAATTAGTAAACATTTGTTAACATAAATGTAGATGAAAGCTTGTGCTAAAGCTCTCCACCGCATAAAGAAGATAAGCTGGATAACAACAGGAACAATGGAGAACAATGCTTGCATTGTACTGCTGCATCACAGAAATAATGCTAACTTGTTTAGAAGATCTAAATGTGCAGATTTTGCCCAATTTAGCAGCTCAAATTCTCTACATGAGTAGAAAAATCCATATAAACGTCTTAATTGTATTTGGAAGATCAAAGTATACTGTTTTAGTAAACTGAAAAAAAGTGTCTAAATTTAAAAAAGAAATTGTACATGTTAAATATTTTTATATCAGAATGATAAAAAATATGATTCAAGTATTCTATATGAGATTAAAATTATTCTGAGGAGAATGTTGCTTCAAACTGGAGTCTCCTGTGCAAGTGGGAAGGAACACTGATTATGAACAATCATGCATTGTTAGAGGAATGGAAAGTCTTCAGTAATTAAACAAAGCTTGATCCAAAAGGCAGTCTGTTGGGAAATACTCATTAACCAAATAGACAAACCGTGACAGGAAGTCCAATCACATGCTATTTATGAACAAACTGTATAAAACCATGACTAAAATGCATAAATATGGAATAAATGACAATAGAACATTACTTAGAATCGAATACACACCCAAAATGGTAATGCAAGAATTTCACCTTGGATGTCCATTCAGTTCTCCATAATGTAATACAGTCTGTGATATGGTCTGTTTCCATATAAACGTGTTTTTCCTAAAAACATTTTTAAGGTTTTCTTTTCTAAAATGCTCTTGGGTGTAATAACCTCCCCTGATTAAATATCTTGCTTAGGAATGCAAATATAATGTAATACAAACACAAATCAACTTAAAATTGTGTAAACATACCAGAATCAAGTAAACTACAATGCCATGGTATAAGCTGTAAAATTTCTTTACCTATATCAGCACGACTATTAAGGCAACAAGCAGACCAATTGCCAATAGGGTTGCGATGACAGCCCACACACATATGCCACTACAGCTGCACAAGCGATGCTGCATGAAAAATTTAGCCTTGGACAGTCGGGCTGCTGTTAGTGGAGGGTAACGAGCATCATTCAAACTCTCCATAGCAAAAGACTTGATGAGACAGGCACGATGGTGACTCAGCTGGTCAAACGTGTGTCTCCCATGATATCTGCCCATTCCACTGTTTCCTTAAAAAAAGGAAACAGTGGAAAAAATTACAAAATTGAGTGAAAAAAATTACAAAATTTAAGAGCTGGTTATTCTAATATATAAATTTTAATAAGATATTAAATTGTATGTATTTACCATTATATACAATGTCCTCATTTATTTTAAGTGATTTCTAATCAGATTTATATAATGGTCTAATTTAATAGTTGAAATAGTGCAAATTCATCCTAAACATTACTTGTCTTGAGTGTCTTTATGTCTTATTTGTTGGCTTACCTACACCTCCAAAAGGTAAGGTATCAACAGTGTAATGCATCAAGACATCATTAACAGTCACTCCTCCACTGCTGGTTTCAGTTAACATTCGCTTAATCACCTAAATAGAAACAAAGTAAATGTTCACTTGGACATATTGAAACTGACTTCATTTTTTTATTTTTTTCTGCCTTCCAAACTGGTAATGAAAAGAATACCGTTTTATCAGAGGAAAACACATAGAGCGCCAGTGGCTTTTCTCTTGCATTGATAAAATTTATGGCCTCACTCAAGCCATTAACAGTGACAACTGGCAGCAGTGGTCCAAAGATTTCTTCTTGCATGATTTTGAAATGGGGTAAAACATCCTTCAGAACTGTAGGAGCTGGTGGTGAAGAAAAATGCATGTTTTTGATTTACTAAACTCAACTGATAAAACTCATGCCTTTATTACTGGCAGTAAAAACTGTCCTTACCTATGTAACACTGCGAGCGATCACTCTCTCCTCCAAGAGCAATAGTGCATTCATTCATTAGAGCCAATACTCTGTCAAAGTGACGTGTATTAATGATTCGGCAATAATCTGGAGAGCTTTTAGGGTCCTTTTGGTAGAACTCCTGAAATTAGTTAAGATTCTAGGTCATGTCTTACTATCAACATGCACATAAGCACATACAGTTTTGTTTTTAAAAAAAAAAGTATGCACCAGTAGTGTTTTTTGAATCTCTTCGACTATCCTGTCCTGGATGCTTGGCTCACACAGAATGTAGTCAGGGGCAATGCATGTCTGGCCACAATTTGCAAACTTCCCCCAGGTTATTCGTCTGATATAAAGACATTTAGAAATCTGTTATTTCAGCTGATAATGTTTCCCAGAGCTTTAAATTAGAGGTTTTAAGTCCTAAAGTCTTAAGATTTTAGGACTTGAAAATGAAAATTCTGTCATTATTTACTCACTCTCATGAAGACATTCATTTGGATTTTTTTTCTTTCAATTAAAGTCAGTGGGGTCCAAAATAATATTGGATCCTATCGATTTACATTGCATAGACAAATCAACACTGAGACATTTTTCAGTTTGTTTTGCATAGAATAAGAAAATCAAACAGGTTTGGAACAACCTGGGGACTAAATGATGAATTTTCATTTTTGGCTGAACTATCCCATAAAACTGTATATTACCGGCATGCCACAGCAATGTCACAGTTCTTGTCAACATAACAGGGGCTTTTTCCACCCAGTTCTAAAGTCACTGGTGTGAGATGACGAGCTGCAGCTTCCATCACCAGTTTCCCAACCGTGCTGCTCCCGGTGTAGAAGATGTGGTCGAAACGCTGCTTCAGCAGCTCCTGGGTCTCTGGAACCCCTCCTGTCACCACTTGATACATGTCCTAAAATGAACCAAATGTTTGTCAAGCTGTTCTCAAAAACCTTGAACAACAATCATGAGACTGAATTATAGAAACAAAATGAGTTCATGCACCTTATCCAGATACAGAGGAAGCAGTTCTTTCACAAGTCTAGCAGAGTGCTCACTCAGCTCCGACGGTTTCAACACAGCTGCATTGCCTAAACAACAAAAGGAAGTGGAAAACAGTGTGGAGTTGAGATCTCATTTGGTGTTGGTGATGCTTCTTAATGAGCTAAAAGAGATTAAAAGTTAATTCATAATTCGGTCATGAAACTCTTCAGAGAAGTTGACTGGTTGTTCAAAGCCAGCAGTGCAGTCAACTAATCTCTCATTCCTTTTTTTTTTCGTTGTTTTTAAATAGGCTTTTTATTCCTTTTATAGATAGGATAGTTGGGAGACAACAGAAAAGCACCGGGAGGAGAGAGGGGAGCAGGATCGGCAAAGGACTTCGAGACAGGAATCGAACTCGGGTTGCCGTGACCACAGTTGCGCTGTATGTCGGTGCACTAACCATCCATCCCAACCTCAGCCAGCTCAGAACTGCGCAGCATTAGAATTTGCTTTAGCACTCCACCTCCCCAGCACCACATATCTATATCTGCTACAAGGGTTCTCCTGACCTTACCTTGCATCCTAATTCCTGTAATTCTGAGCAAGCTTCATTCATGCCAGCAGCACAAGCTGAGCAGATCTTGTCCAACAAGATCAATCCTTCCTACACTTATCACTAAAATGTATTTTGAGAGTTGTCATAATTAGACATGCTTTATCAACTTTCATCACCTGCTACTGTATTTATCATTGTTTTATAATCCAATTTATTCCCAATAGATAAATTCCCACCCAACATTTTCTTCTGTTTGTACATGCTTTATATTGTGGAAGTAGCATGGCTGAACACATCTTTTCATGTTGGTTGTAATTAGTAAAAAATTCCTACTACCAGCTGCAATAGCTCCAACCAAGGCCTGCAGGATCATGGCCCAAGGGTAGTTCCAGGTTCCAATTATCAGCACAACACCCAAAGGTTCAGGCTTTATGTAAACATCATCCAGTGCGCTGTTGAGATTCTTCTTCACAGGCCGAGGAGCTGCCCAGTCTGCCATGTCGCTTTCCGCCAACTTGATGTCATTCTCAATGCTGATCAGCTCAAAGAGTGAAGTGTTATATGTATTCTGTTTGATGACAGTGACAATAAAGAGTTAGCATTCAGTAACACTGAATGATTTCAATGGCAATAAAACATTCAGTGTTGCCACTGAGTTAATATTTTATAGCTTTTCAGGAAACGGTCAAAATGGCTGCTGTACCCTATTGAGGTCTTGTTTTAGAGCTTGCTCGATGTCTGCTTGGCGTTCAGTTATGAGGCGGTGCAGGGCTCTGAGCTGCTGTTTTCTGTACTGCAGGGGTCTGGATCTGCCTGACTGGAAGACCTCCCTTATCCCATCCACAACCTGCTTCTCCATTTGTACAGGTCTGAATTATATATTTCCTGCAGGTTTGAGCAGAAAAAAAAAGTTCCATTCCTTAAAAGTCAACTAAAATTCTAATGAGAAAACAGAATATTCTGTATGAATATTCAGTACGGAGGATAGCCAGTTCTGATCATCTTTAGACTGATCATGAGCAGGAATTTGTCAAAGCTGATAAAATTGTCAACAAAATTATGTCAGCTTTCTGGGAATTCCATTGGCCATTTCAGTTCAGAAATGAAAGTATTTTACTCCTCAGGTAGCTCAACAACGTTCTATGGGCACACAGGCAAAAGATGATGCTGTGTGAAAGACTGAAAAGACCTTTGCTTATCTCAAAAGACCAAAAGACAAGGGTTTGTGGTTTCAAGAGGACTTTTCCAAAGGTCATTGTGAAACTTGTCCAGAGTTCATGCTCTTCTGACCAAAGATGAAGGCATTTCAACACTGATAATATGTTGTGTCCAATACACATCTACTGTAGATAAAAAAAATATTGCCAGGTTTTGACCCATTATTGTTTCATTTTTTTATAGAAAATGTGTATATATTCGTAGATCTGTGGTCATTAACTTTTTTATTTAAGGCCAACATTATTATCTTTAAATTTTCCACTTTGATTGATACTTTTAAGATTTCTTGATTAAAATACTTTATGAAAAATTTTTCTTCATGTGTAACTTTGTGAGTTTGTCTTTAACCAGATTTGTATGGCCTTTCTTTCCAATTAATGGTTGAATAATAGAATACCTGTGAAACTCTGCCTTTCATGAGCAAGCTTTGTTGACATAAAATTTGTTTTTCAAAAGTTAGAAATAATAACGAAGCTGTTCACTCTGTTTCAGCCACCAAATCACATACTATTGTTTACTGGACCAATTTAGTTGGTGATCTCAACTGAGAGAATGCTTGGTTATTATTACATTTTTGTTACAAATAAAAGTTAAAAGAAATTTGCATAATATTAAGACAATACATACATTTCATCCTGTTAAACTGTTTTTTTTTTTGTTTTTTGGTAAATTTAAGAAGGACGTGCATTTGACCTTCTCTTTTTGTTCTCTGCAAATGGAAACTACGCACCTTTTTCCAGCACTGTAGCTGTAGAAAAGGCTTATAGTTGACAAAATTCCTCCTGATTTTGATTTGTTTTTTGTTTTGGTTAAAATTCTGTAATTCTTATAATTCTATTAATTAAATTTTAAATAGGCTTATACAAATGTGCATTCTTTTAACAAAATACCATCTTTTCTATAGCTTTCAGAGACAGAAAACAATGTATCTGTTATTCAGCTTTGTACTAAAAGAAAAGCTATAGTCTATTCATGTATGAAAAAAGACCATCTAGTTAAACCTATTTGGCAACTAACTTATTCAAAAATGACTGACATGTTTATTCTGCGCATGATTTATATGAAACAGAGTCAGCATAATAAATAAAAGAGCATTTAAATATGACTTGCATTATATATTGTAGTTGTATCTGTATTATAGTAATAGGGAACAACCGTAGTTAGACAGCTCTGGTCATGTGACCATTAAGAATTCACAAACAATCGTTCACAAAAATCAAAACAATGTGCACTTTCATTCATAGATGACATTCCGGTTTATAACACACCAAGAAGGCTTTTAGACTCTTTAAACTCAAAAGTTGGTCACAAAGGTTACTGCTGGGAATAAATGAGTTTAAAACGAGCTGCACGTTTATGGAGATACTACAACAAACTTTTCATTTTACGACACTAAAGCACCTTTTGTTTATGTTTAGACACCGTGGTTCGCGTGAACACAGCAAATGTATAAAAAAGTCATGCAACCATTCGGGATACTCACTTCGTATCTTGTCTAATACTTACACAAACTCGTTCGTAAAGGTTCAGAATAGCGGAATGCGTTGCGGTGAGGTCGCGGAAGATCAGAACGCGACAGCAGCGTTTATATGTTCATCAGAGGGCGGCGCATCGGTACAGCTACAGGACATCATGTCCACTTACGATAGATCATTATCTGCTCTTTATAAAGCAGAGCTACTGAACTGGGTGTACCACAGGCGATGGTGTTTATTCAATATGATGCACAAAATCACAACATTATTAGTAGAACATGGGGTAATTTAGTGTAACATTTAAAAAAATAATTCAGGTGGTTAGACTCATGTGTTTTTACTTCATTTTATAATGCTTGCTAATGACTAAATGAATTAAAGCTATTATAAAACATTACCAAGAGTTCTATTGTCCCTATCAGACCATGTGATTAGTGCTTATTAACAGAAGTCTGAGTAGTAACAATAAAGACATGAATCTATATCATCTGATTCAAAAGAGTGTACAAGATCATAAGAGGCTCTTCTGTTTAAACTATGAGTGCTGGACATATTAACATCTTCAATATGCAAGAAATCACATCAACAGCCCTCTAAGATGATGGGTCAAAGAGACCAACTTCAGGTTGTCCTCATCGTCGCAAAAACCTCTGCAAAGCACAAAACACAAATGAAAATTTCATTAGAAATACTTTACAATAGGAGGACAATTCAAGGTACATTTGGGACTTGGCCATATGCTGCCATGTTCTTGCTGCTCAGTTTACTTTGTTATTAAAAGAGGGGAAAAAAAAAAAGTGACTGATTCTTTCACAAGGACAGAGGCTTACCGTACTACTTCAAACAGCATCAAATATTATAGAAAGATTATAAACACTACAACATTAAAGTTATGGACCAATAAGATTTTTTGGTAACACTTTAGAATAGGGAACACTTATTCACTATTAACTACGTCTTTTCCCTCAATAAATTCCTAATTAGCTGCTTATTAAATAGTCAGTAAGGTAGTTGTTAAGTTTAGGTATTGGGAAGGATTAGGGATGTAGAATAAGGTCATGTAGAATAAGGCATTAATATGTTCTTAATTACTACTAATAAATGGTTATTCTAGTAATATGCATGCTAATAAGTAACTAGTTAAGAGACCCTAAAATAAAGTCTTTTTTTTTTCTTTTTTTTTTTGGAAAAATGAATACTTTCTGTTCATCAAAGGATCCTGAAAAATGTATCACAGTTCCCACAAAATATTAATCAGCACAACTGTTGTCAATGTTGATAAGAATGTTTCTTGAGCAAAAAAATCAGCATAGAATGATTTCTGAAAGATCATGTGACACTGAAGCCTGGAATAATGGTTGCTGAAAATTCAGCTTTTTGCATCATAGGAATAAGTTACATTTTAAAATACTCAAAGAGAAAACAGTCTTTTTAAATTGTAAAAATATTCAAGAAAATTAGTAAAAAAATAAATAAATAAAAATCACCAACCCCAAACTTCTGAATGGTAGTGTATGTATATGCATTGCATATATTATATTTTTAAGCAGCCTACTATTAAATATCCTGTAGGAAACATTACAGCGGGTAAAATAAGTATTGAACACGTCACCATTTTTCCCAGTAAATATATTTCTAAAGGTGTGTTGACATGAAATTTTCACCAGATGTCTGTAACAACCCATGTAATCCATACATACAAACAAAACAAATAAGTTCAGAAATGAAGTTGTGTGTAATAAAATGGAATGACAGGGAAAAAGTATTGAACTACTGAAATTGATTTAATACTTTGTACAAAAGCCTTTGTTGGTAATGACAGCTTCAAGACGCCTCCTGTATGGAGAAACTAGTCGGGATGCATTGCTCAGGTGTGATTTTGGCCCATTCTTCCACAGTCTTCAAATCTTGAAGGTTCTGTGGGCCTCTTCTATGAGCTCTGATCTTTAGCTCTTATTTTCTATTGGATTCAAGTCAGGTGATTGGCTGGGCCATTCTAGCAGCTTTATTTCCTTTTTCTGAAACCAATTGAGAGTTTCCTTGGCTGTGTTTGGGATCATTGTCTTGCTGAAATGTCCACCCTTCTTTCTTCTTCATCATCCTGGTACTGTAGGTGTTGGGACTGAACCAGCTAATATTCATTTCCACTGACTAGGGGCAAGATTGCTTTCTAATTACTCATAGATTTCAGCTGGTGTGTCGGCTTTCCATGCCTTTTTGCACCTCCCTTTCTTCATGTGTTCAATACTTTTTCCCTGTGTCATTCCATTTTATTACACAACTTCATTTCTGAACTTATTTGTTTTATTTGTACGTGTGGATTACTTGGGTTGTTACTGACATCTGGTGAAAACTTCATGTCAACAGCACCTTTAGAAATATATTTACTGAGAAAAATGTTGACGTGTTCAGTACTTATTTTACCTGCTGTATATTTAGCTCTTATTTACTACATTTACCCATTTGGAGGAAACATCTCACCTGCACCACAAAGGTTGCCAGTGCAGCAAGCATAGCAACCTGTGCCACCTGACGCCAGCGAGCCAGATTAACCTGCTTCAAGAGTAAAACACGGGCCCAGCGTAACTTCTCCGTTGTATGGGGCGGGTAGCGCATCCGATTCACTCCCTCCATGTTCAGCTTCTTAATAAGACAGCTGCGAAGGTGACTTAGCTGATCAAAACTGTATTTGCCATGGTAGCGACCAGTTCCACTATTCCCTGTTACAATTACATAATAAATCAATGTTTGAATGCTGATTTAATAAGTCATAAAAATGAATAAAGATACTCACCAACCCCACCAAAAGGCAAATCACTTATGGTGAAATGCACCAGACAGTCATTGGCTACAAGCGCTCCACTAGATGTCTCTGATATCATCTGTTTAATGACCTGCGAGAAAATACAAATTGTTCAATTGCTGTTTTACTGTTGGTGGAAATAATGTATCACTCTACCTTTTTACTGGAAGAGAAAACGTAGAGTGCCAGAGGCTTTTCTCGTTCGTTGATGAACTGAATTGCTTCTTTTAAGCCATTGATAATAACGATGGGTAGAATTGGCCCAAAGATCTCTTCCTGCATCACTTTAGATCCTGGTGTCACATCCCTCAAAACAGTAGGAGCTGAAGCACAAAGGAAAAAAATGAACTTGTGACAGCCTTACATATTTCCTTAACTTTTGCTAAATGAGTACATACCAACATAACACTCTGATTCATCACTGTCTCCTCCAATAGCCACTGTGCTACCCTCTGTAAGTGCCATTATCCTTTTAAAATGCCGCTGGTTAACAATTCGTCCATAGTCTGCAAAGCTCTTGGGGTCATTTGTATAAAACTCCTGTAAGTAAATAAATAAGACAATGAGGACAAAAAGTCACATGGTCAAAAGAGCAATAGCATCTAAATATAAACAAACCTGGATACATTTCTGGATCTCATTAATCACTTTGTCTTGGATGCTGGATTCACAGAGGATGTAATCGGGTGCAATGCAGGTCTGGCCGCAGTTCATATACTTCCCCCAAGTGATGCGGCTAAGGATGCAAGAACATTGGGAAGCAGCATTATACTGAGGAAATTGGTTATTATTATTTTAATTACTTAAAAGGTTCAAAACAGGTCTTGCCTGCATTAGAGTTCTATATCACTTCTCAAAATGATTTCAGTTATATCAAAGGTCCTCACAGCTTATTACAGCAAAAGAACCAACACCCACAAAAACACTGACCAAGCGAATAAATATAACAAGCAATAGGATAAAAATGACAAAATATTAAAAATTTATTTATTTTTTTTTAAATCACGCTTTCTTTCTCCCGCTCTCTCTCCTATACAAACGCATACATGTACAGTACAGACACAAAGTGTGTTCCATTCAATTACAAATGGACTTTGAAGTCGACTTAACAAGGTACAGGTATTCCGCCAACTTAAGTGAGATTTCAATCCAAAGGGAGCATCAATAAGGCAACATCAATAAATCACTTCATAGGAAGTGGAGAGGGAAATTTACCCACCAGTCACTGCACATTACTCCAGTACTTAAAGAAGTTTGAATAAAACAAAGGCGCTCTGATATTAACATTGAGGTAATTAGTCCCACGTGTGATTTATAAATGGCTGTTCGCAGGTATAAATTGCGCATGACGCGACTGTTAAAAATGCTAATATCTGGTTCACGTTGTGGCCAGATTACCAACTGATTTTTTTTCCTAATAATTCAATGGCCAGTCGTCCATTATTCCCTACATACATTTTTATACTTTTATATGTTATATTATTTTTAGGTTTATATAACACAATGGCAGACTCACCGACAAGCAATTCTGATGTCACAATTTTTGTCAACATAACAGGGGCTTTTTCCACCCAGTTCTAAAGTCACTGGTGTGAGATGACGAGCTGCTGCTTCCATCACCAGTTTCCCAACCGTGCTGCTCCCGGTGTAGAAGATGTGGTCGAAACGCTGCTTCAGGAGCTCCTGGGTCTCTGGAACCCCTCCTGTCACCACTTGATACATCTCCTGAACACAGTAATGGAGATGGTAGGATTAAAGGGATAGTTCACTCAAAAATGAAAATTCTGTCATTTATTACTCATCCTCATGTCGTTCCAAACATGTAAGACCTTCGTTCATCTTCAGAACACAAATTCAGATATTTTTGATGAGAGCCGACAACTTTCTGACCCTCCATAGACAGCAACGCAATTACTACGTAGTACCACGTAGAAAAGTAGTAAGGACATTGTTAAAATAGTGCATGTGACATCAGTGATTCAACTATTTTCAACTATTATTTGTGTTCCAAAGATGAACGAAGGTCTTACGGGTTTGGAACGACATGAGGGTGAGTAATTAATGCCAGAATTTTCATTTTTGGGTGAACTAACCCTTAAAGCTTAGAATTAAGCAAGTAAAATTAAAATAATATTTTAAAAATGACAATGTCATTGAATGAAATATTACAGGGTCCAGGTAGAGAGGCAGGAGCTCCATAACTTTGGCTGTGTGAGAGCTCACTTCTGAAGGTTTCACAACTGTAGCATTACCTATAAAAACAAAGATCAAAGGCAGCTTTCGGATATGATGATAAAGAGAATATTAGTGAACAGTTGCATCTGTTCCTCACATAAAGAAATTCTATGTCTTCAGAAGACTTGAAGTATAGTGCACAATTAAGCTGTATGGACTACTTTTGTGATATTTTTTTTTACCTTTAAACATAGTAATAATTACATGGTATATTGACAGTCTCAACACACAGAAGATTTGTGCTTTACCTGCAGCAATGGCACCCACAAGGGGCTGCAGGGTAACTGCTATTGGATAGTTCCATGCCCCAATGATAAGCACAACACCAAGAGGCTCTGGCTGTATGTACACATCATCTGCAATGGTGAGAAGGTTTTTATTCACAGGACGAGGAGCTGCCCACTCAGCCAGCTTGCTGACAGCCAGATTGATTTCTCCCTCCAAGCCAAGGATCTCAAACAGCTGTGTTGCATTTGCAGTCTGTGAAAACACAGCTATTATGTTCAATACGAACAGACATCCAAATAAAACATGCAGAGATCACAATTTTGATTCACCTTATGGAGGTCTTTTCTCATGGCATTGGCAATGTCTGTTGTTTTTTCTTTAACGAATCGCTTTAAGTTTTGAAGTTGTTTAATTCTGTAGTCCAGGGGTTTAGATCTTCCAGTCAAGAAAGCCTTCCTGGCCTGCAGAACAGCCTGCTCCTCCCGAGACATTTTGGAAAGTCAGTCTATATTGTGAGTCTACACGCAGAGAAGAATTCATAAAACAAAATTGAACAGATAATATTTTTTCCTAAAAAAAAAAAAAAAAAAAAAAAAAAAAAAAATTTGGGACAGTTTCAAAAGAAAAACAGTAAAAATGCCATTCTAATTCAGTGTAGCATGCATATTTCACAACATGTACTATACCCTCTTGAAACGTCTGCAAGTTTATGACATTAGGTTTTCTTAAGACATTCACCTGAAAGATTTCTGTCAGGGGTGTAAAGTACTTGAGTAATTGCACATCATTACAAGTTTGCAAAAGTTTTACTTTACTCAAATACAACTGGACTAAAGTACACACCTTGTAGATTATCATGATATAGAAGCATTTAACAACTTAAGCAAACCCAAATGTATTTAGGGTAATCCTCTGACAAAAGAAGCAACAGACATGAAAGCAGTAGTGTCTATAAGCAGACATGTGAACACTGCATGATTGTTGAAGAACTTACAGTATTTTTTCTGTTTATTTCAGCTGTTGTCTAAATTGTTTTTTCCATGTGGATTTTCTATCTAGGAGAACGAGTTCTGGTTGTGTAATTCCGGGTGGAGCTTGTCAGTCTTTTTGGGCGCGTTCGAAACACTTCACGAAGCTTCGAAACATTTGTGAATCTTTTGTTTCGAATCAGTGTTTCGGAGCGTGTCTCAAACCGGCCAGGTCACGTGATTTTACCAAACCTAACACTGTTTCGAAACGTTTTCGGGTGTTGATCTCAAAGTGAACCCATGAACCACTTCTGGTTGCCTAGTTAATCATGAAATCTCACGAAATTTTACTATAAAAATAA
Source organism: Spinibarbus caldwelli (assembly GCA_039654775.1). NCBI lineage: Eukaryota > Metazoa > Chordata > Actinopteri > Cypriniformes > Cyprinidae > Spinibarbus > Spinibarbus caldwelli. The sequence goes on along the minus strand of CM077252.1, from coordinate 16,772,730 downwards.
AGAATTCAGGGCCAGATGCTGTGGGTTAAACAAAAGACAACTTCCCTTTAGCACAAATGGCTATACAGTTTAAAAAATGTGTAAAAAACATTCAGTACTTTCAACCTACAAATCACATCATACCTTAAAAATAATAAAATGAGCTTACGTTAGAATTAGAACCTCCTCCTTCTCCTGACTGATAACACTACTCTTGCCTGCTGGGTTTTATAGACAGCTCTAACGAAAACACTTAATTAAATAATTACATAAATGAATTATTTCATTAAATAATTAATTTTATTCATTGTGTGTTAAGGGTTTGATACTTAAAACACATAACACAAGCACTGATTAGTATTTAAGCATTTATTATTTAGTTTTAAAAATGGTATTTCTAAAAAAAAAAACATTTCCATTTGTTTTGTAAGTTTAGTCTGAGTTCTTGATGCTTTTACAACGTTTTCACCAGCAGCAGGTGTCGCCAGCATGTGCTGTTTCAAGCATAGATATATATACACACAAGTCTATGGTTTCAAGCGCTTCGAAATATCGAATCATTTTTCGAAGCAATTGATTCAATGCTTCGAAAAGCTTCGTTTCTCCCATCACTACTTTTTGGAGTTTGATTCATCTCAGTGAGTCGAATCTTTTGAATCAGTTTACTAAACGATTCCTTTATGTAATTTTACCTCGGTTTTGTCAAATGCTGGGAGCGACTTTAACCTAGCAAGAAAAAAAAATTGTTTAGTTAACATCTGGTTAAATTAACGCCCTAACGTTACATAATCGGCACATTAAGAAAATTGTGGCTTGACAGGGAAAATCTCCGCGTCTTGATTTCAGACTTTTCTGAAGCGTGGAAAACCTTAGTATTACATTTAAGGAATCCTCATTTTACCTCCCTTTAGTATATCTGGGAAAATACGTTTAATTCTTTAAGTCTTCCACACTTCAAGTGAAGTGCAATTTCTGTGTACATTTTACATCTGTAACCTCTGGCGAAAACTTAGACCGTACGTTACAGTTACGATAATGACAACTGTCAAGATTGTGATGTACAAATCTGCTGAATAAAAGGCAGCTTTCAGATGTCTGAAAAAGACAGATTACAGTACCTCTGAGGACATCAACATAACTTCATATTATCAATCTGCGTCGGGGTCGTCGGTCTTCTTCTTCTTCTGTGTTTTATGGCGGATAGATTATATTGCTGTATACCGCCACCTGCTGGACTAGTGTAAAACCAGCCGTTATTCATAATTAATTTCATGACTTTTTCCGGATGAAGGTTAACTGTATAATATAGATAAATCTATATATAAAATATAGAGTTAAATCTCAGCACTTTAAAAATCTATGAATAATGCTGATTAACTCTGAAGAATCATGCAATTAATTATGAATAAATATTTTAATCAACTGATTATCAATTTTAGACATTTCATAATCCTCAGTTTCACATCAAAATTAATTACTCACCTCAACTGACAACTACTATAGATGGTATGTCTATCTTGTATTAACCATACATTCTCATATAAAGAGATATAGGCCTATACTAAGAGTAAATCTTAAATGGTTGATCATTAATATCATTGCCAAATGTAAACAACCCTACTAACCTGCTCTAAACTGCTAAATGTAGGTTTTAGGCATTATAGAATATAAACATCATAAATTTCCGTAAAACTGCTTTGAAACAATGTGTCTTGAAAAAATGCTACCCAAATGAAATTAGCTTGACTTGAAAAAGGCAGCACTAGTTTTATTAATCTCCAGTTTATGAAGTCCAGATTACTGTGATTAGTGTTTACCTGTTGTTGAGAGTAATTATTGTATTTCAATACTTTTCACTTCTTGTCTGTATTCACATGAGTTCACTAATATCAGTAACACCTTTACTTTCCTTGTTATGTTCAAACGGATGCCTCCATCAATCCATTGATGATTTCCACATAAGTAATCAGTTTGAATTTTTTTCCATTTAGATAATTCTGGTGTTGCTCCCATCATTATAAGACTGTGATCTTCAGTCTCAGGTAATCTCCTGCTGTCCAGAATCAGGTGGTTTGTCTTCGTCTGGCATCTCAACTGAGACCTGTCCACTATGGGAGACCCTACCAGTAGTTGTGAACTACCAGTGGCGTAGCTCTCAGCATCACTGACACACACAAGCCCTCACAGCACATCAAGCTGCAAACCGTGTGAGGGACCCTAACCTGTCCTAACCCAACTGTTTAAAACAGCTGCATGTCAACCAACCACTCAAAACATCCAACAACTAACAACCACGTAACGGCACATGAAAAACCAAACAGAAGAGTCCAGCAACCACAACACAACAAGCTAACAACCGCGCAGAAACCTTGCCAAATGCATGTCAACGCACAAGAAACCACCAAAATATCCTGACAAAATCATGTAGCAATGTACTAAAAACGGCTTAGGACCCGCATATCAACACAATCACCAAAAACATCTGAAAAACCATACAGCAATGTGCTAAAAACATACTCTACGAAATAAAACTTACTCTACAAACTGAAACTTACTCTATGGTGTAAAGAACTATGTAAATGTATATACAGTATGTGTGATGCTCCATGTGACACTGTGATGGTTCAGTGTCTGGGCTTCTTCCTTCAGGGCTCCTCAGGCAGGGGCTCTTCACTGATGTCCACGTCTATTCGTGGAGCGAAGCTTCTGCTGGTTGTGGAGAAGCTTTCAGTGATGAGAATATATCCTTCAGGCAGCTCGGTCTCCAGCAGTGATGGGCAGCTGAGTGTCTCCCACAGGCGCTGCTTTATCTTCAGTCCCAGCTCAAGGCTGTAGGGACGGTGCCAACCACAGCATGTCTTCATCATTGGCTCGGCTACAGAGTGGTAAATGTCCTGGTAGCCCTGTATACTGTGGCCGTGGATGGACACGGGCTCTTCCTGCTGGCGCAGAGGAGCCCGACACACGTCCACTGAAGAGACTGAGGCTGCTGGTCGGATGTCGGGAAAAAAAGCAGCGTTCTTCAAGTAGCGCTTTTCCAAACCTTTGGGTCTTCTAGCTTTGGCAGAGATGCAGCTGTAGGTGTGATCTAACCTGCTTACAGCTGCCAGCTGTGAAAGCTCACAGAGCCCTTGAATGGAAGAGACGGCCTCCACTAAGAATCCCCTCAGGTGTGTGGGAAGAGCTCTGATTCTTCTCGGGCGATGCTGCTCCATGAAGAAGAATCAAGAAAAACTTCACAAACAGACAAATTGATGAAACTCATCAAACTGTAGAGTTGTGAAGACCTTGTGCGTGCGATCAGGCGTCAAGGCTTCAGGGACAGCTGTGTTGATTTTTTAAAAATCAACTAAAGCTGCTGTACTGACACAGAATGTTGCAGCTTATTTAAATGTAAACAACACGACATCATTAGCAATAAGTCAATTAGAGCAGTATAAGCTATGTGTTACATGTTATATATGCTTCTCTATTACCATTAGCATCTTCATTTAATGAATATATTCCTCATTTGTGTGTGTGTGTGTGTGTGTGTGTGTGTGTGTGCGCGCGCATGTAGTTGTGTTTGTTAAGGCCAGCATCATTATTAGGAACTCTATGGTTCATGAATCATTTAAGTGTATAAATCATTCTTGCACTCACTTGTACCTTTCAATCACTAAAGCCTCTTCCTTTTGAAGTGCACAACTGCTTTGGTGGCTTTTTCTGCCTCCAGACTGACTTTAGCACAAGCTGGTGGCATTTTTAGTATGACTTGTGAAGGAACAGTTCATTAGCTGTGAATCTACTGAATGAATCTTGTTTGTGAAGGAATATACTATTCACATTTTTTAAAAATCCTTTTGTTGTCCTTTTTTCTACCTTGGAAAATGTCCAGTATAGACCAAATAAAGCAAAAACAACAGATCTGCTTATATTATTTAAGAAATTCTGTTTTTAACCTGTGTCTTGAGTTTGTTGCAGACACCAATAATGAAAATAAACTTGAAGTTGTGAACAAGAAATATGCAAAGGCTGAAAAGAAAAAAAGGAAAGAAAAAAATTGGGTTGCTTCTGGCAAGATTTATTTAGTGATCTTCAACCATTAATCCTAGCTTCACTTGGTTTGTTTTTCTTCCATTATAATCTTTTATTTCATCTCATCCCTTCTGTTTCCATTAAGTACAGTCATCTTACCCCATCTTATAATATCTGATGAATATATTATTGTAAATATCATGAATATGGTAATCATTTAGTTTGATAGTATATATCAAAGTACCATTCATTTTCATATGATTAGACACTAATAGCATAGTATTTATTGTAAGGACTAATAATTTTTCATAGCAATATGTGCTTTGTGCTTTCAAATGATATGCAATATATTTGCACTAGAAACACATAAAGACTTATTAACCACAAAAAGTACAATTTACCATTATTTGTATACACTGTATAATGGTAACGTCATGTTTATTATTTGATTATTACCTCTCTGCTTTCACATCTTATGATACTAACCATATTTTGAGCTAAACTCCTCAGTTTATCGAATCTTTAGACAAAATGTGCAAACTTGCAAACAAAAATATGGAATTTGGAGCAGTTGCTGATATTCACATTATATGGCAAAAAAGTAAGATTCAATTCTGATAGCTTATGTTGTAAGACAATAAGAGTTTAATTAGAGTACAGCAGACTGCTTACATGAAATGCATATAAATATAAGTTGTCAGTCTGTGTATTATAATTTTGTTATAGTAAGATTATATTTAAATACTTAGTTTTATGAACAAATCTCTGTATTTTTTTAATTGTGGGGGCAAAACATAGGCTATAATGTAATGCAATACAATGGTGATTGAGAGATAAACTGTACAAATAATCTTTCCTCGAAGCCTGATGTATCATATTTGATACTTTTAACATGTTTTTTTTTCTAATATGAAAATGATTTGTGTATAATCAAGTAAGCCTACTTTGCTTCAGTACAAAAAGTGTTAATCTTGAAATATTACTAACAATATAAAAGTTATTCTTATGTTTACTTAATAAAAACCATTAAAGATTTCAAAGCAAAAGACACATGTATCATACACAAGCTGAAGTTAGATATTTTTATAATTATACTGAAAGGCCTTTTAATTGCTAAAAGTATAAATTATCAGTCAGACAACAGAAGGAATGTAGTAAATGGTGTACAACAAATTTTTTTTGCAACTTTTCAGCAAAGTTTTGATCATGTTAATAATTTAGAGGACTAGGAAATGTGAGTATTTAATATGATTCAATTGAATTTACAGGGTTAATATGAGACTTGTTTATGGATTATTGTGTAAGAGGTAGGCCAGAATTCCCCTTAAATTACAGAAGGAATTCTTGACCATCACAACCAATGGAAACTGACAACCATGATCATGCTTCTCTCCAATGCTAAGTGACACTGGAGATGGACCCACCCATGTCTGTTGCCTCACCCCATAAATCTTTTAATTTGATGCCTCACATAGACATGCCTCACATGAAAGGCATGTTGAGACATGAGTCACTCAGCATGTGACATTTTAGTAATAACAGCAGCCATGCATGTTCAGACTTATTATTTTTACCATTATCTCATACCGTAGATATCTTGCAATCAAAACTTCTGAGAATGCTGCACTGCAAAAATAATTTCTTACTCCATAGTTCATACTCCAATCAAGATACATTCACTCGAGAAGCAAAATGACTTAAGATGTTATGTCTGAAACCTTTATCAAAGATAAGTGAGTTTATATTAAAAAAAAAAAAAAACTGTCAATGGTGTAAGAAAAATCAACTTAATTCAAAGGGAAAACAAAACAATTGTTCTCACACAATTGATAGATATTTTCTTTTCTTTTTTAAGTATAAGCTGACTTAATTTTGATATTTTTTTCAGATATTTTTTCCTGCTGAAGTAAATGTATCTTGATTTATGAATGTTTAGATATTTGAAATCGAAAACGACAAAAATGCCAAGGAAGAAAATCATTTTTTGCAGTCTGTTTTACCACCAGAGGATGCCAGTGAGGCCTTTAATGACATAAGTAAACAATTTAGTTTTTATTTTCGTGTTCATACAGGCAGGGGGAGCACCAAGCGCTGTCATATTGTTTTTGTTCTATCAAAAATAAATTAGCACTGGAGTCTAGCACTCTGTGCATTTATAACTTTTAAGTATTTGTTCAAAATTATGAACATTTCTAATGCATGTTTTTCTTGAACACATTTGGTATAATTACCCCTAATCTTTCTTTCTTACTTTTTTTCGTAAGTACTTATTAAACTACATTCTGGTGGAAAATTAAAAATGTTCGCGTTTTCACAGCATCCTAAAAATGTGCTGCTTTGTATAGCCTGATGTTTTCTTGCCGAGCTAAGGCTTTGTGATGCGAGTGGGACTATCTCTCGCGGCGGAGGGCGACGCACTCGCGTGCGCGGAGGAACACGTTATGATGGTCTTCTCCTGTAAGAGCTCTGTCATTGTAATGCAGCAAGCTCAACTAGTCGGAACGAGCTGAAGATAAACGTTAAATCCCCTTCACGTAACGGATCGTGCTTTTAACGTCTTTTCCTGCGTTTCTTAAAAGTGACCCACTGATGTTTTCCTGCATTGTCCCGCGAGATCGAAAGCAGGACAGAGGGGTGAACTGAAGAAATGGTGTAACGTTACCCAGCTATCATGGATTTAAAGGAGAGTACCATAGAAGCAGAAGGACAGATGACTATTGCATTAAACGAATAGGAACGGTGCTTTATGAACTGAGCTGTCATTATATAAGCGGCACAGCGATTTATCTGCTGCGTTGTAATTGTAAATATTGTTGGATTTCCTCTGGCTGTCATTTTTAGCCAGCTAGCGATGGGAAACTCAGTGACCCACCGCGCCGTTATTGAGTTAACGAGGCACTATTACAGTAAGAGAGAGAGGGCGTTTTCAACCTTTCTTTCCCGTTAAACTGAACTGACACCATGTAGCTTGGAAACTATATAGGTTTGAGATTAATTAATAGCTATTTCATCTAGCTATTTTGCGAAATGTGTTGTTAACTGGGTCAGAGAGCGACAACGGAACTAGTTTTGTGCGTCCTGCGCATCTAGCTAGTAAATTTAACATTTAGCTAGTCCTTTGTTTTGATTCTGACCTCGTCTTGATTTTAAGCCAGACAGCTATTAGGAAACTCTCAAGTGTACTAAATCGTCTTTCACTCATTGATAATTTGGGGATGACAGGGTTCTCGGACAGACTGTGGTCTGGATTAAAGAGAGTTTGAAGAACTTGTCCCCGCTAGCCTCTCCATCACAAGCTGTTGTGTATCACCGGACACCTGCCAAAAAATGGAGACGGTGGGAGACTTTGAATACAGCCGAAAAGACCTCGTCGGACACGGAGCATTTGCGGTCGTCTTCAAGGGAAGACATAAAAAGGTAAATAAGCACATGACTGGCTCGAGTCCCTGCGGATGAGCATCATTATTCTGGGCCGTGTTTGTTATATGCCTCTAGTTTATCCTATTTGCATCCCAGCAAGAGTGAGGCATTTAACGTTACATGGATTAAATGCATTTGAGAAATATAGATTTGTGTAGTGCATGCATTGTGCTTTTGCACATCTCTCGGTCACAGCAGTGCTTGATTAGAAACCGTGGGTTGTTTTTTATGTAACGTGTGCTAGAATAGGTCACATACTGCTGGAGTCATTCATTCATAAAACAGCCTCCGTGAATCAGCCGTCTGACGTCAATAGGACTGACCGGTCTACTTGTGCGTTTGGGCGGAGGGACGGGACCCACATTTTGTTATGATTTTTGTGCTTGATTTTGACATTGCCTAAATACACAGAACACACTGAATGGATGTAATGAGGTCATTGCTAGCCGCTTAAACATAAAACATAAAACTAACGAGTATCTGTGTTTGCTGTTAGTGTTTTTTTTTTTTTTAAGTTATTGGACCAATAGTAATTAGAATCATTTTAGTACCACTATAAAATATTCAGTATATATAAAATATATATTCACTATAAAATTTACAAGAAACAAATTGGGATAAATACTACGCCTCATAAAATAGTATCTTGATTTGATAAGCTGGAATAGATAATATTAACTGTTGGGATTTGAATTGGAGACTTTGTTACAAATCTGAGCAAAATTGGAGGCCTTGATTATTGAGATCTCATCTGAAACATGAGACGTGAGGTTACTGGGTTGTTTTCCATGAGAAACATCTGAGAAGCATGCTACATCTCCAGTTTCTCAATGTAATCTCATTGGTGTCTAGGTAAAACTACTGAGATATTAAAAAGATCTCATTTGTGATTTTGCATTCTGACTGGTGGGAATATTCTGATATAAAAGTTTGTGGCTAAGGTGATAATATTCTTATATTTTTTTTAAGTGCAATGCTTAATGCTTATATTGCAATGCTTAATTTGCAATGTAACAGAATTCGCAACAGATCTGAAATACATCCGAATGAAACAAATGAAAAAAGAAAACATATAGGCCTAGTACAGGGTCTTGGTTCAGTCCACCAGTCGTTGATTGATCTGAATGGGATTGGAGAAATCCAACATATTTCACCATAGAGAAGCCTGTTGTTTCACGACAAGATTGAGTTATGACATTTTAATTAAAAAATAATAGGTCAAAAAATGTAAAAACTGTAACATATTGTATGCACAGATAAATTTACAAAAAATCAATAACATGCATTTAGAAATTTGATTTATTTCCATTTCATACTGACTTTAACAACATTCAAACTCTCTAGAATGTAGAATGAAAATCAGGCATCAGAACAATCAATTGTACATTTGAAAAACTGTTCAGTTCTGTTGAAACCTAGTCTAATCAGATCAAATGCAAATATTGGCCCATACCTCTATGGTCAATGATTTATTGTGCATCAGTAGATCATTACAGTTGGTTATCTCTGCATCTTGCATATACTGTATGTTTGTGTGAGGAAATGCTTAGTGTATGCACAATATGTAGTACAATATCAGCCTGTGACTATATATAGCAGGAGTAATCTAATGCATATTTATGATCACCTACCTCATCCAAAGCAGCTGACTCAATACTAGCAGTGAGACAGTTATTTTCATCCTACAAACATATTACGATATTCATAATCACACATGCTTATGAGCGCTGATTGATGCATTCTAGCTTGGAAGACATGCAGAATGATACAGGACATAAATTAGCCTATATAGGACATTTTCAGTCTCTCATTCCTTGATTAGATGTGATATTAAAAGCAGAGACTTTGAATGTTCATCTACTGAATGGGGTCAGTATAGAAGCCAGCAGCGTTTTCTCTGGGTTGCTTTCACCACGCTTGGCTGAGTCGGTTTTCAGCGAGGCGAGATGAACGCAGCCGTTCTTGCGTGCTGCCAGCACTTGGCTACAGCACAGCGTGCCGCAGGAACATCTCCTATTAACCTACATTTACATGAAAAGCATCGTTCTATTCATGGATTTCCACTTTGCGTTGGGGACACAGTTTCTTTAAGCTAGTGTGTGGCCCTTTGGAATCCCACCTTACACAAATGCCTCTCCCAAAGGCTAAAATCCCAATTATACTCTCCGCTTTATGTAGTACCAGGTCACAAGCCTGGAAATAGATGCAGAATGGATGCAGTATAATAAAAAGAATTGGCTTTTGAAGCAAATGTTAGTGAGTGTTCAACCAAAGACTCCCACATACAAGGTTAAACAGTCAATATTTCAACTCAAATACCCAGAATGTAAGAAGTAAATGCTTTGTAGGATTCATAGTAATGTAATTAGGCTGTGTAACCCCCCTCTGCCATCCCGCCTAATGATAATTGCTCTCTTTGTATAATATTTGCAGAAGACTGATTGGGAGGTCGCCATCAAGAGTATTAACAAAAAGAATCTCTCCAAATCTCAGATTCTGCTTGGCAAAGAAATCAAAATTTTAAAGGTGAGCTGTCAATGTTGCTTTTTTAAATTTTTTTGTATTAATAATACATTTATTATTTAATGATACAAAAGATTTCTATTTCAAATCTATGTTGTTGTTGTTTTTAAACATTGTATTTATCCTGAAGAAAATGTATCACTGTTTCTACAAAATATTAAGCAGCACAACTGTTTTCAACAATGATAATATTAAGAAATATTTCTTGAGCAGCGAATCAGCATAATAGAATACTTTCTTAAGGATCATGTGACACTGAAGACTGGAATAATGATGCTGAAAATTCAGCTTTGCCATCACAGAAATAAATTACATTTTAAGTTACTTTTAATGTTAATAATGTTTCACAATATTGCTATTTTACTGTATTTTTGAACAAATAAATGTCACCTTGGTGAGCATTAGAGACCTCTTTCAAAAACATTAAAAAGTCTTACTAAACTTAAACTTTTACACAATTTTTTTTTATTATATTTACAATATTTAAAATAGTATGTATATGTCTTTTATTCTTATATTAATTTTGTTATTATGTTATTCGTTACAATGCATAATGTATTTATTTGTTACAATGTATTTATAGACAGCGATTATTTTTTTGCTTACAGGAACTCCAACATGAGAACATTGTGGCACTGTATGATGTCCAGGTAATGGCACTTTTACTCCTTTATTGGTGTAATCTCTGAATGCTTTATCCTCACTAACTCTGAGCAGAGATGCCTAGAGCTAGTAGTGCTGTGCTACTATCCACTAAGAGCTGTGAGGGTCTGCGGGACTGGCCCAGTTCTTATATAACACCACCATTCACATGATAAATCACATGACCTGTCCTAGACTAAGCCCTGCTGTACATTGCATGAGACCACTCATTAAGTCATTTGCGCGAACATTAATTGCAATTATATAAATCCTAATGCAAAAATACATTGTGTGCAATCCTTTGTAAGTCTCTCACAGTGCACTTTAGAGAATAATGTCACTGGCCAGAAGGAAATAAGATTATTTCTCAGCATCCTTGGGGCTGAATGCTGCATACTATGCAGAAAATGTCAGAAGTCAGCCCGTTTTGTTAGCAAGCTAATTCATCCATCAATACCCAGCGTTCCTCCTTCTGCATCCCACCAGCAGGCTCATATAGGGGGAGGGTTTTCCTCCTCTGGAATGGTGTGGGCTGCCGTTTCATTGGTCCAAACCCTCGGCTGACAGAGCAGGCACTGTTCTGAAAGGACGTTGACGTCTATGGCAGTATCAGGCTGTGGGTTTAATTATGGCTGTTATGATTCAGTCACCTATACACCTTTGACATGTAATGCTTCCCAGTATAGTGAAGAGAGTTGTTAAATATCCTGCTCTTCCCACGCAGCATGCTTATATAACACTCCCACCCGACACAGACCTGCAGGACCCCTCATTCTTCAGTTAAGCATGCCTTTCTGTATCAGTTTTTGTGCTGAACGCTGCAAGATTTTTGGTCTACTCCAGGAAGACACTTGAGGAGAAGAGTGATTTCATGTGTAATCTATCTCTCCTGCAAGGGCAGAGAGGTCTGAGTGCACTACAAGCCGTTTACATTCATCTCGCTTATCGTTCTTGAAGATACACTGTTTATCTTTTAGTTGGTGTGAGAAATTCTAGCATTTTGTCTCGGCTGTGAAACTCTGTCCCATTTGGCTCGAGGTGTGTTTTTCCTCCCTGTGCTGAAATGGAGAAGTAGGTGTCAGTTGTGACGTACTGCAGCTGTTTTTGGAGACTCACATGCTGCGTCGCTTATGTAGTCAGGCGACTGTAAATAAATTTGTGCAACGCTGAGATCTGCTTCGTGCTACCTCCTGCCTTCTAAATCACGCGGTCAGTTTGACCAAGGCGGAAGTTCATCTTAATTTACCCTGGAAGATTCAAGTCATTCCACCCCTCCGTATTTCAGCTGTTCTTCCGCCAGGAAAAGACACAGATACCTGAATCATGATGAATACTCACATGGGTTTGTGCAGGGAGGGTATTTGAATATTATTTGCATCAGAAATGATATGCAGTCATAAACATACTCTCTATGTGAACACTTATTGTTATGAAATCCATAAGGCAATGCAAGCAAACATTGCCATAAGGTGCACTATAGTGGGTGTTCAGTGACAAAATTTAAATTTCAAGATATACTGTTTCATCTAAATAAATTAATAAATAAAACCAGCACATGAATAAAAAATAGAAATCAAGAATAAAAATAAAAAATAAATACTACATGACATATATATCATATATAAAATAAATTAATATACTGTATATACATACATGCATATAAAGGGCTGTCAAATCGATTAATCGCAATTAATTGCATCCAAAATTAAAGTATGTTTACATAATATATATGTGTGTATACAGTATATATTTATATTATGTATGCATAAATACACATACATACATGAATATATTTAATAAATAAATGTAATATATATGTATATTTATATGTTATATAAATTATAGATAAGATGAATATATATACACACACACATGTAAATGTTTCTTAAATATATACATGTATTTATGTGTATTTATATATACATCTAAATATATACAGTACACACAATATATTATGTAAACACAAACATTTATTTTGAATGCGATTTATCACAATTAATCCATTTGACAACCCAAATATATAGCTTCAATCAAGCACTTTTTTTAATTAGTGCAGAGGAAAACAGAATCATTTTTCAGTTTATAACTCATGATGCTATAACTTTTTTTGTATAATAGCTACAATTATACTAAATACTTTTCTAATTACACTGAGGTATTTCATTCCCCAGTGGCAGTAGCATTCTTTGTGGTGGTCTTGTTTAGTGCTCACAAAATTATTTTGGATCTCTGTATCTAATATAGCCCTTCATTCTTGATTTAATGAACTCACTATCACTTTGCAGATCTGTCACTCTCACTATCTTAAGACACTGTAAATACAAAGCAAGTGGATACCTGCTTAATTGCTCCTCAAATTAAATAAATGGCCATTTACCTCAGCGGGCACCAAGAGGCATATACTACAGAAAAAAGGTACAGCACACTTCTCCTGATGGCAGCACGGAGCCCTGGGGAATATCGATGGTGCTCCCTTCCAAGCCCAATTACTCTACTGTGGACTGTTTACAATCCTCTGTCATTAAAGATGTTAGGAGGATTGACTTTTTTTTGTACCCAGCCAGAGGTGTCTAGTTAAAGCATAGCAACAGGGAGCGCTTGCCCTTTCACATTTAAGCTGTGCTGAGAGAGGCGGGCCTCAGATCCCACTATGCCACATGGAGCATATGCAGCGCGGTAGCGCTCCGGGCTAGACCTGCAGCTCCGATAACAATCTCATCCCACATGATGAAGAAGTGTGAATGGAGGCTGCTTGTGATTAATGCCAACGTCAGTGCCAGTTCACACATGCGTGCTTGTTTAGAGTGCGTACACATAGAAATGTTGAAGCGTTATTGAGCTTTTCCTCAATGGGGATCTGTACCGATGGAACTGAAGATATCTCAGCAGCCGTTTTAATTACAGGCTTGCAGTGAGAGCTGAGCAGCTCCAGTCAAACGCTATTCAGTGATGTCCCTGCTCTGACAGAGGGAGGCTGGAGACCTGCTGTAATAACAGGGTGGTGATTCTTCTTCTGCCTGACACGGGTGTACTTGTGCTTTGCCTTTAAAGGGATAGTTCACCCAACAACTCACACTTAGAGCTGCATATTTAGTCAGAATAAAACCAAAATTGCGATATGTCTTAGTGTGATCATAAAATCACAAAGACTACAATTTAATTTAAAAATATGTGTTCTGCGTGTTTTGTTTTGTTTTTTTTACATGTAAAGAGCTGATGATCCGGTGTTTTCAGTGCTGGATTTCGATGATCCAGTGTTTTTCAGTTCTCTTTTAAATTGGCTGCTGTCAACAAAAGAGAAACTTTAAGGTCTGCCTTTATTTTAGCAGCCCGCCAGAATAAAAGTTTGATGGTTCAACGTTTGAAAATAATGAATAAATTATTGATATAAATTATTACATTTTTATTATTATACTGTAAAAATAAAAATATTATTTTCTTAAATATTCTATTTTTTACATTAGTTCTTTAATTTATTTTTTACAATAGTAATATTTAATTATTTATTCATTTAATAGAAACACTCCTGTTTTGATGTGCTTGTTTATAGGGCTACACAATTAGGCTAAATTTGTTTTGATTATATATCAGTATGACTATATAATAATATAAATATAATTAATATAATATTAACATGAACAATTATTATTGTTATTATTTTATGGTTATATTGATATACAGAAAATTCTGCAGGCTAGATGCATAGTGCATTTAAAATAGCAATTTATGTAATAAAAATTATAATTTGTTTTTTGTTTTTCATTTCAAGCCTATATAATGTTATAATTTATGTGGAACACAAAATACAATTGATTGATTGATTGACTGATTGATTGATGCATGTACATCAATGGTGTGAAAGTCAGTAGGGTGTTTGTTGTTTTGGACACCACTGATTTTCATTTTATGAATAAAATCAGTTGAAACATTTTTCAAACTATCCCTTGAAGAAACAGAGAAGTGTTTTTCAGATGTGCAAAAACATGTAAATTTGTAAGGAACATTTGTAAGGAGATGAAATCATGGAAAAATTGACTGTTCGCAAAGAGCTTGATTGACAGGTGATCTGACCAATCAGAATGTGGATGCTATGTACTGCCGCTGCTATCCGCCATCTTGCCCGACATCTACGGCTGGTCTCCATAGAAATCCATGTTAAAACAGGGTAAAAAAGGTCGACTGAATTGAAACTTTTTCAATATAACTAAATATAAAATGTGCGGAGGGTTAAGCTGTGCTGTTGTTGGCTGCCCCAAACGGTAGTAATCTAAGGAATTCCTTTAAAGTACTTGTTTTGTGTACCAGAAAACCTGTCATGTCCGGCGCTGTATGCATGGCTTGCAGTGCTTAAGTTAAAATACTGAGTGTGAAATAATAAAATGATATGTTAAAACGTGTGCTCTTATCATTCTGTGGACAAAATCCCGTGAACGTCACCCCGATCGGGAGCTGTATATGCACATGTGTTCAATGCAGCTAACCTCGCATTGCTTCATGTCATCTTCCCACTCAGTAAACTATGACAGGTCCTTTACTGCAAAAAGACGGTCACTGCGACACTCTGAAGTGATGAAACTATGGCGCCATGTGCTTTTTTAAACCATTTTCATAGGTTTCATTTTATATTGTTTGCTCGGAAAATATGTAAATGCACATGCCCAGTAGCCACAGCTGTATCCATCCTAGCCTTAACCACAAATCAGACAGAAGAGTAGATTATTAACTTAGGTGGACTTAAACTTGAAATGGTGTGTTCCATGGTTGAAATAAAATACTTTCTGATGTTTATTCATGTTAATTTCGTGCTTTACGTAAATATGAAAAGACGATCGGTTCACGTGTTTGAACTGAGGCATTACAGTGAGCTGTCACAACATTAAAGAGCCACAAAACGGTATTTATTGTTGGAATTTCTTCAAAAAAATGACACAGTTTGAAATCTGAGAGTCCTGAGATCTTGTTTCATATCAGAAGTAACCTGCTCTGTTGTCAGTTTCCTCTTTGCTCTGCGATGTATTTTTCACTGCTTGAGAACACGATGTGTAGTGTGAGAGCGGCATTGTTTGTCGGGGATAGCAAGAGTAACTAAGGAGGGTGGGACTTTGCGAACGGTCAATTCTGGATGCTTGAAAACATGAAGTGGGAATGAGGAATGGGCGAGGTTTCGAGGCAGGGTAGGAGGCGCCAGACTTGTTTATGAGTCACATATGCATGAGACAATCATATGTGTCAAAACAAAGCTTGAACTTCCTGTTAGAGAACAGCGTGTCCCAGTGGAGGATGGATTGACTTGTTGTCTTCAGTTTTCTGAGAAGGAGGGGAGGGATGAATTCAAATGAAGACAATGAGCAGCGAGTGTTGTTTGCAAGGAAAGAAAGAAATACAGCCTGGAAACATCTGGAATCTGTTAATGTTTTCCTCGAGAGCTGCCTGCAGGAACTAACAACTGTTCAGCTAATAAGTTGTGTTCACAATGTAGGATAATACTCTTTGCAATTTAGCGATTAATCTATTTTTTCACCTTATAGTGTAATAGTGCTCTCTAAATGTCCGCCCTCATTTCTTTCCACCAACATGTCACCAAGTGTAGGTTGTCTGTTTATTTACCAGCCCTTCATGGGCTGTAGACCCAAGAAAATATGTTTATTTCTGTCTTTATCTCTTTCTTTATCTTAATACTGTGAGGTTCATGGCCTTGCCACTGGCAAAATGATGTGCTGTTGTTCTTCACTACCCGTTCCTGCTGATAAACATCCTCTAGTGTGTCATTCAGAGCTCCAGGGACATTGCTTTAGAAACATTCTCATCTAAAAGGACAGTCTGTGTCTATAGGCTCACGACACCTCAAGTATTCATTACAGCCCTAGAATGTTGTGTTCCCTCATCATGTAGATTACTAGAAACCGGTTTCTAAGAAGAACACATCCATCTCTCGCAGTTGGTCACACATGTAGTGTTTCTCAAACATTCCTAGAATTTAAAGCCAGGCTTTGGCTGGTTTCCACCTTATGTAACCCAGCACGTCTAGTTATGATGCAATACTCTCACCGCCTGGCTGGACCGTGCTGCTTTTTGACTTCATATCATGCCTGTATTTTCCAATGTTTTGAAGCTTGTGTTAGCTGTGGAGATATGATTGGAACGCAGCTCTGGAATCTCATAGTTTGTTTTTGGTCAACGGTGCTTTGTTGTAGGGTTGACCCGATACCAAAATTAGGATTCTGTAAGATAGCAACTTTTAATGTCTGATTTAGTGATGCACCAAAATGATTTTTTTTTGCAAAACATCTAATTGAATTTTTAAAGTTTTCATTTAGGTAAAAACAGAAAATGAGGTTTTGTTTAATAAATTGGGTATTTGAACTCATTATGCTCTTTATGGTATCTTGTTCTCAGGTGATAAATTAAACTGGTGATAGTAAAGTTCTTAGGCAACAAGATGCCTTTTGATATTTCAGCTGAACATATTTTACAAATTGCTACTCTAGCATCATTTTTGGTCGGGGTAAAGTGTGTCATGTTTCTTGGTGTCATGTTTACCTGATTTAGCTTACAAAATAGACACTGACACAGTCAAAATGTGCTGTTGGAAAAGCACTGATTAAATGTCACTCTTTCAGTCAACATTTTGGGCTATTCAAAACTATTTCGTCCAAAAAAAAATTCTTGCTATGTTGTGTGTAGAAAATAGACACTAATTTGTCATTGCAGAAGTGCTGATTAAATGTCAATAATTTTGTCTCTTCAAAACTGTTTGGCCAAAAATGTTTTTTTTTTATTTTTTATTTTTTATTTTTTTATTTTTTTTTTTATACAGTTTCACCTGATTATTATGGTTGTTGAAATTCTGATGCAATGGTAGTCTGCTGTCAACTCTAGTTTTTCAAAATTGCTGATGTTGGCTTATTACCTCTCCATGGCTGATTATTCTCTCAATTTATATGTCCAGTTATGCTTCCCAGCTGCCTAATATGCTAACTAGTTCTAAACACACAGTAACTAATGTTACATGTCCCACAGAAGTAGAAGCACATTGTTGTGGGGCACTGAAAGTTTCAAAATAATTGCCGTTCGGGTATTGTCCAGAGTCCAGTGTTTGGTAACTGACCTATTTTTTATCGTTGTTTACATGATAAATGTAAATGATATTACCACTGCTCTTAAATCATGATGCATATTGTTATGCAAAAGCCCAAGTAGAATCTCATTTCTTGCCAAAAGTAAAGAAAAAATTGGCAGGAGGAGGTCAGGGCGGCACTTGTGTGTTTGGACATGTGGTTCTGGACCCATAGCTGTTTGTTTTTCTTTTCCTGCCCACACTTGGTCAACGGTTCCTTTTGCACCTCTCATCAAATGGCCCGTGTGTTTGTTTGTGCATATCATTCTCAGGGCCATTTGACTTCAGATGAAGTCACAGATGAAGAGGTCAAGTTCAAGGAATGACTGATATGTGATAGCAGCGTTAATGACGTCCTCGAGTTGATCAACCCCTCCACTCTAGCCGGAGATGCTCCTTCCCATCCCCCTCCACTGCCAGCTCAAATCAGCCCATTATGCAATCAGACTGACAACCAGTGGCAGTGCCCCTTGTAGCCCCTGGACTGCATTGATCCCAGATCCTATAAACGGATCAAGAGCGGAACTGGGGAGGTGGGCTTTCCTGGGATCACATTACAAAGTCATAAGCCCATGAGCTGCTTATAAATTTTGATTCAATTTTACGAAGACAAACCCTTTTTTTCTTGAATAACGTGGATTAGGAATGCACCAATATTAAAACTGTGGTTGATACTGAAAAGCCAATAATGATTTTTTCTTAGCAGATATTAAAATTCTTCAAAAGATATCAAATATTTTGTCTAAATCAAAATTAAACACTAAAAACTAAAATCAACCATTATAAATGCTACAGGTACAAGATTACGTTTAGCTGTGTTATTAAATTATTAGTGTTATTATTAATAGGGATCCACCAGCATGAATTTTTACCAAACACTGAAACCAAAAAAAAGTTTTAATTTAACCAAAACCAAAAAGTTTCCGTAATTAAATTTAGTTAACTGAACTCGATATGTTATTCAGTGTGTCATGTTCTCATTTGATATTTTAAACCAGTAGAAATGTAATAAAATGAGCCGCCTCTCCATATTTCATCCAAACAAATTTTCCATATTGTTCTTCTAACTGATTTTTGGTTGTATCTTATCTATGTTGTGTGTAGAAAATAGACACTCATTTGTCATTGCAGAAGTGCTGATTAAATGACAATAATTTTGGCTCTTCAAAACTATTTGGCCAAAATCAGTCTTTATTTTTATTTTTTAGTTTTGCTGTTTTTGTGAAATTTCAGGGTATTGCTATTTATTAAGGAATAACATTAATGGCAAACATGACGGCAAAGGTAACCTAAATGTAAAAACAAGGGAAATTAGCAAAAAACACTTAAAAATGTGCAATATAGACCAACAGTCAATATGGTACTAATATATTTCACACCCCAAACATGCACCAATGAATTGTTCATTACTAAAGTAAATTTAGTCAATTCTGATTTCATTTTGACTTTAAGGATCCTGTCACTTTTAAGACTTCATAAAGAGTAGCAGAGATTTTGAGTATTCAGTCATCTTGAATGGGTGAGGTAATGAGATACAGTGAGGAGGAATGAGAGGTAATGTGGGCAAATGGAGTGTTGACCGCTATGACAAGCTCTTCCCACACACACTCTCCACAGGCCACCACTTATGAGCAGCACATAAAATGGCTGTGCTTTCTTTGTTAATGGACCAGTCCATCATAACTGCATTAAAAAGTGACGAAGTGAAAGTGACGTGACATGTGGCCAAGTATGGTTACCCATACTCGGAAATTGTGCTCTGCATTTAACCCATCCTTAGTGCACACACACACAGCAGTGAACACACACACACACCGTGAACACACACCCGGAGCAGTGGGCAGCCATTTATGCTGTGGCGCCCGGGGAGCAGCCAATGGGCTGCAATAATATAATGGGCTGCCAACATCAATTCACTGGAAGTTACCATGAATTATAAAACTTTGAGATGAGATGGTGGAGGAAGCTCTGTAGATTGGTGGCTTGTCTTGTTTACTGTAACAGCCCACTTCATAGAAAAAACCAGGGGCCTCATGTTTTTTATTTGGCCAGCATTCAGAGTCTAATTCCTTAAGTATTGACACAGCAGCCCTAATAGCTGTTATGAGGCTAGTGTGTCTAAACGGTTTCAACAACATGAGGTTTGCATGCCAGGATTTGAAACGTGAGTCGTTTTCACTTACGCACGTGCCTGGATTTCCACAGCCAACAGCTTGCTGGAGGATATGGACCTGTGTGCAATCAAAAAAAAAAAATCCCGTTGACTGATGTTTGCTGTAATGTGCTGCTTCTGAGTAAACTTATGTGTCTTATCTTTTTTTTTTTTTCAGGAAACGCCAAGTTCTGTATTCCTGGTTATGGAGGTGAGTATAAAGCATGCATTCACCCCTCTATCTTTTGCTTCTCATTTCCACTCACTCTTGTTTTTGTCATGAGGCCACAGCGCGCCTAATGTTTCATGGCTATGCTTTTAGTATTGCCCAACACTGCAGTCTCTGAAGGAGAAACAAACACATGGAGAGGCCAAACTAAAAATATCTGTTCAGGGAAAGCTGCTCTCAAAAACAATTTCAAGAGCTTTAATATCAACTATCTTTAGTGTGTAATATCAGTCCAACACTTCTGAAGTATGTACCTTATGATAATGGAACCTGCTGGCTTTCTGAGTATTGTTTATTGGCACCTGTCTGTGTGACATGAGAGGGTGTTTGCAACTAGAGTTTGGTGCAAACAGGTCTGCTTCTGAAACACTCAAAGTCTTCAACACCAGAGCCACTTACACATAGTACGCACTGATGCAATTTGTGCTTTGTGCATGCACATGTGTCCAAGTTCTTGGTTTTCCTTTAGATTAAACAGTAAAGCATGGTGCTAGCAAGGTCATGGGTTCAGATCTGTATGCTTTATATAAGAGCATCTCACAAATAAGGAGTGACTAGTCATCTGATTGAGTTCCCCCTTCTGGTCCGAAATCAAGGGAGTCAAGGAAAATATTTAATATTTAAAAAAATGGGAAAAGTTATGTAAATTAATGAAATATTAAAAAGTATAAATCAGGGTTATTATAGTTAACTAACACTAAAACCACAAAAAGTTACTTAAAGTTACTTAAAGTTGCAGTCCGTAAGGTTTTTTGGTTAAAAATGATCTGAAATCAATATTTGAGCAAGTACATAAGCAGCCAGTGTTCAAAACTATCGCCTTACTTTAGCCCGATTCACAACGATTAGCTTATAATAATGTTTTCTAATTTGAGTGGTACGGGTAGGTTTTCGCGGGAAATTCGAGCATGGCACTGCGTCATTACGTCACGTCTGCGAACATAAAGAAGTTGTCCCGGCTACTAGGCTATGACAATGGCATGACAATTAGATTAGACTGTACTGTACAGAAATTGAAATCTACATGCTAATACACACTATACTCACTGTCACGCAATGCTGGTGTTGTTAACATTAATAATTTGAGAATAAAGTATAACAATAATAATAATTTGCATGGTTTAATGTGATATGAGCTAACCGATCTTTAGATTAAATCACAATTGGTAGCACGATTTATGGGAGTGCTTTTTTCCTCAGTTGGTCAGAACAAACATGGCAGACTTGTTATTTACTTGTTCAGATGACAATATACGGTGAAAATTCTTATTTGGGTCATATATTCCAAGACGTACGCTAGAATCTGTGATTGCTAAGTACAATAAATATCCACACTGTTGCGGTGACTGACAGACTGCCACACATTCACCTCAAACCATTAGATTCATCCACGCTGGAGCCGTGCCAACTCACAACCCCGTGCAAGGAAGATAATTCCGCAAAAAGATGCAATTCCAGGTTTTCAAACAGAGATGGCGACAAAGAGGCAAAACTTACGGACTGCAGCTTTAAACTTTAACTGAAATAAAATATTGTAATAATATTATTTACAAGGCAACATTTCTCATTTTCATTTAGTTTAACTTGATATACTAGAATAACTAAAACTGAAATAGTCGATAAAAACTCAATAGATATGCTTAAAAAATGAATAAAAACATTTAACAAAATAACTAATTAAATAAAAACAGAAAATAAATAATACTGTTATAGGTATTTCTAGAGTCATTTTATTTGTTTGTAGTTATCTGCTCGGAAATATTTTAAAGTTAAAAATTGCTCTTTTTGATTACTTCTATAATAAAACTTGCTTGTAAGCCAGATGTAAAATTGATCACGTTGTTTTATTTTTTTAAAGCCTTCGATCAAAGGTCCTGATGTTCAGTCAGAGGATTAAAGATGTTATGTCATGTTAAATGTAGTGTATTATCTCTGTCCACCCAGTATGCTCAGGGCTATTTCTCTCCCTCCATCAATTTTGTGGAAATTTACTGGCCGCCAATACACACTGACATTCCCATAATGCTGCATCACTTCATTAGATTCATTGATGTGTGTGTCACTACACCACCCTATCCTCCTCTTGCAGCCCATGAAATATCCAGTCCTCGAGCCTCGACATAGTTTTTTTATTGTCCCATATTGATTTTAAAGTTGAGTTTTATTTTCTCTGTTTGTTTCCTCTTCAAGTACTGCAATGGAGGAGACCTGGCAGACTATTTGCAAGGTAAGCAGCTTGTGAGGTAAACACATCATTTGGTCAGGAGTCTCAAATAAAAAAGCATTGTTTTTAAAACACATTTTTAGAAAAGTCCACCTATAAATAGGTTTCTTTGCACATTAAATGGGGAAATGAGACAGTTTTTACATCTTTCTTAGTGAGCCAGAATTGAAGTGTTTGCCTCCAGGGTTCAATCTTAAAACACACTTACCTCCAACACTCTCAGAGAGCCACTACTGCCTCCATTATCATATATATTTAAAGCTTTGCCCACATACCCATTGTGAATAAACTGTGAAGTCTGTTGTTAGGTGTTTACGAACAGTCTTTGTTCTGCCAAAGGAATCTGATTGGTCTATAAAGCATGTTTTCACTGAATGTGTGACGCAGAGGGCATAATAGAGATGACTCAGGTGCCATTTACTTAGTGCGTTTGATGTTGGCTGGACTGTTACCCCTTGTTATGTTCAGATGGAGTGTTATCTTTGTTTAACCATGACGGATGACACAGTACAGCAGTTCTCGGCCTCTCACACTTCTCCCCCTGTATAATTATGCAACCATTCCTTAGTTATACAACCTACGTCAAACACTGTGTTTTGGGATCCGTACGAGGTTCATTGTGATCATAATTGCTTTGTTTACAGAGCAGATTGGGTGAAGGGAATCCTCTTAACAGCTCAGTGGATTACACCAGTTTTGCTCTAACAGGGGACCTGGAGCGACATCGCTACATGTAAAACCCCTGAGCAGCTTCTGATTTTAACATTTATTCCAATCGGGCTGAGAGAACATGACTGTGAGGGTCTTGGATTAGCTCAGTGTAGTGGACATTCTTATTTCAAGGGATTGTTCATCCAAAACTAATTCTGATATTATTACTCACCCTAAAAGTGCTCAACAATAAGGAGTGAAAGAGAGTTTTTCATGCCAGTTGATGCAACTGTAACTTGACCTATTTGGAAAGCGCTGCGTTTTAATTTTTATGCATTGCAAACTTAAATATTTGGAATTCTGCTTGTCAACTTTATATCTATCAAGAAAAAATGGGTGAAAACTAATCAGTAATGTTTTGACATGTATGCCATTTTCGAATTATTGGAGTTTCCTGTGTGGTTATAATTACTGTATGATTTATAGGTTTTATTGTGTATTTTCTTTGTTAAGAAAACTTAAAGGGATAGTTCACCCAAAAATGAAAATTCTGTCATTAATTATGTCTCATGTTGTTCCAAACCTGTAAGACCTTTGTTCATCTTCGGAACACAAATTAAGATATTTTGAATGAAATCTAAGAGCTCTCTGACCTTGCATAGACAGCAGCACAACTACCATGTTCAAGGCCCAGAAAGGTAGTAAAGACATCGTTAAAATAGTAGATGTGACATCAGTGGTTCAACCGTAATTTTGTCTTTACTACCTTTTTGGGCCTTGAACGTGGTAGTTGCATTGGTCTGTGCAGAATCAGAAAGCTCTCGGATTTCATCAAAAATCTCTTAATTTGTGTTCTGAAGACGAGCAAAGGATTTACAGGTTCGGAACGACACGAGGGTGAGTCATTAATGACAGAATTTAAATTTTTGTGTGAACTATCCCTTTAACATTTGATGAAAATTTAAATTTGTGTGTGCAAAATGTGTATGTATTTTTTTTAAAATAAATATCAGAATAAAGATAAAAAATTACATTTAAACAAGAACTTTACAGTTATACATGTAAATATGATGTTATTAATTTCAAAACATTAAATACATTAAATTGATGAGTTTTGTGTTGGGCCACTGAAAATGTTGGCAGGCACTAATGGCCCAGCTGGGTGTGGTGAAAAAACATGGATATCATTAAAATCTTACTAGATCAGGACTTTTCAATAGTTAGTCTACATTTCGAGTAATGCTTAGTTCTACAATATTTCTTTGACTATAAATGACTCATTGGCTATAATGAATCGTCTGTATTATCCCTTTAAAGGTGTGGTCACTTTAGCAAAATTTTAGCCATTTCAGCAGAAAAGATCCATTGCCTATAGACAGTAGCCTAGTGATGTGAAGCACAACTTGCACAGAAGTCACTTTCAAACCAAGCTGCTTTCTGTTGGCCATCACAGCAAATTTGTGACCAGCTTGCGTGACGATGCAAAAACTGCATGGGGGAATGAATCTTTCACCCTCACCCAAAATATCCAATCATGTGGATTCCTACTAAAATCACTGCCTTCCTCAGAGAAAACTTGCCAAACAACCAAGTTTTGCTCTTTAAAACTAGTGAATCTGAGGTTTCTTGGCACATAAAGCCAACTGATTTTCAGGAAATGTTCTGTTTAGAAGCATTGTGATGTAAGCGGTCACCATCTTGCAAGGGTATTTGGGTAAATGAGGTTTTTAAAGAATGTCTTAATGGATTTTATAGCCATGTTACTCAGCAGTACGACGTCTTTGCTCTTCCAGCCAAGGGCACTTTGCGAGAGGACACGCTGAGGGTCTTTCTACAGCAGATTGCAGCAGCCATGCGCATCCTCAACAGCAAGGGGATCATTCACAGAGACCTCAAACCTCAGAACATCCTGCTGTCCTACACAGGCCGCAAGAAGTCCAGCATCAACGGCATACGCATCAAGATTGGTAACACTCTCCCCAACGATTTATTGCTAATATTATGTGCTGTACATCTAGTGTAAAATTGAAATGTCTAAAACCACATTACAAATCTGGGATCCAAAATTGAACTTAAAACTGGAAATGAATATCTCAGGACGTTTGTAGTCCACTGTGCATGTACCTAATCTTTCATAACTAACAGTCTATGTAATACACTTTCCACCCTCTGATCTCTCACACAGCCGGTTCTTTGTTTCCATTGTCTCAGTCTGTGCAGAAGTTAGAAGTCGTGACTCTCAGACAGCAGCATGTTGCTATTAATAACACTGGCGCTCTCTTTGTTTTACAGCTGACTTTGGTTTTGCAAGATATCTCCAGAGCAACATGATGGCGGCCACATTATGTGGATCCCCAATGTACATGGTCAGTAGCCACAAGCTGAATTCTGTCTCACTGTCTCAGATTTGTGAAATATAGCAGCCAAGTGAGAAATTGGCAGCATCAGGTTCTTATAATCTGTCTCCACCCTCCACAGGCTCCAGAAGTGATCATGTCCCAGAACTATGATGCCAAAGCTGACCTGTGGAGCATTGGGACTGTCATTTATCAGTGCCTCGTGGGAAAGCCGCCTTTCCAGGTTAGTTTCATGATGCTGAAGTTAATGGGTTACTCCAACCCAGAATGAAAATTTTGTCATTAATCACTTAGCCCCATGTCGTTCCAAACCCGTAAAAGCTTCGTTCGTCTTCAGAACACAATTTAAGATATTTTGGATGAAAACCGGGAGGCTTGTGACTGTCCCATTGACTGCCAAACAGTTAACATTGTCAAGGCCCAGAAAAGTATGAAAGACATCGTCAAAATAGTCCATCTGCCAAGGAAACAAAAATACGCAAAGAAAACAAAAATAACGACTTCATTCAACAATTCGTCTCAGCTGCGTCAGCGTAGCGCTATTTTGGAGAGTATCTGCTGGACACAAACTGCGTACGCTGTTCTGTGTCAGCCGCACCCCACATATACGCTGTTTTCCTTCAGATCAAAGCGTAAATAAACATAGACTATTTTGATGATGTCTTTCATACTTTTCTGGGCCTTGACAGTGTTAATTATTTGGCAGTCAATGGGACAGTCACAAGCCTCCTGGTTTTCATCCAAAATATCTTAAATTGTGTTCCGAAGACGAACGAAGCTTTTACAGGTTTGAAACGACATGGGGGTAAGTAATTAATGACAAAATTTTCATTTTGGGGTGCAGTAACCCTTTAAATTAAAGTAATATATTTTGAACACTAACTGTAAGTCTTATTTTGATGGTGTTTTTAAATGGTGTTTCATGTGTTTATGTGACCAGGCTAACAGTCCACAGGACTTGAGGATGTTCTATGAGAAGAACAAGACTTTGGTGCCAAAGTAAGAGCACTGACTAATTTTAGTTTTTCTAGTTTTAGTAAAACCACAGTTGTCTCATATTATGGTTGGGTTGTTTTAGATACTGATACCTAAATAATAGTAGTGGCCAATATGTATTTACACTTCTGTTCAAAAGTTTGGAAAACAGAAAATAATACTTGTATTTAGTGAGGATGCATTAAATGGATTTAAAAAGTCAGGAAAGACTGCAAAAGATTTCTATTCCAAATAAATGGCGTTCTATATCACAAAATAAATCACAGTTTACACAAAAATATTAAGCAGCACAAGCATTTCAATACTGATAATATTAAGAAATATTTCTTGAGCAGCAAATCAGCATATTATAATGATTTCTGAAGGATCATGTGACATTAAAGACTGGAGAAAGGATTAAAAATTTGAGGAAAATTTCAGCTTTGCCGTCACAGGAATAACTTACATTTTAAAATATATTCAAATAGAAAACAGTTATTTTAAATTGTAATAAAATTTCAAAATATTATTGTTTTTACTGTATTTGATCAAATATTTTTTAAATCTTTTACACTTTTTTTCAATACTGTATATACACAAAATAACTGAAATGAAAAGAACTAATTGAGCATTTTTAATTTTTATTATTTTTATAATATTTTATTAAGCCAGTAATCTCAAAATGGCCAGTCACTGGTTGTTATTTATTAAATAACTAATGCTTTGTTCACAGCATCCCGAGAGAGACGTCTCCTCAACTGGAAGATCTGCTGCTGGGGCTGCTCCAGAGGAACCAGAGGGATCGTATGGATTTTGGTCAGTGTATTTCTGTTGTTTTAGTGCATTGTGGGAGGATTTGCACCTTGTTGTTCCCTTTCACTTATTTTATACTCTTCTGTCTGCAGACACTTTTTTCAGTCATCCTTTCTTGGAACCGACATCAACTAATAAAAAATGTAAGATGTTAGAGAGCATTTGATGAGCAAATTTGATGAGTAAGGTGTGGCTGGACTCTAAAACAGCTTTTGTTTTATCCAGCATGCCCTGTGCCAGTGCCTACGTGCCCTGGCTTGGTCACAGACAGCACGTGTGGCAGCTCTCCTTCCTGTCGTTACGTCTCTCCACCGGTAAGCCCCTTACATTGTCAATGTTGAATCCACTTTCACACCGCCACAGGCGTGAGCAGAGGTGTTGTGTGAGATGATTATGGCATTCAGAAGGGCAATGGTACTGACTCAGCTAAAGGTAATCCAGTGTTTACCTTCACCTTTGTGTTGCAGTCCCTGCCAGACATGCAGACTCTCCCCGAGGACGTGTTGTCTTCTCCACCTCTCGGCCCTCCCAGCTACCTGCAGCTGTCCAAAGAGTCAGGCGGCAGCACCAGCAGCAAGAACTCCTCCTGCGACACTGACGACTTTGTGCTGGTGCCCCATCTCTCTGGAGAACAGTCCTGTGAGTCACCGGACACATGCCACATGCCTAGACAGACCACAGCTGATGTCTACACTGCTAAAATCATTTAATAATCAGTATTTTTTTTTCCAGTTAAAATGTTTAAACATTCTTAAAACAAAATACATTTATTTTATAATCTTAAGTTTTTTACTCTATTTGACCATTAATGTAAGACAATGTAACTAAAGATTTTTTTTATGATTCACACATTTTATGTTCTTTCATGAGCAAAATAATATACTCCATTTTTTACTCCATGTGGGTAAGGTTTATTTAAAAGAATTCTAATCCTAGATATAGATAAGTTTGAGGTTTGTGCTGAAAACAAGAAAAAAAAATGCAATTGTGTTTGAAAACACATTTAGTTTAATTTATATTTTCTGAGAACAAGCCTTAGTATCTTACACAATTTTGTAAAATATTCATATTTTAATATTAAGTATAATGTCTTTATAATGGTTCAGTATTATCGTTATAGAGAATAAATCTTGAATTAATTTACATTTTTTAATGCAACCCTTAATTTAAGCCTTTTTATAAATCTAGCAAAATATAAACATATTAAAAAATATGTCATTCAAGATATATTTTCTCAATTTTGGATGGTTTTAAGTTTTGTTATGGTTATTGTAAGTATGTTTTGATATTTTTACTGGAAAACTTGATTTTTAGAAGATAAATCTTGAATTTATTTTTTCTCTTGCTACATTGGCTAATGATTTAAGAAAATATTTTTTGAAAATAATTTACTTTAAAGCCTCTTTATAACTGTAAATATGTTTTTAAAAAACATTAAAATATTGAAAATATTGAAAATACATGTAACTCCGTATACATGATGTAGATTCTCTTAGTTTTCTAAGATATTAAATTTAGAAGCAAGTTTGGATATTTTTACTGGAAACCAAAACGAAAAATACAGAGCAAGAAAATGAATATTTGCAGTGTACCGTTTTTACACACACACACTAAGCACACTAAGCACTAAGCACTAAATTTGAGCAGCTGCTGGAGCTGCTTGTGTGTTTTTTTTGCGTATAGAGAGGCGTCAGCTGAGTCAGTGCTACAAAAGCCTTCCAGCGCTGATTACGCTCTCACACGCTGTGATTTGTTGGTGTATGTGAGACTGTGTATTTATGTAGTTTTCACAGCTGTCTTTCTTTCTCTCATCTTCAGATGACCCTTCAATGGGTGCAGTGGCCCGCAGGCCGTCCAGTGAATTCCTTCTGTGTGGAGGGTGAGTGTGACATCCCTCACTTGCTTCACTCAAGATTCGTTACAATGCTTTAAAAGCTCAAACCTTCACCTCTGCATGTTGACTTGCGTCGAGCTGTGCAAATGTTAGACAAGGATTTTGGCAGGATGACATTTATCAGGCCAAAGATACACAGTTCACAGTCGAGTCCGACATGCAGACAGGAATATTAACTCTGAGTAAATCATCTTGATCCTTTTTTGTCTGTTTGCATCATGGAAATATGGAATTACGGATTATCACACTGATCCGTTGGTTTGTTGATGTCATTGGAGATATTTTTGGTGGCTTCCACTCACAAACTGCTAAAAGCTGGTGTGGCTCAGCGAGAGGTGAATCACACGGCTGGTGAATGAGTCCTGTGGGAGCAAATGTGCGTCTTGTGTTTGTGCTTCTGC
The DNA here is from genome assembly GCA_039654775.1 of Spinibarbus caldwelli. Lineage (NCBI taxonomy): Eukaryota > Metazoa > Chordata > Actinopteri > Cypriniformes > Cyprinidae > Spinibarbus > Spinibarbus caldwelli. The sequence continues at coordinate 16,743,336 of CM077252.1, read as the reverse complement.
CCTAAGAATAGACACCCTGCTGTCATTTCTTCCCATCTGCATATGATCCAAAACTGTTTCCACCCCCTTTACTTGTGAACCGACCTCTATTTTCGTTCAAAGGTGCAGAATTAAATGTCCATTGGGTATTTTGTGACTAGACGGTGCAGTTATGCAATGAATCTGATATGAATTTTGCCAGAGCTGACAGAGTGACAGTTAAAACATTCGTATGCTGTGCATCTTTTGTCTGTTGGTCGTGTAAAACAGAAGCGGTTTTGTTTTTGTGAGAGTCGGTGCACTTCCTTCTGCTCTGTGGCTTTTCTGTTTCCCTCTCTTGTAAAAGCAAGACGTACTCCACCTTCTCTGTCTCCTCTCTTGTCTATTTATTCTTTCACACATACACACCAAAGACCAAAAGGTTGGCCACACTTGACTGATTTGCTAAAAATGAAAGTAAACAATGTTCTTAAATTATTAGCATTTGTAAAGAGCATTAAATGATGGAAAAATTAATCTAAATGTAAAAATAGTGGAAATGAAGATGATAAATTGTATTTTATATAATGTAATATAAAATATGTATACACCTCTGTTCAGATGTTTTGGGTCAGTACTATTTTTTAATGTTTTAAAATGCTCACCAAGGCTGCATTCATTTAATCAAAAATACAGTTAAAACTCTTTTTAACTTTTTTTATTATTATTATTATTTTGAAATATTAGTGCAATTTAATGCAATTTAACAAAACTATTTTCTACTCAATAAACATTTCTTATCATCACTGTTGAAAAGTTTTGCTGCTTAATATTTTTGTGGAAACCATAATATATTTTATGAGGACTATTTGATGAATATAAAGATCAAAAACAGCATATATTTGAAACAAAAATCTTTTGTACATTAATACATTATATTTTACATTATACAGTGCATTTAAAACAACATTGTCTTTAATTCAGCAAGGATACATTAAGTTAAAAGTGAGATCAAAAGTGACAGTAAAGTATTAATTTCTTTCAAAAAAAGAAAATCATACAGAAACATCTTTTAGCCTCGTCAGTTATGTCCTGTTTGTTTTGCTGTGCCATGCTGAACTGACTCTGACTCAAACAAAGAAACTCTCTTGTGTTCATTTGTTGTGCAGCCTGTTTAATCGTTCACGTGTCGCTCACACTCAAACTCCTCGCTCACTCATTACACAATCCAGGAGTATGGAGCTCTTTTCACTTTTAGCTCCCCTTCCTTCTTATCAGACCTTTGCATGGTGTGCGCACACCCCCCATACGTGTCCCAGTCATGACACCTTTAAAAAAACATTGTGTTCCTGATAGAATAAAAATGAGTTGTTTTGTTTCCTTCGTCTGAGACTGGCGAAGGTAGGTGGACCCAGCACGTGCCAGTGTCTGAAAGCACTGCCCATTTCTCCTCCCTCCCCCTTACTGATTGGTCAGGGCTTTGTGTTTACACTGTAGCTCCGCCCCATGTGGTTCGGCCATGCCCTTTGAGCAGAAACAGCTTTGCTTAACTCATTTGACAAAGTTAGAAGCTTCTCGCACTTTACATTTAGTGATCGCATGTTGAAAAAAACTTCTTTTTCAATAGTTTTTATAGCATAAATGGGTTTGGAAGAGCATTCTGACTGGATTGCAACCTTATTTTCTGGGTTTCTCAGGCCACCGCAGCCATCCTCCGGACAGACCCCAATGGTATCACCGCGAAGCGAGACCACGCCGATACCTGTACCCACACAGGTACGAAACTACCAGCGTATCAAACAGAACCTGTCCAGCAGCCCAACCACAACACTTTATGGCTCTCCCAGGTAAGACATCCAACAACGGGAACAATAACTCTGCTAACTGCTTTTAATAGCGTGTTCAAGTCATGCAATCAGTGACATGATTGCATCAGTTTTGTATGATCATCTATCTCACTTCAGGGAGAATTTGCTAAGTGATTCAGTGGATTGTCTTTGGGAACATGTGGGTTTAGGGTCTTCAGGCAGGTGACTAGCAGGCTCTGGAGATTATGGCTGTTGCACAGTCCCTTATTAGTCACGCCAGACCTCAGCAGCTGCTTGGCCTACTTCACAAGTAGTGTCTCAAAAAGTGATGTCTTGCTGTCCGTGTGCCCAGGGCTGGGCTTGCTCACATTATCTTCACCCTGTTAGTCAGCTCGGTCACCGTGCCGGTGAAGTAGGGCACTGCTTCAGGCCTGATTTATGAGTCATGATTGTCTTCCAGGTGTCATTCACTGACCTATTTAACATTTCTGAGCTTATCAAGCTTTGACAGGGGATTTTTGTGTCATTAAGATTATTTATGGATTGTTTGGGAAGGCTGGAGTATTGAGAATCTCACTTTTAGCTAAAGAAAATGACAGGAACTCCTTCCCTAAGAACTTTACAGACAGGATATTCTGCAGATTGTGTGTTTCATATACAGTCGTGTAAAAAGTATCTGGACATTTAAAATATATATGAATTCCTTACCATATAAATGTTTGGGGTTGGTGTTTTTAAAAAGATGTCTCACTAAGGCTGCATTTATTGACTCAAAAATACAGTAAAAACTGTAAAATATTATTAGATTGATTATTAACTTAGATTGACTGGTTTCTTTTTAATATATTTAAAAAAATAAAATAAAATTTCCAGTGATGGCAAAGCTGAATTGTCAGCATCATTACTCCAGTCTTCAGTGTCACACGATCCTTTAGAAATGATTCTAATATGCTGATTTGATGCTCAAGAAACAATGGTGTGCCAATAATTTTTTTTCTCAGGATTCTTTGATGAATAGATTTTATTTGAAATGTGAATCTTCTGTAACAATGTAAGTCTTTAATTTCGATCAATTTAATGCATCCTTGCTGGAAGAAAGTATTAATTCAAATAAATAAATAAATAAAACCGACCCCGAACTTCAGTGCATCAGTGAACATCTTGTGAAGTGAAAAGCTGCGTTTGTCTGCAGAGGATCCACTGGTGAGCAAGAGCAATAAAACCGACCCCCAAATTTTGAATGATCATGCTAAATAGCACTTATTTTAAAGAAAGACATAGACTTGTTTAAAATGAAAATGAAAAGTAGTGGGACACTTTGTGGTCGTCAAATTACAATTAATGAAACTACACCTGCATGGTTACTCTGTTTGGACACCAGTGTGAACTTGAGGAGAACTGACATCATACATCCACTAAAATTACATGGAGGCCAGATGAATGCATAACTGCTGGTTAAGAAAAAATGATGTTCATACTGAGGAAATGGTAAGGTTGTCCAAATACTACTACAGAATGTTTTTGGGTGTTTTTATGGTTACAGGTCAGGCACAGTGCGGCGCTCCAACACTAGCCCCATGGGCTTCCCTAAAATGGTGTCTGGGTCGCCTAGCCCTGCAGATACGGTCCAAACGGTGGGACGACGTCTCTCTACGGGCAGTTCCCGACCCTACTCTCCCTCTCCACTGGGTAAGAGTCCCTGCTCTCATTCTTTTTTAAGTCTATTGGGAAACTGTATTTTCAAAGACTGACATGTCCTGACATGCCTATTTTATGTGCGTCTGTCTGTTTCTGTATTTGTTCCCCAGTGGGCACTATTCCTGAGCAGCTCGGTCACTGCTGCTGTGGACATCCCCAGAGCCACGAGGCACGCAGTCGCAGCTCCTCAGGTGGTGAGTTTATATGTGAGAAATTGACATGAAAAAAAACACCGCTCTACTGTTTCCTCTTCAAAGCGGCACCATTAACAGTCTCACAAGCAGTAGCCACAGTCGCTTCCTCCCAGTGGGTCACAGCGTGTCTTGAGTTATTTAGGTCTCCATGGATACAGCTGCTGGTTATGGCTGAGAACTCAACAAGTGATCAGGAACAATGCATGTTCCTGGGAGCTTTCATGCAAAGTCTCTTCAAATCTATAAACCTTCAAACCTGTGAACTCAATGATCGTGTCTAAACAGGAGACAGACTCGTTGACCCTGTTTTAGACTTTCAGTTCAATGAAGTTTTATGGTCTCATTTAGATAATGCAGTGCCACCTAGTGGTTGATAATGTAGAATGTGGAGTGCCATATCAATAATATGTTAAGGTAAAAGGGATAGTTCACCCAAAATGGAAAATTTTGTCAGTATTTACAGTATTCATGTCATTCTAATCTAAACCGATAAGATTTTGATTAATGTTCAAGACATAAATCAAACACAGCTTCTGTGTATATGTTTATCATTATTTAGATGTGAGTAAAAGCCTTAAATTAAATCTATTCATCATATAAAGCAATCATATCTTATATCTCAAGACTTGGATTAAACCGCTTGATTCATTTGGATTGATTTAACAACACCTTAATAACCATTTTTGAATCTATTAAAGAAATAGTTCACCCAAAAGTGAAAATTTGTTAAGAGTTTACTTACCCTCTGGCCATCCAAGATGTAGATGTGCTTGTTTCTTCATTGGAACAGATTTTGAGAAATTTAGCATTACATCACTTGCACACCAACGGATCCTCTGCAGTGAATGGGTGCCATCAGAATGAGAGTCCAAACAGCTGATAAAATCCACAAGTAATCCACACAACTCCAGTGCATCAGTGAACATCTTGTGAAGTGAAAAGCTGCGTTTGTCTGCAGAGGATACACTGGTGAGCAAGAGATGTAATGCTAAATTTCGCCAAACCTGTTTTGAAACAACATACATCTTGGATTGTCTGAGGGTGAGTAAATTTTAATTTTTGTGTGAACTACTCCTTTAAGTTTTTGTTACCTGGGGCCAGTTGCATTAACGTAGCCTCTATGTTAAGACAGTATCTTAAGAACTAGTCTGGCTATGAGAATAGAAATGAGAAGAGAATTTGAATTTTTGAGTGAACTATCCCTGGAATAACTTTTTTTAACTAAATGGACACTTTTTATGTTTTAGGTTCCCCGGTACCGTCCTCTCAATTACTGGGCGCTCGTCTTCAGAGTGTGCCCACACTGACTGACATTTATCAGAACAAGCAGAAGCTACACAAGCAGCTGTCTGACCCAGTTCACCCCACCGCCTCAGCCTACCCCACCAGCCACTCCCCTCAACTCGGTCGCCCCGGCAACCTAGGCACCTCCCCCACCAAGCACCTTGGCTCCTCCCCTCGCACCTCTGACTGGTTAACGAAGTCACCGCTGCCCACCATCATCGGCTCACCCACTAAGGTAAGCTTAAGGAGCTGTCAGGTAAAAAGGCCTGATTCAGGCCTAGATCAAGAGTTTTTGGCATTAATAATACAATTTCTTCTCATATAGGCAACCGCTCCATTCAAAATCCCTAAAACTCAAGCCTCGTGCAACCTCATGGCCCTGGCCTCTCAGCAGGGTATGGCCGACAGCCCCATCCCAGTTAAAACACTAACGGATGGGCGTGACCTCTGTGTACATCACTGCTCAGCATATCCCAGCAGCCGCCAGTGTGCACCAGAGGCCAGCAAGACTTCCTTTGGCAGGTCGGCAAAAACTTTGCTCAGACAACTTCTGATATAAGCAACAAAGTTTTAAAATATATTATGTTATAATATACTTACACTGCTCTTCAACAGTTTGGAGTCTGTAAGTTTTTATAAAAATATAATACTTTTATTCTACAATGATGCTGTCGGGATTCTGGACTGTTTGTGTCATGTTTTGCCCCTGTTTCTGTTCCTGTTTGTCCTTATTTGGTCATGTTCCTGTCCTCGTTTAGTTTGATTATTTGTTGATTCCCTGCACCTGTCTGTCCCTCGTTATCCTGTGCATTTAAGCCCCATTCTGTTCAGTCTGTGTTTGTCGGGTCTCTAACGTCGTGTGCGTGTCTCTCTCCTGTTCCCAAGTGTGGATACCCTTTATTCTGGATTATAATAAAGACTGTTCGTTTGATCCACGGCTCCGTGTTCCTTCCGGCAGCGTAATTGTGACAGATGCTAAATTGATCAGAAATAAATTCATGTTGTTAGAAAATAAATCTGTTTCAAATAAATGCTGTTTTTTAAACTTTGTAGTGGTTTCGATAAAAATAATAATAAGCACATTTCAACATTAATAATGTTTCATGAGCATCAAATCAGCCTGTTAAAATTATTTTTAAAGGATCATGTGACACTGAAGACTGGAGTAATGATGCTGAAAATTCAGCTTTGCCATCACAGGAATAAATTAAAAATATATTAAAATAGAAAACAGTTCAATTTAAGAATATTTTGTAATAATGCATTGTAATAATATTTCACAATATTACTATTAATATTACTATTTTTACTGCATTTTTTTTTTGATCAAATAATCAGCAATGTTGAGCATAAGAGAATTCTTTCAAAAACAAAAACAAAAAAATTTCACCCTAAACTTTTAAACAGTAGTGTATGAAAGTATTATATAGCTAATGAATTATGAACATTAATCGTTTGGGGTGTTGCATACATTGTAATTAGTGATTTTTTTTTTTACTTAATCACCTTGACACACAGTCAGGGGTCCTCTCTATGATATAATTTCATTTTTTAGTTTTTTTTTCTTGCATGTTGGTCACACCATATGTGATTTGTTTGTTTTTAGAGATTCATAATATTTGAACAAAATGTATTAATTTTTTTTTAGAAAGAGAGTTATAAGATTTAATATTTTCTTTTCAATAATTTAATTCTTTTAATAATTGAAACATTTTTATCTTAATTATAATTTATAATATCAGACAGTTGGCATTTTTGACTTTATGCCCCACAAAAGTATCACAAACCAGAAATTAAAAATATGATCATAATATAAGAAATGCACTGATGCCATTGTTTGCATTTTTTATGTATATTCCAATAAATTAATAGATTTGGACAAGACGTAAGTGCCATATCACTGACCCCTGTGTTAGAAATTCTAAATGATTTTAATAACAATCTGAAGCTGTTTATTTCCTCAGGTCTGTAAGTGCTGGTAGACTGTCTGAGCAGCCGGTGCGAATCACTTTGGGAGGACAGCTGTACCAGGGCAGCACAGACAGCCTCAACACAGAGAGACCTATGGACACAGGTAGCCCCCTTTGCCCCTTTACTTTTCTACAGCTTTTTGTAAAGTCCAGTTTTTCATACCGATATTATTTTATTTCTACTATACGTAACCCCACTGACATCATTTGAGCTTCTCCTGAAAGCTTCTGTCTTGCATGAAGCGTTCTGATTGGCTGCCAGCGTTTGTATGTGTTTTGTGACCCCTGTGTGCATCGCTTCCCAGCCCCGGCAGGGACTTGCGGTTTGGCAGCAGGCGGGGCAAGTCCCCGCACCGTTGTGTTCACAGTGGGCTCGCCCCCCAACAGCAGCACCCCTCCCACCTGCAGCCATCTTGCCTCCCGCCCGCGCACCACCTCAGGTGAGGGGCTTCGTCTCATAAACCTGCCCCATACATCACTGCTTCAGCTGCCGCACTACGTGTTTAGTATCTGTGCCACTGTTTTAAAGACATTCTGATGCATTATGGTCAATAGATTCCTAAGACTCTATATAGACTCTGTGGCTGATTGTGTGTGTCTGTGTGTCTGCAGTAGGCTCCAACAGCTCGGCTGGCTCGCTGTGCTCCACCAGCAGTAAGGTGTACATGGGCTCTCCCCCGGGCATGACCATTGGCAGCTCCCCACCAGGAGCGGAAGCGGCTCCCAGCAGTCTGCGCTATGTCCCTTACGGCACCTCCCCGCCCAGCTTGGATGGATTCATCACATTTGAAGCTCCAGAACTTCCAGAGGAGACCCTGATGGAGGTGAGAGAGCTAACTCAGCTGGAACGTACAGTGCCGGCCAAAATGATTAGAACACTAGTATTTTCACCAGCTAAAAATGGTTTGAAGTCAGTTATTTCTATGTTTTGCTGTATTGTGTCAGTAGGAAATACCAGTTTACATTTCCAAACATTCATTTTGCCATTAATTGTAATAATCCAGTGAGATTTTTGTTTGCACAAGGAGTCTGACAACAGCCAGTTCTCCACACAGAGATCTGATCTCACCATCATCCAGTCCGTCTGGAATTACATGAAGAAACAGAACAAACTGAGACAGATTAAATCCAGAAGAACTGTGGCAACGTCTCCAAGAGTAATCCAGTGAGATTGTAGTAATCTCACTGGATTACTACAATTACTGGCAAAATGAATTGGAAATGTAAACTGATATTTCCTACTGACACACTATACTAAACCATTTTTTAGCTGGTGAAAATACTAGTGTTCTAATCATTTTGGCAACCACTGTATAAAGGTAGCTTATCTTGGGAAACACTAACAAGTGTGTTTCTGGTTGGCAGCGTGAGCACACTGACACGCTGATGCACCTGCGGATGATGCTGTCTTTCACGGACTGTGTGCTGGAGATCGCTTCTCTACGGGCCGGAGGACCTGATCTGGGTGCGTCCGCCGCCTCTCTCTACCCGCCCCAGGACAGCGTGGTGGTGGATCAGATCAGTCAGCTCAGTAAGGAGTGGGGGTAAGAAGAGTGCGCACAAACACATGATCTTTAACAATGAGAGTTCATAGTATACAGTATGTAACTCTTTGGTCATGGTCTCACACAGGCAGGTGGAGCAGCTGGTGTTGTATATGAAAGCCGCGCAGCTGCTGGCCTCCTCACTGCACCTGGCCAAAGCTCAGATCAAATCTGCCAAACTCAATCCATCCATGGCCGTCAAACAAGGTGAGCTGCTACATTACACGGCTTTGCTAAAAACTAGTGTACATGAATAGTCCATTTGATTGAGTCAACCACTTGCCCTGAGCGTTAAAAGAATTATTAGGAATTACCACGATAAAGAAAAAAAAAAGAAATATGGGCCTGAATTTTAATACAATAGTATAAGAAAATAGTGAGAAAAAAATAGTAAATAATTTTAAATAATAGTAAGTTAAAAATGTGCCAAATGTGATATGTATGCATATATGTAAATATGTAATTATTTAGTTAAAATTATTAAATAAATTGTTTTAAACCATTTAAAATAAGACAAAACTAAAATAAAAATAAGACAAAACATAATATTTAAACTGACATTTCTATTTAGTTCCTTCAGAAACTGTCATTTTTAAGGACAAGGATTCCCACGTTCTTGTAAAACCTTTATATACGAAGGTATTTTAAAAGTGTGATTTCTAGATGCGGAAAAGTTGTCAAAATAAAAATGACAATGGTTGTGGGCATTTTTCAAATGAATATACATTTTATGTTAAGCTTCAAAATATTATATTGTGTAGAAATTTATATTTGTAAGTAGAAAAAATACTAAAAATAAAACAAAATAAAACAAAATAATAAAAAACTAGTTACAAATGACTAGAAAAGTTATGTGAATTAATTGGTGTAAATGTGTAAACCCTGAAAACATTCAGTTATCGGAACTTCTGGAGTTATGAAATTTAATATTTTGAATTATTTATAATTAATTATTTTAATGTATTGCGTCTTTTTGTCTGTAAATAATGTTTAAAAATGCAACTTAAATTTTAAAAACCTAATAATTAGAAATATTGGCATAAGCAATGAAATGTAATACATTTATCTTGAAGTACTAAAAAAAGTACTTAAAATAACGAGAAAAAAAAATAAAGCTAAATAGTTTTGTGACTGTAGTTTCTGTAAAATAAAGTTTTAAAGTCAGCAGCTTTGTCTCTACAGCAGAAATACCAGAAATATCTTGGTGGGCCATCAACTGTTATCCTGGAGTCAAAAACGTTGATGTAGAGTAACAGATGAAATTAGCGAATAACATATCTTGTCTCTGAATTTCAGTGGTGAAGAGTCTGAACGAGCGCTACAAGAGCTGCATTTCCCTGTGCCGCCGCCTCACGGACAAACTCAACCACTTCTTCTCTGACAAGCAGCGATTTGTGGACGAGATCAACAGTGTAACAGCTGAGAAGCTCATTTATAACCATGCTGTAGAGATGGTGAGTAAGGATGGTCATGGCAGCCTAACTTTGAGCTTTGTTGCGTGATTGAATGAGTGGTTAACATTGGTGTTATGTTTGTGTATCAGGTACAGTCGGCTGCACTAGACGAGATGTTCCAGCAGACAGAGGACATCGCATATCGCTACAACAAAGCCTCCATGCTGCTGGAAGGCCTTTCCAAGATCCTCCAGGACCCAGCTGATATAGAAAACGTCACCAAATGTGAGTGAACTTCTTTCATTTCATTATGATTGTTTACTAAACAAAGCTGAAATAAAATGCTTTTAACATCTTTTCTCTTTGTGTTTGTTTTGTACAGACAAGGCAAGCGTGGACCGGAGGATCTCAGCTTTGTGTTACTGCACCGTGACCCTGTACGAATAAAGAGCATGATCTGTAAAATCTCGGCCAGTGCGCACACTCCAGGGACCATCATCTTCTCAAACCACAGAGAAGACTAAATAAATCCCTCGTTTTTGTTTTGTAGCAAAGCACTTTCAGTTCCTTTTAATTCCTTTCAATCAGAAGCAACAGACCGAGTATTACATTTTTTGCAGATGACATTTTGAGAAGGATGTGCACAAGTTCACTACCAAAGATGAAAACTAAACAGAGACTTTATAGTATGAACAAGCCGTTGGACCTGCATTTGGATCCATCTTCTGTTTTTCCCTTCTTTTTTTTTTTACGTGAACTAAAGGGATTTTGGAGGCCCAGCAAATGAACATCAATGCAAATCAATTAATCTTATTGTTTTATACCGCACTCTATTGCTCTGATTATTTATTGGATTTTTAGAATGATATGCTAGTGTTATTGATGATAGTGTTGAAAGACGACATGGGCCGGATGTGAAGCCCAAAGTTGGACTGTAACTTCTGGTACCACACACATACACAGTCACATGGTTGAACTTAGGAGGAATCTGTAGTATTTACAAAATCAGCTTTGAAGCAAATGCACTTTATTGAGGCAGATGTGAAAGACGCTTATCCTAGAACATTTGGCAGAAGGTGGAGATCATGATTCTTCTTCCTTCTCCAAGGCTCTGGTTCCTTCCCATCTCCATATCTGAAATCCTCTGAGAATGAGTGTCTGGAAGGCCCGTGAGCATCAGGTTGGTTGGACATTGGCGCCACATAAGAGCCTCATGGTGAATCATCCATAATGGTCAAAATACTTGAGTAGTTACTTACCTTTTGATTCAGCCATACTGAAACGTTTTTATGTTCATATTAATACTGTAGCTTTTTTTAACCGATGTGTGTGAGCCGTAAATACTTGTACATTCTGCATGTGTGTGTTTTTATTTTGGAGTGAATGCGAGCAAGCACAGCGTGATTGAAGAAGGTGGATGCTGCCGCCACCATCCCTGCCTCTCAACTTAAGAGCACAAGATTTCTTTGTTTTTAGGGGTTTTGTTTCTTCGTAGAGGCAATAGACGCTGACAACTTCCACAGATTCTTCGAGGCCTCACAGAAAGCTCAAGACCTCACTTTGCATGGCAGCTCTTGATCAACGCCCGTGAATATCTTGTGTACGATAAAACATTGACTGTGCGGGATGTGGATGTCGCAGGTAAATGGGATAGAGCCACTGCCAGGCTCTGCTTTTCCACGTTTATCCACTGTGCTCATGACAGTGTTGGTGTAACTGCATTTCCCAGGTGCTGCAGTGGCCAGTTTCAGGATACTGAAGAACTGAAAGCAAGACTTTGAGTAGTCTACTTTCACTTGTATATGTTTTTGAACACCTCGCTCCCTCTTTCCTGTTTTAAAACGTCCCCTCGTGAGCCTACCAAGCCTTTACTGTACAGAAAGAGAAGGCTGTTCTGCCACAAATCCATGCATATCTGTAGTTGTAGGACTTCCTTATCTAGGTCTGAGGAGAATTGTGTACAGATGAAGTATTAGAGAAGACTAGTACCGAGCACATGTACCTGTGAAACATTAGAATGTATTTGCCCTTCGTTTAGCACCTTTTCTTTCTGAATAAACGCTTACGACCAGCCTATCACAGTCCGACACGACATGATCACGGCCGATGCAGCCTGAAGGCCCTGCTCCCTTGATTTTCAGTGACAGATGTTGATGTTTTAAATGTTTTAATCAATATGTGTGTTTCACCAAGGGCATCTGTGTTGTCTGAAACTGTAGAAATGCAGTTTTTGTTTATTAAACAGATCAATTTTATCCTGTTATCTGTGTCTCATTTTGTGTTTCGCAAACATGTTGGATGCTTATAATGCTGTATTTAAAATACAGAGGCCGTACTGAAAGTGCAGCAAAGGTGAGATACAACTAACAGCAAATATAACAGCAAAGCAATAAGATACCTAAACTACTAAAGTACCAAATTTGGTTTTGCAGGGTCAAGAAGAATGGTGAATTATTTTCTACGTTAGGCTTACTTTACATAGGAGCAGTTAATAATCTGGAAACAGAAATATTGATAGAAAGATGACACCTTCACGCTGATAACTTTGCTGACACAGTCAAGACATGTTTACTTTTATTAATCCAGTTTGGAGTGCTGCCAAATCCAGGTAAATTTATACAAAGTGACAAGTTGACATTCAAAACTTGCGTTTGAATTCTCATTCGTAGAAGAATCAGTTAACTTCGATTCTGCAATTGTACTCGGCGGCCATCTTTGAAACACCTCTCGGGCAGCTATTTCAGTTATACAACTACATCTCTTTGAATGAATAGGGAAATGTTAAATTCTCTAAAACTGTTCACCAAGCTTAAGATTAAATTTCATATTTGAAATCACAAATGAATTCTGACAAGAACTCTCATAAATATTTTTTATGCTCAAATAATGTTATATTTTTAGCCTAGACCATCCAATGCACATGTGCAGTGTTCCCATAATTGAGGGCGAACTACTACTAAATGCATTTATTTCAGGGCCTGACCCTGCAGATCGCCTGTCAATCAAACTACCAGCGAAAGGTCAATTAAAAGGCTAATCCAGCCTTCAGGGGGCCACAGAGTGCCACTCACATACGTTTTCCATTACATCACATTATACATGGAAGATTGTTTTGTGCATTTTTCAGCAAACGTTTGTCTTTCTGTGGCTCTAATGAAGTCTTATACACGACATGGTGCGGCACAGCCAGAGTGACAGTTATCACTAAAATAAAACAGAGCTAATTTTAAGTTAAATACAAATCCTAATTACAAATAATTGTCTCATCACACAATCGCTTCAAGTTTACTTTATTTATATAGCACATTTAAAACAGCCACAAGACTGACCAAAGTGCTTCACAAAAGAAACAGCATCATAAAAGTAATAAAACAAACAAAACAGACATCCTAAAAGGTAAATAGATTTGAGTGTCATCGGCATAAAAATGAAACGACACCCCATGTTTTCTAAAAATGGATCCCAGAGGTAGCATATACAATGAAAATAAAGTGGGGGCCAAAATAGAGCCTTGCGGAAGGCCACAGTGGAGAGAATCAGTCGAAGAGAAACATTCTCCTAGCCTAACCACATATTTCCTGTCATATAAAAATGACTGGAACCACTTTAAAACTGTGCCAGAGAGACCCACCCAAGATTCTAGTCTATTGATTAATATAGAATGGTTAATGGTGTCAAAAGCAGCTGATAAATCTAAGAGAACGAGGACCACAGAGTCACCCATATCAGTGGCTAAAAAGATCATTTAATACTCTCAGAAGGGCAGATTCAGTGCTGTGGGCAGCCTTAAAACCAGACTGAAAGTGCTCAAACAGATTATTTACAGCAAGAAAAGATTGAAGAGTGAAAAACACAATCTTTTCCAAAACCTTGGAGATAAATGGTAAAACAGAAATAGGGTGATAATTTTTTAAAACTGACAGATCGAGTGAAGGCTTCTTGAGGAGAGGTGTGACAGCAGCCACTTTCAGATAAGCAGGAACCACTTCAGTTGAAAGACACTTATTAAAAAAGGACACTAGGCCCGGTCCAACCGAATCAACAATTTGTTTTTAAAACCTAGGGTGGATAACATCATATGAAGAAAAGGATGGTTTCAACTTGGCAATAGTATCTTTGAGAGACTGAAGGGAGACAGGTTCAAAAACGTCCCAAGATGCAGACAACAGCGGGGGGAGAGGCAACTCAATAGGGGGAGTATAAGTTACCAGTCCTAGTTTAACTACTTTGTCCTTAAAAAACCTCGAGAAACTTTCACAAAGAGCAACAGAGGCAACAGACATAGTATTGACCGGGGGATTAACAACAGAATTGATAACAGAAAACAAGACCTTGGGTCTGGACTGATTATGTAGAATTAAATTAGAAAAATGGTCGCCTTAGCCGATTTGGCGGCTCTCGGATAAGCCAATAAACTTGTCTTTGAACAACTGTAATGAGATGTGTAGATTGTCCTTTTTCCACTTACGCTCGGCCTTTCTTCAAGTTTGCCTTAGCAGCTGAGTCTCAGCAGTATGCCACAATTCAGATTTAGGTTTGTGCTTAAGAGGCTTTAGAGGAGCAGTCACATTCATTACATCGGCTTCAGGGAAATACGGACACACAAAACCAACTAAATTTAATATAAACCGGCACTCACTCCCAGAACCAGAACAGAAGCCACTCACTTTATTATAAGTCAGTAAACCATCAGAATGATTTTGAAACTGTTATTTCAAGCTTAAAAAAGACAAATAAACATACCATTAAAATTATAGACTGATCATTTCTTTATCAGTGGGCAAACGTACAAAATCAGCAGGGGATCAAATAGTTTTTTTCCCCACTGTATATAAAATGGAAACATAAAGGATGAAAAGCTCAAAATTAAACCTACAAATATTACATTACATAGGCCTAATCACAGGTCCATTCTATGTTCAGCCAGTCCTGGACACATTTGCTTTAAAATGTTAAGCAGCTCAGTGACCTGATTTAAGTCTTCTGGACATTTGTTGTTCAAAACATGGTACCGGTGGCCACACTTCCTCAGGATCTCCTGCAAAGGTTCACCGTTCTTTTGAATGTGCTTTTCAATAGTGCTGCCTCTTAACTCATCGCCCCACGTGAAGAGCACCAGAGTGTGTGACCACATCATGTCCCCAAGAATACCCAGATATTTCTCCATAGCACGTCCGTCCCGCTTGCTGAAAGAGTCCACTGGGATAATGAGGAGAAATATGAGATATCCAGGAGGGGCCAACATCACACTGCGCAGGATCTCCTGTTTCACCAGTTTGGCATCAGCCAAACCAAAGAGACTCCATCCTGGAGTGTCCACTACAGCAAGCCTCACGCCGTCCACCCAGCAGAATCTCCTCATACACCGCGTTGTCGTCTTCCCAGGCTCAAACTCGCTGCGTCCGAGGATGAGGTCTCCCAAGGAGCTCTTACCAGCGTGTCTTCTACCCAGAAGCACGAGTCCCATCAGAGAACCACCCTCTGGATTGACTAACCAAGACAGACAAGACAGTCAAATCAAAGGTAAGGTACATTCACATGCTCACAATTAGCAGACCAAACAGGTTAATAGTCTGTCATAAGGCTTTCATTTTTAACCCCACCTACCTTGTCAAAAGTCATATAACACTGATTGAGTTCAAATATCCAGTATCTGAAGTGTCCATTAACTTACCATGTGGTGTCTCAGTGCTCATTGCCATTCTTCAAATGTCCATTCCTCAGTCCTCCTTCCCAGGAGCCACTCTTTGTCACATATATGCGCTTAACTGTTTGTTTAAGACACAATGAACTCTGTTTTCCATGTTTCAAAGTTCACTTCTTAGTTCTGTGGAAGTCATTTACATTGTGACGTACATGTTTTGACAGGGAAGGGTCAGTCAGGTCAGTTTAGTTATAAAAACATTGGCCTAATAAGGATTCAGAAGGCTGTGGGGTAGTTTCCACAGATGGGGTACAAACTTGGGTCCCATCACTTTTTTTGTAAAGCAATTAAGGCACAAATCCCGTGTTCTAAAGGTACAGATATTAGATAAGTTATATAAGGTTTTATCTAATATAAAAGTAACTTAGCATGGTAAGTTAATATTTTTCCCTCACATACATAATATTGATTTTGGTATGGCCCACCTCAAGAGGTCTTGGACTTATTGACTGTGATTAACAATTGCAGCAGTGTCATCATTTTTATTTAATCTGTTCAAATGATGTTCAAATCGTGTTAAAAATATGAAGATTTCTATTACTAGAAACTGTATTTAGCTGTCTCTCACATGTTGTACATAAAAATGGAAGCATGGACAGAAGACAAGTAAATAATGTTATTTTTACAAGTGTTGTTACTGTTAACTAAACTATTTTTTAATTGAAATCTGAAATAAAATATAAATGATAGATGAGAAAACTTAAAAAGAGAGAGAGAGAACTGTTGCCTTGGCAACTGAATAAGTAACTAAAATTAATATTAAATTATTAAAACTAAAACTGAAATAAAAAAAATAAATAAATAAAAAAATAAAATTAACCCAAATGTCAAAAACATAAATTACTAAAACCTAAAAATTAAAATGAAAATTAAAATAATAATTCTGAATATTAATACCATAAAAAAATACCATAAAAGTAAAAATAATATTAAATTCACATTCCCCAAATTATTTCAAGGATAAAATTTTCCAATAATAAAAAAAAAAACCTTTGTAAATGTTTAACAGTAAAAGCAAACCAGTATTTACTCTCAAACTAGTTAACCACTACTGACAGCATAATTTAGGCTAAATTCTCAGCTCTGTTACCACATAAACGAACAATGAAAAAACTTCTAAAAGAATTCATTAATCTTAGTTAATGTTGATTTATATTATTAATATCAAAAATTGTATTTATTAATGTTATTTAATGGACCTGAGCTAGTATGGTCTAACAATGAACAGCTATATGTTTATTAATGAACATTAACAAACAATAAATACTGTAACAATGTATTGCTCATTGTTAGTTAATGCATTAAGTTTAGTTAACAAATGGACCTATTACCTTATTGTAAAATGTTACCTACACACACACACTCTTGTTGGTTTTTATGGTTTATGGGGACTCTTCATAGCCGTAATGGTTTTTATACTGTACAAACCGTATTTTCTCACACACACACACTCATGTTGGTTTTTATGGTTTATGGGGACTCCATAGGCGTAATGGTTTTTATACTGTACAAACCGTATTTTCTATCACCCTACACCAACTCTACCCCTTACAAGAAACTTTGTGCATTTTTAGATTTTCAAAAAACTCATTCTGTATGATTTATAAGCCTTTTGAATTACAGGGACACTAGGGAAAATAAATCACCTTCTCGTTGTAATACCTATGTCATACCCATGCCATTATACAAATTTGTGTCCTCATAAACCACATAAACATGCGCGCACACACACACACACACACTCAATCCAGAGTGCCCTACGTTTTGATAACAGTGTTATAAAAATGGCAAATAAAACAGTTTTCATATAATATTTAATAGCAAATAAACACTAATTTGTCAAGCCCTATTTTGTAATCTTTTCATTCATATGACAGCCGACAAAACACAAGGGATTGTAACAGTTCATTCTTCTAAAATTTATTCATACACATATATATATTTTTTTTTTTACTTTGACTGCCATCGTGTGACTCATATCACATCGTCTCCTGACCTGTAAGCATAAATAAATGCCGTTCTCTTACCTCTGTTAAATTAACTGACAACAGTAATGGGTCATTGTCAGCACCACTGTATATAGTACATTCTCTATATTGCATCACATATAAAAATATACAGATTTTCTTTTGCAAAACAATCTTTCCATGTTGTTCAATGGCATGAGATCAAGGATCCATATACTGTCAGCATCATCTCTCCTCCCATCCTCCTATCCTTCCGACCACATTTCCATTCACAGCATTTAAAAGTTCAGTAGCAGCCACACTGAATAAAAGTCACACCACACGCCGTTCTCTCACCACCACCACAGACTTTCACAACGAGCTCCCGTGATGCCCTCAGAAAGTGGAGGAGAGAACAAAGCATACACAGAAAAGATGATGGGTGGGGGTGAACGGGGACGAAAGATGGTGGAAGAGGTGATGAAAAGAACAAGGTGTACCATAACAGGCCTGAACAGTGCACTTCTGTAACTGCCCGCTAGGGGGCGCCTCCAACCGGTTAATCTCCCAGGATTTCTGGAAGGACATATACTTAAAAAAAAAAAAAAAAAAAAAATCCAAAACAAGAATCAAGTGAAACAAAGTTTTTAATATTGAGGTGTTCTTGATCAAGAGGAAGGCGCATTGGGATGAGAGTTTGGTTGCAGTGCATAGAGAGACGTCTGAGTCGGAGCCACTTGGGTTATTGCCTGATGACGAGCTGCCCTGACACACACACACAGAGGCGCAAGGACCTCTTTAACACAGTGGTGGAGCATGAGAGGGCATTGTGTGCTTCTCCCTGTGGCCAGCAGAGAGCGATGTTCATTATCCACGACGGCCCAGAGGAAGCAGCATAGTGTGTAATGTGTCTTCAGCCCAAAGGCTTCGAGTCCACAGTCCGTCTTCAGAGTCCCGCCCGCTCGTAGAACAACACGTAGGCGTCACTGCTGCGAACTTGGCTGGTGGACATTGGCGTGACTCTGGAAGAAGAAATCCACACTTAATATTTGTTGACCATCAAATTTGTATTGAACATCTGGGAATAAATATCTAACTGAAAATATAGTTTCAACATCTCAAAAAAATTTAACAATAAAAAAAAAAAATCAAGAATCTGCATTTCTAAGTGCAAATGGTCAGGTGTAGGGCCCTATGATTTCCACAATGCAGAAAACACGGACAGAATCGCAAAATCCAGTCATAAAAATGGAATTAATTGTGTAACTCGTAATTAGGGATGTAACGGTATGAAAATTTCTTATCACGATTATAGTGACCAAAATTATCACGATTATCAGTATTATCACGATATTGTTAAAATGTGCTGGAGATGTTCAAAAAGTACAAACACATAAATCACTTCAAGTTTTATATTTAAAAATCAACAAACAACAAATAAAATGACTTTTTGTTTGCATAATCACCAAACAATAACATTACCAATGATGTTCGGATTTTAAATGACAATTAGACTGACAACAGTTTAATAGCATGTTTAAATATCTAATGTAAATGTTCAAATAAAGCTTTGAAAAAGTTTCATAAAAAGGTAAACCTCACATTTCGGTCTTTAAATAAAGAAAAGGGTTAAATCCAAATGATAATTGATTAATAAATGATTAGGCCTATATGTATTTTATGTGAAAAAATAAATTTGAATAAATTAAGTTGTTTTTATGCATGCAAATAATTAGACATGCTTAAACAGAACTTGGTAACAATAAAACAAAAGGTGAGAAAAAATAAAACATTTAATAGGGGCCTAAACATGTAATTTTTGTTAAACTTTTAATAAACTGATGTTAAATTGTATGTTTCATGATTTTAATTAGCATTGGACACATTTTGATTGGTAAAATGTAATTTAACAAAAAAATTAAAAAAATTAAAAAAAAAAAAAAAGAGTCCAGAAAAATTAAAATAGAAAAAACAGAATTTGGAAGAAAAATTAAAATGGAAAAAACTGAATTTGGAAAAAAAAAAAATTTAAATAAAACGGAATTCGGGAAAAATTAAACTGATTTCATAGGGCCCTACAGGTCTTTATGAAGCTCAAGATCATTCTCAAATCAACCTGGAGAACATGATCATCAGGTGGACTTCATGCAGCTCAAATATAATTCAACTTAAACTTTAATTGTGATGCTTTTAATATAAATTGTAATAAATGAAAACATTATATAGCATTAAAATGGCCAAATATCACCCAATTATTCAGCCAATATAGTATAAAGTAGAATGTGTATGTGAGATTAACAGTTGAAGTGGGATTGGAAACATTTTTAAGGAAGCGTGAGTGGGAGGGAGGTGAAGGAGTGAGGGAGGAGGTGGAGGAGGACGAGATACAGGAAAATCACAGCAGCTAAAAAGCAGGTGAAATGGAGCTCTGCTTACATTCAAACCGTAAGGATTACTTCCTTGAAAGCTAATGTTTGCTATATACCTTTGAGAAATCTAATGGTAGCCTACAGTCATGCAAAAGGAAAGAGAGAGCAGGAGGTGAAGTAAAGCAAGTACCTGGAGTCGTTATACGTGTACCATTCCCCGTTTTCAGGATTGCAACAGTACGCTGTGTAGTGGCCTCCCATAGTCGTGCCTGAGTGATTGGACACTGCATACAAGCTATATACTGCACTACCTGAAACAGAAAGATACACAGTCAGGCTGGAACTAAATGCAAGACACAGTGGTACTTTTAATTATAATCAGGTCCAAAATACACCAAGACTCTTATTTTGAAATGTGTATGTTTTATTATTTCTAGCTGGCAATTCAAAAAGATGAGGGAGAAAAAATATGCACTTTTACAACATCACCACCCATTACATTTACATTTACATTTAAATTACAATGTAAACACCATAAAGAAAACATTTTCATAATTCATTAATAGTAGATGACTAAGCAGTCACTCCACATAAATGGATGGTATTATTTGACTGTTAACAGCTCTGAAACTGAGCAAAACAGCCACGTTTTGACTTTTAATAATCCCATGGAGCTGCTTCTCCATAATTACGGCTTCTCTATCCCCAAATTTAAGACCTCCTAAAATTATATTTAAAACTCTTACTGTAATATTTAAGATATTTAAGACTTTTGTGACCTATTATTTTAGGTAACTATTATTTATAATTTGAAAATAATTATTTATTTAAAACAAAACTCCTAGACCCTTACTGCTACAGGACATGTTATCACGTTCTAGATTGTAAAGTAATTTTCCATGATAAAATCACTATGAAATATATTGTGACATACTTGTTGATTACATGGAGGCAGATCTGAATTTAAGAAAGATTTAAGTGGGTTTAAGTGGACTAAGTACCAGTTTTACCAGACGATCCAGTTATCACATTTTAATTAAAAATTATATCAAACATTTTTTTTTTAAACAAAATCATTCACAATAAGATCTATAACGTTTCATGCCGAGTGCAGCTGCACATTCACTCTAGGACTGAAATGGCAGATTCTTGGTCTGTCTTTACTCACTGCTTCTGTCAGAGGCGAACTCCCTGAGGTCCAGGTCTTTCATTGGGAAGTTGACAAAAGTGGACAGTTTGCTGGTTCTGATGCGGGCTTCAGAGAAGCGCTTCAGATCTGAACAAGTGAAGCAGTCAAGGAGAAGAGACTTGCTGACCTCAGAGAGACCTGTCACTTCACGCTTCAACCAAACCCATCAGCACATTCCTGTACACACAAACAGCGTCCTGATCTTATCTGTGCTTACAGTCAACAAATGCACCAATGCCCCGAGTGACATCACGAAGAGATCAGACAGCATTAGAAAAGGATACGAAGAACTAGTATTTTAGGAAACTTCTGAACTGTAAATTTCTTCATACATCGTCTTCTGGCTTTGCACCTGTAACATGTCTGGAAAAAAAAAAAAAAAACAGAGGAACGGTTAGATGTTTCGGTACATATAAATTTCCACATTATTAAAATGCTAGGAATGAATTGAATGAATTACAGGCTTCTCATCCCCATCCAGCACATCTTCTTTAGTAAACAGCCGCATGCAGTCCATTAGGCTCACCTCTCCATAGCCCTTCTAGGCAGAGGAACACCATTAACACCCACTCATTTCTCCCAATGTCCAAAGTGTGCATTATATAGCCTGCAAGTACATGCACATGTCAATGAACTAACCTTGGCGATAGGTAAGGAAAGATCCCAGAAGGGATCGAACACAGTAGAACAATAGCCACATTCACTGCAGGTCAAAGAGCTCTTCAGCTGGCCTACGAACAGATCTGAGGACAGAGAGAGACAAGGCAGTGATGGAGCACAATGATAACCCACAGCTCTTTGATATGTGTATAGTGCAGTGTATACTATTAAAAATCATTTTTGTTATTCAAAATAATCCTGAAATAAAATAAAATATAAATATTGGGTAACACTTTATTGTATGTTGTCTATGTTACACGTTACATGTACTTACTATTATAATAACAATAAATTATGCATAATTACATGCCAGTAACCCTAAGCCAAACCCTAATCCCAACACTAAACATATAGTAAGTGCAAGTAGTTAATTAATATTACTCAATACTTAAATGTATAATTACACTGTAACAAGGAAGCCATAAAATAAAGTGTAACCGAATATTGCATGTAAAACTTAAACTTATATGAAAATTGGAAATGTTGCCTTGGTTTAAATTCAAGTACTAAACTTACTAAAAAACAAATATAAAAAAACTTAAAATAATGACAAAATTACTAAAACTAAAATAAAAACAAATTCAAAACATAAAAAAATCTTTGATATATAATACTAAAATAACACTGATGTAGTGTATACTTACCTACGATTTTGCTGTCTTCTCTCTCTAAGTACTTAGCCCACATCTTTTTCCCTTTTTCCTCATCACTAAAGAAAATTAACAAGACATCTAAATCATGAAATCACACTCACATCATGTAATTTTTCCACATTGAGGAAAATAAGGACAAGTGATCAAAGTCTTACGGCAAGTGATCAAAGTCTTCCATGTTTCCCCGCGGCCGGACCGTGACCCTGTTCACTTCGTTGTGCAGGCCGTCTAGCAGGAAACGTAGAAACTCCTGAGCATCCTGTTGACTGGAGAGATAACATAAACATCTCAATACAAAGCACAACCACAGCCAGCTACTGATAAGCATAAAGTTAACCACATTACATTTGTAAGACATTTGATTTTTACTGATAACCAAGCAATTATATTCATGTATTAACTAAGCTGATAAATATTCAATTAAAATTTTATGCTATTTTGTCACACATACACACACGATTGGATGTAAATGCCACAAGTAAAATTAGGCACTACAAGATTTTAATTTACAATTGAAAACCAATACCGATAGATTAAAACCAATACAGTATTGATTTATTGTAAATGTGTATTTATTTTTTATTTTCTAAATTTTAAAAATTTAACGTGAGAGGTGCTTGTCTGTGTAAAACCTGCTGCTATGATACTAAGATGGCCACTTTGAACAGAATAAATCTGTGTGTAGGCTGAGACTTACTTGTAGCCCACAAATCTGGGAGCATATCTCTGAATCTGTGTTTTAAACTCAGAGGGACTGACGGCTTCACTGCTTGAAGAAGTCCACATTGTCTGGATAAGTTTGGCAAACTCTGAAGTTACGACAAAGAGAGGCTTTCAGTAAGGTTAGTGACCGCTGTGAAACCTGCAGGAGTTGTGTGGTGGCGAGCGCACTCACCTTCCATGAGAGCAGTGTTTGTGCGGCTGTTGTTGTTGAGGTCTCGGCGGTGGGAGTTGTGAAGACAGTAGTCTCGCAGGCTCTGTGTGTTGCTAAGACACTGGAGGATGGAGTTCATAAAACACTAGCGAGGGAAAGAGAGAGATAAAGAAAGAGAAATATTTAGAGATATATTTTGGGCTGGTAATTAATTAAAAAATTTTAATGAATGAATTACATGACACGTTGATTATTTAATAAAATATACATTTATTTTTTAAGCTCCCAAATTAAACACTAAATAGACAAAAAGGGCAATGAGCATGATAAAACACATTATTTTTTATATGATTAAATAAAATGTTATTTTTAGTGCTGTCAAAGTTAACGCGCTTATAACGCGTTAACGCGAATTAATTTTAACGGCGCTAATTTTATTAACGCACGATTAACGCAGCACGCATTTTCTGTTTGAGCCGTGGCCTAACCCTTGGTTGGAGAAATGGATGGAGATGCTGTCAGTGTTGCCAACTTAGCGACTTTTCAGACCCCTTTAGCAACCTTTTTTTTGTTTTTTTTCAAAAAGAGCCTAGCGACCAATCTTTAGTTTTTGCCCAAACCTTATTTAGTTTCTGAGACTA
Source organism: Spinibarbus caldwelli (assembly GCA_039654775.1). Classification (NCBI taxonomy): domain Eukaryota; kingdom Metazoa; phylum Chordata; class Actinopteri; order Cypriniformes; family Cyprinidae; genus Spinibarbus; species Spinibarbus caldwelli. The sequence goes on along the minus strand of CM077252.1, from coordinate 16,719,450 downwards.
GCCCGTACTATACATCACACAAGCGCGAGGTCTCTCTTTCCTGCTGTGCACACACCTCTCTCTCTGTGCTCTGTTCAGCATGTAACTTTTTTTGAATTTGAAAAATACATATAATGAGCGAGTACATCATGAATTCATCTTCGCGTTTTTGTCTTATCCCGAATCACTACGGTACACTTATAATAACTGCTTATTTTTGGACTATTGTAGCCTGGTCTGGTTGTCACCGCTGCGGAGTAACACATACCTGCGTGAATCGCCATAGACATAAACTTAGAGAAGTAGCCCCGGTTAGAATGTTCTTCCGCGGGATGCGTGCAGTTCTGTTTATTAACCGCTAGAGCACCAAAAGTTACATAGTGCTGCTTTAAAACCGATATCATGTTGCTTCTCTAATTTTACAGGCAAGTATAGCCGAAATCACAGAACAGCTATTGTCTTTATCTTATGTTTAGGCTATTTGATTTCATCAGACGACGGCTAAATTATCAGGATTTTTGTGCAGATTAACATCTTGGAAGGTAGAGCTGGTCATGTAGTCTTAATGGGTCGCGTATTAGTCACTATTTCATATTCATTCTGTTATCTGACAACAGAAAATATATCTATGAAAAAATATATCAATGAAAACAGTTTTACTGAGAATTTAGCTGCATCAAAATACAGTATGTGGGCGCAGGCAAACAAATATAATAATAAATAATAAATGTACATTTAGCATGTTCAGAAGAAGTGAGCTGCCCTGTAGTGTGAAAATATAAACAGGCTTGTCTAAGTCAGTTGCTCAGTGCAAATAAAGAGAAGTAATGGGAACCTGGTATTTCTATGTTCTTTTTTCATGTGTGTAATAGACATGAACAAGTTCTTTGAAAAACATCTATGACCTTTGAAACATGTCCAGTCTTCATGCTCTAGATTAACTACGGTTTCACTAATAATAAACATATATTGCATAAAGCATCCATATTTGTCCATGCCCATGTCAATTAGAGTATTAAAAACTTAAAGTATTAATTTAAGGTACATTTAGAACAGATAAAAAAGTGTGATTAAATTGCGATTAATCGCGAGTTACCTCATGACAGTCATGCGATTAATCACGATTAAATGTTTTAATCGATTGATACCCCTAGTTATTTTTTGACCAAATGTACTACATACATTTAATTTATATAAAAATTTATCTACAAATATGACACTGTGTACATGCTCACTAAGCAGAAATCAGAAAAGCAAAGGTAGCCACAAAACAAGTGACACATCGTCTAGAGTTTCACAGCAACAGACTTGACTGCGATGTGTAAGAGTTTATTTTTGGACTGTACACATACTGTTGCTTGGCAAAAGCAAGTTAAGTGAGTGCGAGAGCGAAGAGACATCATGATAAATAATCTTGCCAAATGGAAACAGACAGAGGAATGTGAAAGCGATATGAAAACATTTCTGCTTCTTGCCGCTTAGGTGTGTCAAGGTGTGAGATTTGACAATTTTGATCTACAGGTGCATCTCAATAAATTAGAATGTCGTGGAAAAGTTCTATTTCAGTAATTCAACTCAAATTGTGAAACTCGTGTATTAAATAAATTCAACGCACACAGACTGAAGTAGTTTAAGTCTTTGGTTCTTTTAATTGTGATGATTTTGGCTCACATTTAACAAAAACCCACCAATTCACTATCTCAACAAATTAGAATATGGTGACATGCCAATCAGCTAATCAACTCAAAAGACCTGCAAAGGTTTCCTGAGCCTTCAAAATGGTCTCTCAGTTTGGTTCAACAGAGACCATTCACCTGTATTTCTAGCATGTTAGATAAGTTGTATTCAGTCTATATATACTAAATGACAAAAAATTTGTGTGAATGAGGATATCGGTCAACAGCGAAGACCTTACACACTTCATTGTTGTATGATTTTTTAATTGATTTGTCTGGTATGTGTGAACATGGGAGTCAAATTCTAGAGGTGAAGTGTCATTTCTGCATCAGCAGCACCACCACATCTCCTATAGTTGGACAAACAGGTAGTCCAGCTTGAAGTTTTGAGCCATTCCTACTGAAAACAAGTACACACTTTACCTATAAGAGCAGCTAGTGCATCCGTTTAAAAAAACACTTACTGTATTTCCCAGATTACGAAGTCCCACCAGGCCCTGGGCACTCTTTGAGTTCTGAAAAACAGAGAGGAGATGAAATGTTAGCACAGGTCATAGGCTAGATGTCAGCGACTAGTCATACATTATCAAATGGACTGAAATGTTGCTCTCATTAGGTGTGGTCAAATTAGCTGAACTTTTGCAGGGCAAAAAAAGGTCCACTGTCAATAGTAGCTCACACATATGAGACTTTCAAACCTTTATGTTGGTCAATGTGGCTCATTTAGGTGACCAACTTAAACACTAATAAAATCTCTGTGGGGAACTTTTTTGCCCTCACACAAAACTGAAATGACTACATTTCGAAATTCCAGCCAGCATCATTAAATGTGACCGCATCTCAAGTCAGGTCATTCCAGGAAACGGAGATCTATGTTTCCATATAATCTGTTTTTTAGTAGAGGTGCAAGAGTGCTAAAGCGGGCCGGCCAGTAATCTGACACTATGTTGTTTTCTGTTGTGCCAAAGCACGGGAGGGGAAACGTGATCTGCCCTGTGCTGAAACTCTGACAAACTTACCTGGTGCTGGCCAGGATGTTCACACTGACCACATTTGTCCCGACCCCCTCAGTGGCACAGCAGTCAATATTTGGGGAACAAACAGTTCATGGCAGTATATATATCACACCAGAAATGTTTAACAAACTCATTAACTGGGTATTATCTAAACCCACGCTTCCATGGAAAATGCTTGTTGAACGCCCAATTCACGGGAACAGACTCACCAGCCCAGTTTGTCCTACTCTGCTGAGTAATATCAACGCTGTCAAAAATAGCATCCTTTCACATGGGATGTCTGCTCATTGGCTGATTTTTTATCGTCTTGGCAACACTGATCCTGGCAGCCATCTTTGACGGCCACAGGATTTTTACAGGCACTAAACCAAGACACCATATGCAAACGTGGCCATCCGGACATCTGCAACGTCCTACATCATACTGTACTAAAGCTGAGAAATCAATATGAATGTCAAATGTGGGATACATGTCCTGCTGCATGTCAAGAAAACATTTGTACAAAGTAGGTCTATTTTAGGTTGTTGTGATTCACTCTGAAGCAGACATCCACTGTTGTGTGAAATGAGACAATGCTGTTGTTGTTGCCAAAGCAGCTTGTGGTTGCTTCTCAATATGCTGGACAGTCCAAATGAAGTGTTTTGTACTAATTTAACACATTGGTACATGGGACAGACTAATAACCTTCTCATAACTTTACAACATTTGCATCACTTGGTCTCAGGATGAAAAGTGCCTTTGGAAACTCTGGAGAAACCTGTTAAAGATTGGGCATGATGAAAGTTCTAGGCTGTAAACTCTGGGTGAAGAACTTCAATGTATTTTTACTATTTCCATGTATAATGAAGCATTAGAACATAATATAACAACTTGATATGGGTTTTTGCCTTTATGTTGTTGATATAGTGTGATTTTGTGTGTCAAATCCTCTACTATAACACTCTTTTCCCTATATTTCTCTGGTGGCCGGAGAATGTGGAAGTGGGTCACGGTGTTCTGTTCGGCATTCTCCCCATTACAGAGGTGAGGGAAGACTAATCCTGCTTTTATAACAGCTCGCTGTGCGAGGAAAATGTGGAGCAAATACCCAGATGAAACATTCAGACTGGCAGCCTTCAGTCATCAGCATACACTGACCCACATAATATTAGTTAAAGAGCTCTGGTAGTTGGTTTAAACTGTGAGATGAACCCGTTGTACTGTTTAGAGTTTATACCATCTCTGTTTTATGTCAACTATGTCTCCTGTCCAACACTCCCAGCCAAATAATTCCACACATCTCTTAGCTCTCTGCTGGTTGAGGTTTTCCTTGTAACTTTCTTCTGTTTAAAGAAGTCTTTTGAACTCGGACACAGTTTGTAGACCTGAATTTCCCAGGAATACTCAAGCTCCTGTGCCAGAACTTCTGTCCCATGTACCAATGTGTTAAATTAGTACAAAACACTTCATTTGGACTGTCCTGTTTCAGCCAACCAAGATAAAGGCACTGCTGGTACTCCATGTCCTTCACAATCACATTATACTTGTCACACCTCCAAGGGAAGTGACTCACAAAAACTGAACAGAGAAAATCCTGTTTACACATGCTAAATATATGGGTCATTTAATATACAAGTGTCCTGATGAATATCGAAGCACATTCCGTGACGCTGAAACTAATCACGCGGCAGATAATGAAGGCTCAGCGGCAAAGCTGATACACCAGGCCTAGTCCTGACCCCGGTGGCATGGGACGGGACTGAGAGCGCTGCTGGATGCAGGAGTGAGCTCTAATGGGATTTCTGCTCATTACGTAACAACGAACAGCCATTCTGAACTGCCTCATGCGTCATTCATCAGCAGCATGCAGGTTGCTGTTGATTTACGTTGCTTCACTTCAAAAAATAATGAAGTGCACCTTCTGGTAAACCCAATGTAAGGTGCTCTCATCGAAACCTAATTTTTTTTTTTTATAGCATCAATAAGACTGCTTCATCAGTTTATCTCAAAGTGCACACAGGCATAAACATAACATAGCAGTCAGTGGTTAGAACAAGTAGATGCACTGAAACAGGAAATGCAAATGCAAGATTAATTTGCATTATATAAGCAGTGACCTGTCAGAATACTGATCCCTTACAAAGACTTAGAGAAAGCTTACTGATGGCGGTAAGTGCAATATTAATAACATCACAGCATGAACTACTTTTTAAGGCTTATTCAGTGGGCCTCAATAAACCCCATTCATGCTTTATCATTTATCCCTTGAAATTAACTAGCATTTATTTTATGTTAATAGTACTTATTTTTATTTTCACTAGTTTGTTAAGACACTAATACTTATTCCAGTTGTAACTAGTATGTATTCAATTATTTTGTAGTATTTGTTTATTGCATACTAGTACTTGTTTTGCTACTGTTTAATATCCAATTAGTCTTAGCTATGCCATTGTTACTGGTAAGATCAGTGGTTCAGGTAGAAACTATTCACTTATGACTAGTATTCTAATAGTTACTGGTTATCTATTTCTGATTGTTTTCAGTTTTACAAGTACTAACTGAGTGGACTAGTGTGTTTGCTGGTTAGCTGAACAAATACTATTCAAACTGGAATAGACCAACAACTAGAACATATGCTAGTAAGAACTTGAATAGTTAATATATAAACTACAAACCCTGATAGTATTCAATGACTAATAACTATAAAATACGATTTTTGTTGTAATAAAAGGATTGTTACCAATATGCAATGAACAAGTAGTAGCGAAATTAGTAAAATAATAAAAACAGATGAATGAATGTTAATACGAATTGCCGTAATTCGCCTATGAATCGTGTTCATACCTTGGCATGATTAATCAGAAGTCCAACGAATGTGGAGACCAGCATGGAGCCGGACACAGTAGAGTTTTTCCTCCGCATGTCCTGTTTCAGAAAGGGGAACGCAGTCGCAGGTGGCTCCTCTGGTATTGTAACTGTATATGAATGTCGCATGCTGGGCATAATCAATAAAACCCTTCTGCGGTGTATAAACACCAACTTTAAGAAACAGCTACTATGAACGTTCTCGCATCAAATATTCCAGGGTCCTTCAGGTAACGTTAAGCAACTTGATCAGGAAACGACCTCTACAGCACTGGGGACGAATAAAACATCGCGCGCTGACCGACTCACTGCAATCCAAACACTATTCACAAAACAATAAACGAAGAAAGTTGTTCGCAAATGCAAAGAAGATTTCCCTCACGTGTCGAAGTAGACAGAGGAGAGTTCTCAAATAAAAGTGAAGGCAGCGAGCTGGAGCTGTAGACCGCAGGCTGGAGGCAGATCCATGTCTTTTCACTACAGTCCCGCCCACATCCGACGTCAGCGAAGACAGCGGGTTAAACACGCAGCAATGACACAGATTTATAATAATTGTGTGGCCGTCAAGGACTTATTACTCATTTTAAATGGACCACTTTCAAACCACCCTAAATCAGTTTCAACTTTACTTACATCGAAAAGACATCGCAAAGGGTTGGTTGGGCTCTGAATTACACAGTTGCAAAATGTAAACTATATTATCACACAGCTATATATGAAATTGTGTATACAAGTATACATTCACGACAAGATATATATATATATATATATATATATATATATATATACACACACACACACACACACACACACACACACACACATATACTATGTAGCAAACTCAACTGCATGATTGTTTTTTTTTTGTTTTTATCATTGCAAAAATGTATACTACATTACCGCCCTGCTCTAATCTGCTACATGCGACTATAGATATGAAGATATTTAAAGATTAACAATACAATTTTCTGTGAAGCTGATTTGAAACTGTGTATTGTAAAAAGTGCTATACAAATACATTTGAATTAACTTACAGCTACAGTTCTTCAACAGGAAAATGTTATAATCAGATTGAAAATAGAACAACTGTCAACAATGGTAAAAACAACAAAAAGTGGGACAATATGTCTAGTCTTTTGGGCTGGGCTTCATGTTCAACTCAGCTCAGCTGTCGCCCCCACTACAGTACTAGAGAAGCATTAAACTTTGCCTGTAAAAGTGGCAGAGAAATTAGAACAGGGTATGAAACACACTAAACCCCAAAAGAGAAAAACAGACTGTGGCTGTTATGCTGTTATGAGACGGTGGGTCAAATGTCATCAGCTGCAACCCAGTTCTGGATCGCATTTATGCAGCTGAAAACGATGTTAAGAAGGATAGACTAGTCTTTACAATGTATACAATGAATCTACTTTTTATGATGCAGAATTTTTTTTTCTTTTTGGCTATGTCTTATTCACACCATATTTCACTGAATTTGATTTAACTGTAAAGAAAACCACAGCATGTTAATCCATGTTTATATAGAAATAGGAAGTTGGGTGACCTGTTATTGAAGTGGCATTTTAGAGAGGGAGACGGATCGCTCTGACCCTTCCAGTCTTATGACTAAGTCTATGTACACAGCAAACAGCAAATGAAAACACTTCGACACGCTACAGAACACAACAAGGGTGAAAAGGTAAAGGAAACAGGGTGGATTAGTGCGTTTCTTGAAATTAGACACTTTGAATGAGTGCCAGAGATCCATCTTGGCTTTGAGCCTAAAGACTTGATGTGCATCAGGGCACCACTATAGTTAAATTTCATGCAAAATACAAATGCTGATTCTGCTGAAATGTTCAAAGACTTTTTACAAAAAAAAAAAAAAAAAGCCGGTGACCTGTTATGAGATGCTTTGTAAACAGCAGCACAAATTTTGGAAGCTCTAATAATGAAAGAGCATGTGATGAGTGAATGAAATTTAACACAGGAAAACATCACAGGGACACTTTGTACTCAGAAGAAGAATTGAGTCTTTACTGGGTTTCCTCTTTAAGGACCTCATGTGAAGCGAATAAGAAGTCCTGAGCTCTCAGTGGTCTCTGAGATACACTGCCAATAACCAAGTGCCAAAAAGGGCCCAAAAAAGGAGGCGGCTGTATCCAGTAGGTTTGAGCCTCATCAAAACAGATGAGAAAAATGTTCAAAATTAAAAAAAAATAAAAAGATAAAAAAAAGAGAGGGTACTTAGGTTAATGTTGTGGAACAGCCTACATTCTAACAGACCTGTTATATAAAAAATCTTGGCGCAATGAGTAGGTAGTAGAAAACGTGACAGGAATTGTTTACTCCTGAGTTACGGAAGTGCAAAGTCTCTCTGTTTGAGACAGACTGGCATCATTAATAAAACCGCTGAATGGAAAGAGTCAGACTGTGGCAGGGAAACTGTGTTAATGCTGTCCCAGCTGTGCAAAGACTCTCAGTAACACTAACCTACCATTGGCTGGGAAACCACAATAGTTTAATGGTAGTTGGAGACGGGGTAATTTGTATACCTGTAGCAGCCTGTGCTTTTCCTCACACTGATAAAACTGGTTTGGTCAGCAAAAATACTCTGGATAAACCAGAATAAGGACAGAAATATTAGGCCAGAAATACACACTACACAAGTACGCAAAGGCACTCACTGCAAGTGCGCAATCCCGCACACCTAATGTGTGTTCTAGCATTACTGTGGTGGTAACAAACGTCAGTACTCATGGGGCCGATAGTGTTACCCTCAAATGTACCTGTGCCACTGCACTGGATCTGTTAGCTATTCAGATAGCTAGAAACATGTTAACAGTTTAACGGTAACTGGTAAGTAGTTTAGGTTTGTGCACCATTCAGAACTTAATTGAGAAAGCTTTTTTAATTTTTTTATAATCAATTTCAATTCCTCAATCAGAATTGAATTTTAGTCGAGGTAGCAAAAAGGAACTAGAATTTGATTTTGATTTGAATGCAAGGAAGCAGAACTACAATGAATTGAAATTCCAAGAAAAAAAAAGTTAATAAAAAAGTATTTATTTTGAAGGTTGTATTGACCTTACAGACAGGAAGGAAGAACTCTTCATTTCTTGGAAATTATTATTTTTAAATTCCAATTTAGTAAACTCCATTTCCTGTCATTCTCATTAATTGACTAATAAATTGAAAACTTTTAAATTCAAGAACTGACAAATGGTCATAGAAAAAGAGAGTTTACACCACTGTTCACTATAGCACCCCTTTTAGCAACACTGTGAATGCACTGCTTAAAGGGGTCATGAACTGAGAAACCAAAATTCCCTTGATCTTTTGACTTAATAGGTCACTGTACTATAAAAACATCCTGTAAGTTTCAGAACTCAAAACTTTGCTATTAGTCTAAAAACAGCTTTTATTGCAGGCAGTCTGCCAAAACAACAGCATGTGGAATGTTCCACTCTATAATGTAATAGTGTGATAAGCACCACCTCTGCAGAAGAAGATCAACGCCTGCTTTGACATCACTGCCTGTTTAGCCCCGCCCACCGATTCGAAGGCAACAAGACGCTGTGCAGTGCCAAGTTGTGGAAAAAACTGTGTTTGCGTTGCCTTCCTTCAGATCCCAACGTTAGGAAAGAGTTGATTAACTTGATTTTTAATGAAGATTCAGACTGCGTCAGTAAGAACTCGGTCCTTTGCTCACTTCATTTTACCACAGATTCGTTTACAAACAAGGCACAATTCAATGTCGCAATATTGTCGCAACACAACTGTGAGTAACTGTGGTCACTATTGCTTTGTCTATTCTTACAGATTGTTTGATATGTATTGAGTTATTTATGCGTTTTAAACCTAAATCACAGCGGTGTCCATCTATGATTGAATGAATGTACACTGTTAGCTAATCATAGCAGTGGGCATTTACTTCTGAGTCTACAACCCACCACATCTATTCAAACAGAGCGTTCTGATGAGGGGGGTTAAAAAAAAAGGACAGAAAATAACTTATTACTTCTAAATTATGATGTTTTTTGATGTAAAAATCTTGATAACTTTATAAGTGCAAAATAACAAGCAAAGGCAGTCCATGACCCCTTTAAATGCACAGCTATCCTATATTCTATGGTTCAAAATATGTATAAAAAAATACATTGCTCCATTAAAACAGTAATAAAACCTCCAGTCTGGCTGTCTTGAACCCTTGAGGGTAATGCTGAAAGAATTATAGTGCATATCTTCTAATTCTTGCATTTGTCCACAGCAGCCTGGTTTATCACAGCATAAATGGCCGGAATATCTGGAGCATTACTGTGATAATTAAATTGAGTTGACAAAAGCACTCAGACTTGCACTCGCTGAGCTGATTAGTTTCTGGAATTCTCAGGTGTAAACTAATGTAGTCTAGACTAATCATTTTAAAGTCAGACAGACCTTACTGCTCAGCAGTGCTCATTTAGCCTGGGCTCCCTTGTTGAGCAGTACCTTAATTAATGACATAAACAGCAACTAATTTAAAAGAATAGCCACAGACTGTATTCCACAGAGGTTTTTTTTTTTTTTGGCATAATTTTTAGCATAATGTAAGCAGACATTTTAATTCATCATTAGAAGCAGTGTGAATCCAACACAGGCACATTAAACACATTCTGTATAACTTCAATGGCAAAACTTGGATATGGATATGTTTAGAATAACATAATAGCATACTATATATTTCATAGTATACCCTGTAATGTATACTGATTATTATATATAAAAGTCTTTATATAAAAGGTTCATTTATGACTTTCTAAAAAATATCTTTTTGCCCTTTTAATACATTTTGAGTACAAATGTCATTAATCAAGGAGATGTTAAAAATCACAGCTATTTTTTTTAGTTCATTTGTTACACAGGAAATGAAAGGCCAAGTAGAGCACACTGTGTCATGGGCTGCACGATTTGGGGAAAAAAAAAAAAATTCTAATTATTGCGATAAAAAAAAAAAAAAACCTCCAGGTATGCTATGCTTGTTTGTGGGGCTGCGAAATTTGGTCCAAAATTTAGTAATTAGGCTATATATCCATATGACTATAATAATAACAATAGTAATTAGTAATAGTATTATTAAATGAAACATGTTAAAGAAAATGAAATATTTTGATATTTCACTGTACAAACTTTAAGAAAAGAAAAAAAAAATATATATATTATATATATATATATATATATATATATATATATAATAGATAATAATAATTTCAACAATAAAAATCAACAATAAGACTTATTGTGGTCTTCATTTTCAAACGTTAAACCATCAAGGTATTATTTTGGCGGAAAACTGCAGGGAGCCGACAGTGCCATGTTTCACTATTTAATTAATTAAACTGCAGTTACTGATAATTACACCAAGCCATATGTCCCTATCTAGTAGAAGAGTTTTTATGTTAGTATGGTATTCTAAATATACCTGAACACATCAATCATTTTATCTGCAACTTCCTAAGATGAGTTCACTTATATCACGAGACACTTGAAACACAGCTGAACGTTACACATTCCTTACACCTCTCAGCACAAACTCTCTGAGTTTCAGAAGGGCACTTGTGTAACACTTGAGAAAGGAGAGTGATGCAAAATTAAGGATCAGTGAAAAACACAATCCTAGCATAAGCGTGTTATGGAAATAAATGGGTACTGTCCAATGAGAAAACACGAATGCTCTTACCAAGGACTCTCTGACTGGTGAGGTGGAGCGACAGCTGGAGGAGAATCGGCTGCTGCTGCTCTTCAGGCCGTCCTGTGTGGAACTCCGTGAGAGGCTGTAGCTGGAGCGAGTGCTACCGTAGGAGTTAGATACGTCAGTGCCTCGGCTCTGGTAGGACTGCTTCAGGCCACTGCCGCTGGACGTCTCGCTCAGGCCCAGAGTTGACAGATCGTGCGTCAAATCGCTCTGACTCACCGACTTCCTGCGACTGAGGGAGATGCTGGAGGACACGGGTGAGGAGGAGAGGTAGCTGGTGGGGGCCGGAGAGTAGCTGTAGCTGCTGTATCCCGAGCCTCCGTTGAGGCCCGAGCCATAGCCCTTAGCCGGTGTGCGGCTCAGGCTCTCGCTGCGCCGGCCGGCTAGCAAATCGGTGCGAGGGATAGGCCGACCCCGGTCCGGCTCGGACGAAGAGCTGTAGTTGCGGGAGCGGGAGGTGCTTGAGCTCAGGTAGCTTGAGGAGGAGTAGCCTGAGGAGGAGCTCTTATAGGGCAGCTTGTCCCGCTCGTAGGAGCCCAGCGATGGGGTCAGGGAGGAGCCATATGAACTGTAGTGACTGGTATAAGAAGAGCCGGCATAGCGCTTCGCCGTAGAGGAAACACGAGACATGCTGGGAGCTCAGCTGGACGTGAGGTGATTTCAGGCTGCATGGACTCTGTGAACGGAAGGAGAAAATGTGTTGCATTAAAAGCCTGGGCAATACAGATAAACCAACAATTATTTTCCATGTTAAATTCGGCATGAAATGAAAATCTGTTTACTAAATGTATGTTGTTGATCTTACTGTGAACAATTTAATACATGCATATATTTTTTTTTTTTTACAGTTTTTTTTGACCTTGTAGTTTTCAATCAGCATGTCATAACTGGATCTTCCGGTGAAATGGCAGACCTCACTGGTGATGTACAGTCAAAACAAAAATTATTCAGATACCAGATATAATTTTTTTAAAATAATTTTTTATTAGTGCTTGCAGAACACTATAGTTCATTTATGTAAGTGAGGATAGCAAAATAAAGTAAACTGTGACATATTATACCCAAAAAATCTACATACAGTGGACTACCAGTAAAACTGATAAAAATTTGGGACCAAAAATTATTCAGACACTTTGACCTGACCATGTTTTGCTTAAGTGTTTTTTCTTTAATTGCTAATGCGAACTTTTTAAAGGAAGGAAAGGAAAAGGAAAGGACATGACGTGTGGCCAAGTATGGTGTCCCATACTAGGAATTTGTTCAGGGGGGTTCGGTGCCTTGCTCAAGGGTCTCACCTCAGTCGTGGTATTGAGGGTGGAGAAAGTGCTGGACATTCACTCCCCCCACCTACAATACCTGCCGGCCCTGAGATTCGAACCCGCGACTTTTGGGTTACAAATCCGACTCTCTATCCATTAGGCCATGACTGCCCCCTGCCCCCCTTTTATACCATAGACTGAACAAAATTAAAACATTTTTGGTAATTGGTTGACCTAAATTGGTACTATCTAATTGTGTACTTAAATTTAACAGCTGACAGCTATTCAACCAAATTCATTACATACCTTTCTATCAAAGTTATCTGACATTATCAAGATGAATTTGTTCTGACACAGATATATATATATATATATATATACTGCTTTTATATAGCTTTTATATAGTTACAATTTTATATAGTTATGTTATCAGTTTCATATATGTGACCCTGGACCACAAAACCAGTCTTAAGTTGCTGGGGTATATTTGTAGCAATAGCCAAAAATACATTGTATGGGTCAAAATGATTGATTTTTCTTTTATGCCAAAAATCTTTAGGACATTAAGTAAAGATCATGTTCCATGAAGATATTTTGTAAATTTCCTACTGTAAATATATCAAAACTTAATTTTTGATAAGTAATATGCATTGCTAAGAACTTCATTTGGACGACTTTAAAGGCGATTTTCTCAGTATTTTGATGTTTTTGCACCCTCAGATTCCAGATTTTCAAATAGTTGTATCTCGGCCAAATATTGTCCTATCCTAACAAATACATCAATGTAAAGCTTATTTATTCAGCTTTCAGATGATGTATAAATCTGAATTTCGAAAAATTTACCCTTATGACTGCTTTTGTGGTCCAGGGTCACATATTATGGAAAATATGGAGAAAAGAAAAACAACACCCCAGTTTTATTCAGTGGTCCAAACTGTGCAAAGAATATGCAATTTTGTGCAGGTGCTGATATTTATATGGCCAAAAAGTAATATGCAATTCTGTTAGAATGTAGTAGATTGTGTGCAACAGGTTTTTCAGCAAAGTTATGTCGATAATTTAGAGGCCTAAGAAATTTGCGTACCAAATATCGTACAGTAGGCTCTCTATGATTAAGTGATCATTTACTTCTAAATTCAGATGTATAATACAATTAAATATCCAATAACGGACTGTTAAAAAAAAAAAAAAAATTCTATATATATATATATATATATATATATATATATATATATATATATATATATATATATATATACGTATATATACATACACACACACACACAATTATGAAATAAGTGAAAAAGTTCAAACACTTTTGTCAAAGTGGCCCCATCTGACATCTACACTGACTGATGAGATATTAATCATTTTAGCTCATATCAACCAACAACCTCCAAAATGCCTCAAAATCCCACACACCGCAGGTCGGCGGTTTCATGATGTTTGTATTTCAGCCTTAGGGAAAAAGTGTCTCTGTTCAGTTGGGCAGTTTCAGTCAAAATGGTAGGGTATAAACACTACCTGTTATGAAATTTGAATGACTCTGTGTCATGCCCTGAGGTCTCTTGTGTTCTGTGCGCTTGATCCTGAAAACATATTCGATGAGTAACAGCATGTGACTCTTGTCCAAACACAGCACACACACTGTGAGGGGTGCATATTACACAACCTACGGGGGCTTCACTGCTAGCACGGGACCCTGAATGAAACTGGCGAACAAAATGAGTGCCATTGTTTTCATAGGGGCCTGGATTGGTGGTTTAGCCCGAGCGCAGCACTGAGGCCCCCGCTGTTTGAATGAAACGAGAGAGCCCTCAGAGCCGGGCCGTGTGTTATGGCGGCACAGTTTGTTCTCGTGGAGAGACGGGCTCTTGTTCACAAGGCAGTGCAGCGTCTGAATAAATAAAAGTATCTGGTGTTGTTGATCCGTGTTGGGTTCAGTGTGATGGCTCTTATTTCTTTAATCTGTCTCTCTGCGCACTCTCTCTCTCTCTTCCTCTCTGAGTGCAGCGTTCACAGATGCATCAATAATTCAACACATAGATCTAGCGTAGGCTGCACACTGGAGGCAGTCCAAAGCACATGGCAGACCGACGCTAACATGCTTTCACCAGACGAGAACTCTTAAGACAGTTGTCCACTGCTTTCACATTGTGTTCCCTCTCTTTGCCCACAATAACAACAGCCAGAACAACCCTACCATATGGTATATATGGAACCCTACCACGACAAACTAGAAAAAGAGGTAGTAGACACATTTAGTTTGTGCTGCACTTCATTAATAGATGAGGTGGAAACTCATTAACAATCAAAGAAATGCAGACTTGGCAAGCTTAACTGAGGCAATGTTTTGACCAACTTGGCCAACTTCTTGCCAACAAATTTGAGTTATATATTAAAAAAAATCATGGTAACTGATGGTAGAGGACATGGGTATAATTAACTATAGTAATAGTAATAGTTAATTAATAATTAACTATTACTATTAATTATTATTAATAGTTCCTAATCATATCGGCCTAGAAAATCGCAACTTTTCATTTTCCGTCAGTCTTAGTACGCGATGCTACTGGTCTAATCGGATTCAATGATCTATGCTAAGCTATGCTAAAAGTGCTCCAGCCAGACACGGAGATCGGCTGAATAGATTCCAAAATGGTAAAACTCAACTGTTTAACTCTAGGGGAGTTGTAAAATGAGCCTATTTCCAAAAAAGTGGAGTGTTCCTTTAAACCATTAATGATTTTTTTTTTCTCTTTATTTATTACTCCGTATTCATAATATTCCGTTAATTAAATAATATTAAATATTATATTTAAAATTACATTTACATTTACAAGTAAGAACCTTGTGAATAAGCTATATTCTAGAGAAAACATTTTTTGATATGAGGTGATCACAATAAAGTTTTTATTTACTTCAGGATTACAAAACACAGACAAAAATGTCAAGGTTTAAGTAAGATCTTATCACCAAGCTTGGATTTATTTGATTTAAAAAAAAAATACAATAAAAACAGTGATATTGTAAAACATTACATTATTAAAATAACTGTTTTCTATTTTAATATATTTTAAATGTAATTTATTCCTGTGATGCAAAGCTGAATTTTCAGCATCATTAGTCTTCAGTGTCACGTGATTCTTCAGAAAATAATTTAATATGCTGATTTACTGCTCAAGAAACATTTATTATTATTATCAATCCTGGAAACAGTTGTGCTGCTTAATATTTTGTGAAAACATTTTTATACATATTTTTTTTCCATTTATTTGTCAATTAATAAATGCAAAATATTAATTTTGTTAAAGATTTTTGAACAAAATTGTATGTCACTTAATAAATATAAATACGCTTTATCTATTTAGCTAAATCACAGAAGCAGGCTCTGTTGTCTGTAGTCGTCATCTGTGAGAAATATTAGCAATGAATTACTAACTTTCATTTTGAACCAAATTAAACAATATTTTTAGTAGAATGAGACTGGACAGTGTGTGAGATTTTTTTTATTTATTTATTTTTTTTAAGTATTACAATACTAACATTTCTCACAGACGGTTGGTTCAGTATGAAGTCAGTGGGGGTTTAATCAGTGGTCAGGGTCTGAGCTGTGGGAGTGTCTCCGTCTGTAAGCATGTGACAGGTGAGGACTTGTCAAAGCAGACGTGGTTTAGCCCCGTGATGCCTGACAGACATCCACACTTGCATTCATGCTGATAGACGTGCTGTCATACGTGCACACCACCACTGCTCCTTAACATTCACATCTAACACGTCACACCTACTTTTAGCTCTTCAGCATTTGGAAAGCTATGAAAGCCAGTTTCCACCTCAGTGTAAAAAAATAAAAAGGTGACTTAACAGTTATGACTTCAATGTAACATTTAACGTAAACGTTAGCCACACAATTACATTTTTGTCTGTTACTCTGATACAGAAACATGCCTCCATAGAAACCAAAATGCAAGAATTGCAAAGAAGTGTCAAAATGTCAATAAAAATATCCTGAAAACAATTTTAACTGTGATATGTGTTGTATAACTTCAAATATCAGAACTGGTCTCCAGAAAGCCACCGTGACATTGAATCGTCCTAAAAAATCTGAAACTTGTGCAGGTGTTTGTGTTAGCAACACCAACAATATGCTGAAGACTTGAGGCAAAGTCTTGGGTACAGCTATATTTAAAATGAACACTGAAATGTGAGCAGATAAGAGCCCAGTGGTCAAACTGACGCCTCAGCGCCCCCCCTCCTATGACCAAAAGCAATCTGGCAACACTCGCCTCTCAACAATACTCAGTCAGCCAAACCAAACTCAAAATCTACCCTTTCTATCTTCAGCTATGTTGCACGAATCAGACTTGCATTGGTCTAGCATTTATTTTCAAAGCTTATTTGATCTGGAAAGACAATATCAGACCAAATTTTAAAGGCATCAGGCAATTCCAGGTTTTTAATTCATTTACAGTGAGTGCAGACAATCTGAATAAGGAATGTGGAACACAGATTTTGTAACAGACTGACATTAGGGCCACTGTCTATGAAAAGGAGACAATGGGGATTAAAGTGAGCAACTGAAATTGCAAATCAGGTGTAGAGACACACAAAACTGCTTTGGTGTTTTTTAATTTCAAAAAATGAACCCAATAACTTGCACTGAATTAACACTCCCTAAAAATCTCCAGAGACAAACTGCAACCCTGTATGTTGTTTGTAAGTGCACAGCACTCTCTCGGTATCATGTGTGCAAGGGGTACCTACTGTAAGTAGAGCCGTTCTCGGTTCTAGCAGACAGAAAAACAGAGGTGGCGGTTCATTGTACCTCACATACACCGTTCAACGTTCAAATCTAAAAAGACAACAAAAATACAGAAGAGGGTTTAGGAACATTTGGTGAAGGCAGTATTTATAAAATAAAATATACAGCTTAATTTAAAAATAAAATATATAAAAGCACACTAAGTACTAGAGAAATAAAAAGGAAACAGGCCTATATAAAGCCTATAAGACATACAAAACATAAAAGCATATATGACAACTCATTCAAAGAGATATATGAGAGCATCTTTTAAAACTACGCTTAAAAATGTTCAGTATTCCAATGCATCAGTTTAAATGTCAGACTTTCATAACAATCCAGACCCTGGTTACGCTGAACGGCTAACAATAGAGAACCTAACAACTGATGACTTGAGAATGTCACGCGCTCTCCCCCACAGACCTTACAGCATTGGATAGCAGTCAAAACAGCTTAAATTTAAAGAAAAGAGCGAGTCATTTTGGAGAAGAGGCTCACCAGTAGTATTTTCCATGGACAGCTTGTTGCTTTGGAGGCTGTAGCTCCAGAGTGAGAGGACCAGGGAAGGATTGCATGAGCAGAGTGATCCAGAATGCTAGAGATCATATTACTGAGCTGGTAAATATAGCAATTGCCTATGACCTCCCTGGGTCATTCAACACTCCTGCATTCCAATTTGTACTTAAAGGAATCGCATTAAGACTTTTTATGGGCAGGACTGGGTTTACAATATGATTATAATAAATATTTACAGTTAAAGTTTATTTATATAAACATATTAAATATTTTGATTATATACTGTTCTATATTTACATAAAATAAATATAACATTTTATATAAGACATATGGAATGTTTTTGTATTTATGTATGTATTATATTTTTATATTTTATTTATGTAGTTATATTAAATTAACATTTTGTAACATTAGGGCCAAAAACACTGGGATTAACATGTAAGACTAAAATGGCAAATCAGGTGTATAGATACTCAAAACTGGATTTTTTTTTCTCTCTCTCCAAAAGGTGAACCCATTGACTTTGGATTAATACTCATTTTTTTCTTTTTAATTATTCTATATAAATAGTATAGAATTAAACATTTTATGTTTATATAAAAATAAAATGGTACATATTTAATAATTAAAATATTAAATTAAGAAGCTACTTCTCAAGATACTGCTTGTTTAGCTGGGCTTAATATCCCAGTAACTGATGAAAAGATGTACTAAAAGTACTACATTGGCAAAGGTCTATAAAAGCCAGTCAGGATAAATATGGGAGGGTAACTGCTGAGTAATCATAAGAGAGTTTAATAATTTAGCAATTATGTGAGATTGTAACTTACATAAGTAACCACCCACACGACTTACTGTAATACTACTAAAACAAACATACTTAGATTTGATAGCTTATGTAACAACAAAATTATAATGCAGGCTACCTGTAAGTTTTGAGAAAAAAAAAAAAAATACTGCTGAGACTTGAACAAGTCTGGCTTGGATTTATTAGGAGAGACTGGGGATGTTGTAACATTAATTGATGAGGTGTAACGCCATCAGTTTAACCTCCATATCTGTGTGTAAAATATTAAGGACCTATAATCTCATAATTTTGGCAAATGCCAGAATATTTACTGTCTCATTTGGTTTAACTTTATTCAATCTTATTATTTCACGTCTTTGTTTTTTGTTACTGTAATTCTGTTACAACTGATCCTGGTGGTGGGGTAGGTTGTAACAACGCTGCATGACACTAATTTACACATTTTATGAATAAGTAGTATTTATAAACTACTTTAAATAGAAGCAGACAAATAAGGTAAAATCAAGGTTTAAGACAGCGCCAAAACAAAAAGGGGGTAACAAAATGTTACACACTGCCCAGTCTCCCGTCGTTCAGCAGCGTGTCACGTGACCGAGCTGCAGCGTACAGCGCTACATCACTAAACTTCACCAAGTACTGGATAAACAAAACACAACCCGAGCACTTCGAATAAATGTCAAGTTTATATTACCATTACCTTAAAAAGGGAGAGACTGCAGCAGACCGATGTACACGATACTAAACATTTATTTAAAACAAAAAGACTTGAATACATTCAATCTGCAGGACTGGGTCTGAAGAATTAAACACCTAACTCGCGATTTACCGCTGCAGAACAGTGCCATTTCACACATTTATTCGCAAGACAGCTCACCGGCCGATGTTATGTAATTAGTGAACCGTCCAGAAGCTTCCAAATCGGGCGATTAAATGAGTGTTAACGGCGAAGCGAGACCGTGCAGTGCGAGCATTCACAGCATTACTCACCGGAGTGAGCGAGACCCTCCTCCTCCTCCTCCTCTCCTCTCGCTCCTTCAGGGAAGAGCCCACCGTGAGAGACACTTTGAACTCTTGCAGCCGATACACGATAGTCCACTGATGCTCTTCAACACAATATTAATAATAACCGAGGCTTTCTGGTTGTTTCTGTGCTTGTAATATATTCCAAGCTCTTGACTTGTAGTCAAAAAACGGTCGCTCACTTTAACGGTGACGTCGGAGAGCGTTTCTTTCATCCGATTGGTTAATTCTGCTCTCGAACGTCACCACAATGCCACCGCCCACACTGTCACCCTGGCAACGGGAATAAACACTTCTGAGATGAGAGCGCTTGATGCGTTTTAAAGGGATAGATTATTACCCCCCTCCCCCCCTCCCCCCTCTAAAAAAAAATATTTAAATAAATAAATAAATAAATCAATATCGGTATCGTTTTACTCACGTTGCTTCAAACCTGTTTGACTTTCTTTCTCACATGGAACACAAAAGGAAATGTTAGGCAGAATGATATACACACGTTATATATGAATATTTTTGAAACAATGCTAAACAGAAATATGCTAGAGTGTGGATCTAAAAACTAAATCACATTAAACATATTCGGGGGAAAAAATGGCAATGACAGCAATGCTGTTAAATAAATTCATTAACTGATTTAGTTAACTCAAATAAAATGCAAAACTTAAAAAAACAAAAAAATAAAGTACTAAAATTACTTAAAGTAAAAATAAGGCTAAATATATAATATTTAAAATCTATAAAGTATAATAATAAAATGTTAAAAATAAATGTTTTCTTCAAGATATCAATAAATAAGAGGCCTATAATATAAAAATACTATATTAACACTATAATGACAGTCAGTAAAAGACAAGTTTATTTTTCCTTAGCCTTTGACCCACTCCATTCAACTTTCAAACATAGATACATTACTGTGCACATATGCTGGCAAATCAATGGTATAAAACAGTCAAATCTGATTTTAAAATTGTAACACGTTAATGGTGTGACTGTGTGCAACTCAACTTGAAGTATGTAAGTTTTCATTACAATAGCAGGCCTTAATGCATCCATTAGATAAATGACTCTCTGGAATTCTCATCCCTTTGACGCTTAACAGCCTTTTACACACCCTTTACAAATTAACTTTAACCCAAGATTAAGAACTGCAAATGTACAACAGATAATGCAAACTGAAAAACAATTCAACACGTAATATCCTAACAAAAACAGCAAAATAAATATAAAATTCACAATCTGGATATAAAAACAATAATGTAGTGTGTAGTCACAATGATTGAAAAATGTCTGCTAAACAAATTTCACGTGGTAAACATTGTCTTTAGTTGTACATTGGTAAATTTAACTTTCATCTTCACACTTAATATGTGCCAGTCACAGTTTAAGTGGCGTTACCTTCAAGGTCATAAAATTGGAATATCAATAATGCATACATATATATATATATATATATAAAAAACATAAAATAATTATGCACAAGTGAAACCCTAATATCAATAGCATGTCCTGTATGGGCACAGAACATCAAATATTGATACTCTAAAAAGGGAATTCTCCGGAGAAAAAAAAAAAAAAAACAGTAGCCTACTTCATTCTGCTTTAATGTTTGATTAGGGGTTGCAGATAAAGGCAGAAAGAGTGTTAAAGGAATAGAGGATGCTAAAACCTTCATATGTAATCTTTATCAACTTTCTTCCTCTGACCAAACAACAACCCTTAAATATGCTACGCGAGGTGATTTTAACATTTTATGTTCCAGTTTAAGCTATACTCATATAAGTCACTATTAAATCTCTGACTAACTACTCATTTCACTTTTTGGTTATAAAATGATCAAAAAATGATTCCAAATTCCAAACTTAATTCAATATCACATCTTACCAACGAGAAACCTGAAATGTTTAATGAGAAATGCTTCTAGCCTTCAACATTTTCATGTCTTTTCATACACTTTTATATACCAATACATAAGAGAAAAGCTAATCTACTATTAACCTAAGCATTTGCGAATGTCAGCGTAACATGGCACACTGACAGTGATGCCGAAAGGATCTCAGTGCTTTTCCATTCAGTCCATCCTTCAAGTCATGCTATCATGTTATATATGAAATAAAAAATACAACAAACTAGGTTTTCACCAGTTTCAGTCGCTAAACATGGGGTTTTTTTTCTTGTTGAATCAAGTATGACAAGCAAATGAGGTTCATGCACTGATTTGATTGATGTACCAGGTATAAATAAATCATTTGCTGGTTTTATCCTATAACTCCTGAATGAACTTGGAAACAGTCTTGCATTGCACATTTCAGCACACATTTTAGTCAAGCTGTATCTTTAAAAGGATAAAAAAATGAAAACATTTCTGTGTTTTTAAAAGGATAAAAAACACAGAAATGAAAACGTTGTCATCAAATACTCACATTCCAAATGTAAAAATGTAAATCTGTATGATTTTCTTTCTTCTGTGGAACACAAAAGATGTTCTGAAGAATGCTGGTAACCAAACAGTTTTTGTTACCACTGACTTTCATTTTGGTATGGAAAAAATTACTCTCAAAGCATTTTCTTTTATGCTCCCTAGAATAAATAAAGTCATACAGGTTTGGATCAACATGAGCAAATTATAAATGAACAGATTTGGAGAAATTTAACATTACATCACTTGCTCACCAATGGATCCTCTGTAGTGAATGGGTGCCGTCAGAATGAGAGTTCAAACAGCTGATAAAAACATCACAATAATCCACATGACTCAAGTCGTCCATCCCGTTGTCCTCTTACATTAAAATCCACAGATTAGGTTTAGAACTGTTTTGGACTGTTTTCACTTATAAAAAAGTCATCTTGTCTGAATCAGGAAAGAAATATGCACATCTCTCTTGATACAGATGAGAGGACTTTTTCACCGGAGAAAGCAATTTTGCTGCATATTTCTTAAAACATGCAGCTTTTCACTTCCCAAGACATTCATTAATGGACTGGAGTAATGTGGATTATTGTGATGTTTATATCAGCTGTTTGGACTCTCATTCTGATGGCACCCATTCACTGCAAAGGATCCGTTGGTGAGCAAGTGATGTAATGCTAAATCTGTTCCAATGAACAAACAAACTCATCTATATCTTGGATGGCCTGAGGGTGAGTAAATTTTCATCAAATTCTAATTGTTGGGTGAAGCATTCTTTTAAATTAACATAGGAGCCAAATTTCCCGCTTATGTTTTGCTGGCTGGATAGAGTCATACACATTGATTGGGTTTGCTATTGATTTTTTTTGTCTCGTTTCTAACAAATAACACCAATCAGTAAGTCAAAAGTAAATACTGTGAATAATCATATATATATATAATACATGTATGTAATCAATCTTTGGTGGACTGATGTTTTGTCACTTAACAGATCTCATTATTCTGCGAGTAAAATATAAAAATAAACACTCCAAAATATGGATACAAGTGAAATGAGGATAAGTACTTTTCTCAGCATATGCTTTGTACTGGAGGTACAAGTTTGAGCACCCACTTCCAAAGCAGCAGAGAAAGTACTAATAGAAATATTCAAAAGGATCAAAACAAAAAAAAAAAAGATACCACATTAAATAGCAAATGCATGCAACTCCGCAATTCCCTTCTGGATTCTTCAATCAGATTATGAAATTGAACTGGACATTTAAAATCATTTGTGAATAAGATGTTTCGCAAATCTTTCTTCATTTGAATCTAGCACTGCCCATACAATATATAAGGCCTGAGAGTCTTTTGCATGTAATTAACGGCTGACAGCATACAACACACATCAGCAGGCAATGGACATCCATGATTTCTTCTTTAAGACATCAGTGCAGTGCAACATTTTCTTTCAGCTATGGGTGATTGTCTTAAAATCTGTAAAAAGCTGCCAGAGCCTGGGCTGCCAGAGCCCTCCTCTGTGCTTTATTCTTGAAGAAACAGGCGTTTGAAATACAGGGGTGCTCGTGAAGTCTGAAGACAAAAAGGAAACCTTTAATAACAGCAACAAAACCAAAGGTGCACACGAGTCATGGTGTTTCTTGTGACCGTGTAGTGACATGACACGTTATGTGCCGAACTAAAGCCCCAGCAAATCCTAGAAGTTTTCCCTGAAAGACAGTCCCATTCACTCTGTGAAGCTTAGATGGCGCTAGTTCAAAGTGGATTTGGTTATTTAAATATAGCTTTTTTTGTGATCCTGGAGAAAGACGATTATTTTGTTTTGGGAACAACCAGGATCTCATCCCCATCTTGAATGAGGTAAGAGTGCAAGGCCCGTGTGCTGTATTTCAACTCATCGGGGCCAAAGGCAGAATCCTTGTCGATGTAGTAAAGGCGCATGTTGCTGGTGGGGAGCTGCACAACAGTCCTCAGCTGCTTCTTCAGCTCTGCGACGGTCTGGTCCAAGCGGATGCTCACCTGCTCCACTCTGTCTTCACAGCGCACCTCCACTTTGGCGTGGCAACGTGGTCTCAGGTCGATCTCAGCCAGAGGAGCCAGTTTCCCATATTTGGTCACCAAGCAGTGATATCTCCAAAGCGAAACGCAAATACTTAAACCAAATTCAGCCTTTCACTACATGGGCAAACCAAAAATCCTACCTAAAAAGTCAAAATACTGTAAAGCAAGCACTTTTAGCTACACTGAAAAAAACTGTCTTTGGAACAATTTTCACACAGAAATTACTAGTAAATTTCACAAATAAATACAAGCAGCACAATTAAGTAAATGTTAATTTTTAAAGACTGTAGTAGTATTTACTTGTAAAACGTAATTGAAAAATATTTGTTTTATTCACACCCAGAAAAAACTTTTTTTACAGTGTACTCAAGCATATTTGGTTCTGAAATGCATACAAACTAAATTTAAAGTGCAAAAAAAGGTTTGTGTTGCATTCTCAGCACTGCCACAAGAGGTTTAGCATGAACTGTCTTCTACAGACAATTCTCTCTTTCAGGTGAACTAAAAAGTTTGAGAAAATGTTTAAATTTAGTTTCTAGCAACTTAGTGGGATAATAAGTTTAAGGGTGCGTCCCAATCAGCTCCCTAGCTGCCGAGTTCGTGAATCAGTAGATCGTGTACACGAATTCGGTCACTGGTAAGTTCCCTGACTCACTGCACATTGGGACAGTGATCACTCGAATTCCAGTGACATGACTACGTACAATGCCAACGGACAACACTGTAGAACGTCACCGCTTAAATTAAAAAACAACAGACAGGACCGATCTCTTTTTGGTATTATTTTTTATTCTCTTTAAACACATCGTTCTGTTACATGTTCTTACAACTTTTCAGCCGAATTTTAATAATAAATGTTAAATAAATGTGTTCATTACCTGTCTAGCAATGTGTGTTTATGTTGAAATAGACAAACCGTTTTTTTAAACATAATTCGTCTTTTCAAATCTTCTATCGCGTGTCATTATATTTATCGAGTTGGCTCGTGTGGTTTATGTTTCACGCTTCAGAAATGTGACGTTATTTCCGGTAAGGGAGCATAGTGAGCGCCGATGCTCCCTGGTTTTTACGGTGCATTGTGGGATTTTTCAGGGAGCGAATGTTCCAGTGCACTGGAAGGATTTCGCGATTGAGACAGCCCTTAAAATAGCCGACTCCCTGATCAGTGCCCTGACTACTGAACAAGGGAGCTGATTGAGATGCACCCTAAATCTCACTTATAATTATTTATAATAGGAAGAATAATTACATTAGATTATATTATAATTATTTAATAAATATTTAATATATATTATAATTATTTAAGAAATACATTTTAATTAATAATTAATTATACTTAAGAGTGTGTTTCTGGTCTAAATAATACTTCTTACAAATCATATGTGGAGTACATATCGTAAAACAAAGTCAGTTGCATTGAAATAAAGCAAAATCCTATAACATAAAAAACATACTATTTGATCGTAATTACTGAACGTTTCCAGACCATGTCTATGCTGAATGTGCTCAAAAACAGCTGGACAGACCACAAGATAATGGAATGAAATGTATGGATCTCAAGGTGCACTTTTAAAATTTTTGGCAACATCCAAAGGCATCTGTTTTTATGAGTACACAGACCAACAGTTTAAAGAATAGTGCTGCCTGATACTGTGTCTACACCAGATGAAACAGTTGTTGACCAGTGTTTACATAGCTAAAGCTGTCTACATTTGCAACCAAGTGACAGCAAATCAATTTTTCCTTTGTCCACGTGTGTTATAATTAGAATAGATAGATAAATAAATAGAATGGGGCACCAGTTTACTGTTGGTGATTTGTCGCATTGCATCGCATCACACTGCATCAAATATACACTATTGTTGTTAGTTGCATCGCTAGCATCTGGTGTAGACACGGTGTGAGTCCAAAAACTATTCAATAAGGTTCTAAATGGTCTACCCCAGGGTTTCCCAATCCTGGTCCTAGAGAACCCCCAACACTGCACATTTTAGATGTCTCCTTAATCAAACAAACCTGATTCAGTTCATCAGCTCATTAGTAAATACTCCAAGGCCTTAAATATGTGTCAGATAAGTGATACATCAATAACATGCAGTGTTGGGGGTTCTCCAGGGCCAGGATTAGGAACCACTGGTCTATACTACAGGGTTCATGCCTAAAAGATACCTGTGGGGCAGCTCTTCCTCTGAATGATCCAAATGATAACGGATGAAGAATCTCTCAGCGTCTTCTCTCTCGCCATCCGTCACGACACTCCCATTCAGGGAGGTCACTGATGGCAGTCTGCAGGCAGGAGCAATGAGATCTTTTCATCAACATTTCTAGAACATTACTATCAGTTTCTAATGAGGTTAAAGTGAGAGTTCACCCAAAAATGAAAATTCAGCCATTATTTACTCTGTCGTCACATTCATCCCTGTAAGATATATTGGACTTACTGGGCTATCATTAGACTGCGACGCTCCGTGCTCGTGTAAGCCTGCAGTAGAGGAATGCCTTGCAACCTCACTTCTTCCAGTTTGGGCAGAAAGTTTAGCTTCTCAATGTCCTCCCATCGATTAAGTCCTGACTCACAAAAAATTATTGTTTATTAAGTTTTTATTGGGTTTATGTAATTACACTATACTAAAATAGTAATAATTAAACAATTACACACATACTATGATTATTTGGACCCTTTCCCAGCAACTGTCACTAACACAATGATACCTGAGTTGTGCAGATTGATGCTTCGAAGGTTAGGGAAGAGCCGCTGAAGGATTTCTCCCGAGTCTTGAATGGAGCTCAGGTTGTTGTTGGCCATGACCAGAGTGTCCAGTGCAGGGAACATGGAGCCGAATTTTCGTACTTCACTCCACTCGTGGAGGCTGTTATCTGTGATGTGAAGCAGACGCAGTGTGGGGCAGGGCATGGCTGCCGGTGTCACAGTGGTGTACTCATTAAGGCACAGGAACAGCTCCTCTAGTCTAGACAAAGCAGATCAATATTAGTGGAGAGCTGTCATACCAGAGACATCTTCATAAAATCTGACGGTTCACTTTAAAGCAAGAAAAAAGCTGTTCATTGGCCATAATGTCACCTGAAAGCCATTGAATAAATTCAGAGTGAATTCTCTCAAGCATCATTTATAGCTCAATACAGTAACAAAGTAAACTGGAAGATCCCATGAGAAACAACAGTGTCACGATGGTACAATGAAAAGAAAAGAAAAATCAATCATTTATGCAAGTCATATGCAGGATTGCATGTACACAGCCATTAAAATACTCTGTATGTGAAAAAAGATATAAAATCAATACCATAATGTCTCAGAGGAATCAATACCACACATGTTCAGGTGCATCTCAAAAAATTTGAATATCGTGAATAAGTTCATTTATTTTTGTAACTTATTTCAAAAAGTTAAAACTTTCATATATTATAGATTCATTACTTGTAAAGTAAAACGTTTCAAAAAAATTTTTGTTTTAATTTTGATGATTACAGTTTACAGCTTACGAAAGTCAAAAATCTAGTATCTCAAAATATTAGAATATTTACATTTGAGTTTCATTAAATGACCATCCCTACAGTATAAATTCCAGGTATCTCTTGTTCTTTGAAACCACAACAACGGGGAAGACTGCTGACTTGGCAATGGTCCAGAAGACAATCACTGACACCCTCCACAAAGAGGGTAAGTCACAGAAGGTCATTACTGAAAGGGGTGGCTGTTCACAGAGTGCTGTATCAAAGCATATTAAATGCAAAGTTGACTGGAAGGAAGAAATTGGGTAGGAAAAGGTGTACAAGCAACAGGGATGACCACAAGCTTGAGAATACTGTCAAGCAAAGTCGATTCAAACACTTGGGAGAGCTTCACAAGGAGTGGACTGGAGCTGGAGTCAGTGCATGAAGAGTCCCCACGCTCAGACGCCTTCAGGAAAAGGGCTACCAAGCCACTTCTGAAACAGAAACAACATCAGAAGCATCTTACCTGGGGGCTAAGGAGAAAAAGAACTGGATTGTTGCTCAGTGGTCCAAAGTCCTCTTTTCAGATAAAAGTCAATTTTGCATTTCATTTGGAAATCAAGGTCTGGAGTCTCGAGGAAGACTGGAGAGGCTCAGAATCCAAGCTGCTTGAAGTCCAGTGTGAAGTTTCCGAAGTCAGTGATGATTTGGGGTGCCGTGACGTCTGCTGGTGTTGGTCCATTGTGTTTTATTAAGTCCAAAGTCAATGCAGCCATCTACCAGGAGATTCTGGAGAACTTTATGCTTCCATCTGCTGACAAGCTTTATGGAGATGCTGATTTCCTTTTCCAGCAGGACTTTAGCACCTGCCCACAGTGCCAAAACCACTTCCAAATGGTTTGCTGACCATATTACTGTGCTTGATTGGCCAGCCAAGATGCCTGACCTGAACCCCATATGGAATCTATGGGATATTTTCAAGAGAAAGATGAGAAACAGACGATCCAACAATCAAGATGAGCTGAAGGCTCAATAGATCCTCAGCAGTGTCACAGGCTGATCGCTTCCATGCCACACCTCACTGATGCTGGAGTTTGTGCTAAAGGAGCCCCGACCACGTATTGAGTGCATAAATGAACATACTTTAAAGAACTTGAACTTTTCTGTTTTGCAAATCCTTTTTTTGATTGATCTTAGAAAATAATCTAATATTTTGAGATACTGGATTTTTGACTTTCAGAGCTGAGCTGAGCTTTCTGAGCTTTGACTTTCTGAGATGAGCTGTAAGCTCTAATCATCAAAATTAAAACAAAAAAAAAAAACTTTTGAAAAGGTTTACTTTACATGTGATGAATGTAGAATATATGAAAGTTTCACTTTTTGAGATAAGTTAGAAAAATAAAGGAACTTTTTCACAATATTCTAATTTTTTGAGATGCACCTGTACACCACCAGTAACTGTTACACATAATATCAGTCTATATTTTTTCAAAACTACAAAAACATCAAGAGTTTAAAATGCGACTCACTCAGGCATCTCTTGTGTGAATGTGTGCACTGTGTCCCAGGACACCTGGGTATTGTTAAGAACGAGGCGGCGGATGCTAGAAAAGGCCTTTGCACAGTCCGGCTCCAAGACTGCATCACTCAGCTGATTAGAGCTGAGGTTCAGGAACTCCAGGTTCGGGATGTTAGAAACAATCTTGCTGATCTAGAACAGATTAAAGGGTTAAATATATGAACAGAATTTATTTTAAACAGAAACTTCTATAACATTATGAATGCCATTACTGTCACTTGAATAAGTCTGCTGAATAAAGCTAAATCAATTTGTCTTTAAAAAAAATCTTTCTTGAGCCCAATACTTTGAACAGCATTGTGTGTTTATTTATTAATACTGTATTTATAGATCAAAAAATCAGTCCATTTTAGTCAGTTTCTCACACAAATCTATACAGCGCATGAGTCATATGGACTATTTTATAGTGCTCTTTCTGTATTTTTATTTGGAGCTTGACAGCCTCTTCGCTTTGAATTGCTGTTTTACAACATAAGGTTGTTTAGCAATTCTTTAAAAAATGTTTCCTTTTGTGTTCCAGAAAAAAAGTATAGGGTTGGGCATTATATCGAGTTTGTACGATATATCGAATCGATATATTTTTTATAAGCGATATGATATGAGGCAATACTGTTTATATCAATATACAGTAGTTTGAAACGAGCACATCTGAAAAAAAATATCTAGCGGAGGACAGACTGAACTGCTGCGGAGAAAGTGTTTGATACAATTTGTTCTAAACGTGACAAGCTTTATATGAAGAGCTTTAAAAAACTATATATATAGTTTATAGTTTCAGTTTAAAGCGGCTCTGACAGAAAGGCTGCGTGTGAGGCTGACAGAGATGCGCGCCAAACAGACAGAGCACAATGAAATAGGAGCGCAATAATTCTGACTAAAATATACATTTTGCTGAAATATTTGTAATTGGAGAATAAATGTGACATATGTAGAATTTTAAACCTACAACTAAGTGTATTTGTATGATAGCACTAACTGTAAAGTGTAAGGGGTAATCAAAATAGCCTTTTTACTTAATTAGTCTGCGCTTTATTATTTTCATTTTTAGTTTAGTAAATTTAACTTCTGCTTTAAAAGCATTATTTTTGTTTTTAGATAGCAATGTTACAATGTTAAAATGTAATGTGATTTTTTGCACATAATATATGCCTACATGGTTACATTCACTTTATTTGTTTAATCCAAATGCAAAAGCGTAGGAAATACCGAGATATATACCGTATACTGCAAATCAGCCAAAGAATACAGAGATATGAATTTTTGCTCATATCGCCCAGCCCTATAACAGCATATGAAATTGGATGAAAATGAGGGTGACAGAGATTATTATAATAAAGTGTGGATCCTCAGACTAACTCACCTCATGCCAGTCTTGGAGCTTATTATGGGACAGATCAAGTTCAACTACATGAGCACAGAAGGCAGCGACGATTTCTCCCTCTTCTCCTGCATGACTGATTCCACAGCCATTCAAAACCAGAATACTGGGCAGGTTCAGACGGTCTGAAGGCAGAATGACCACATAACTAATGAACTATGAAACACAACACCTTACAGCTGCCACAGCAAACACTAAAATCACCAAGGAACCTTACATGACTTGTTTTTAACTAACCCATGCCTCACCTTTCATAGGTGATCCCTGATGTCCAGACGGCACAACCACGACACCTATGCCTGGACCCCGACGGCAAGGGAAGTTTTCCGGGCTGTATTTCTCACTGATCGCCTGCATAAAGGTGCGGCCTTCTGTCTCAGAAGCTTCCATTGCACCAGCCAACACTGTGCACCTTATGCAACTGTAGATACAAAGTTATCAAAACGTTTATAGAGACAAAGTGTCATTAAACAATATTAAATAGTTGCTAGTTAAATGTGCAGAATTAACCAAGCCATTCGAAGGTCGATTTCCCAAAATGCTGGTTTTAAAATGGTGCTTGAGAAGTCATACATGTCAGCTTCTAGCTCAGTCAATGGTGTGAGTTTGAGGTGGGACTGTCTGTTTGTCTGAATGATCCTGAACTAGACTTACTTTGTCATTAAATAGTCAAATTATCTGATATTTGGAGAGGCTTACTGACCTTACTAGAGCCATGTTCTATAAATCACTTCCTCATTGTACCACATGACTTTCAGTCTTTTATTAATCTTACATAATACTGGTTTGGTATGATCTTACATATTACTGATTTTGCTTGAAGTTTTATTATATATACACTTAACTAATAAATACTGTAAATACATAAGTATTTACAGTATTTATCAGTTATGTGTGCCGCCATCATTTATCATCATCCATCATTTATTAAAAAAGTGTGTCATGCCATGACCTATGTGTCAGACAACCTCAAGCAGTTCAGTTAAACAAATAGTGAGAAGCTGCAGCCCTCTGGGCTAAAATTTTTAAACAGAACTGGCCTAGATTTAACCATCTGCTGACTAAATAAGTCATGTTCTTTGTTAACATAAAAACCGCCCACGTTACTGAGAATAGCAATACTGTCTTATAACAAAAATAAGTTAATCCGCTAATGAATAAGTATATTGAATACATTTTTCCTAGATTAACTGATATGTGAGAAGCATGAAATTTAAAGGCTCTCACCTGCTATACAATTTGTTCTCACAAGTCCAAAGTCACAGCTGTGCCATAAAATAACGTTTACTTTTACTAGAAAAGTTATTTGTCCTTTGAATGTCAAGGCTCAAATGGAAAATGTGGCTGCAAACCAGCAAAGAGACTGGGCTCTGCTCAGCGTCCTCACAGCACTTCTCAGAGATAACAGCACTCTGCAAAAAGACACCAGGTGAGCAAAAAGGACAGATGACCAATTCACCTTCAGGATGTAACTACACTAATATGCCTGAACTTTAATGTTGTTACAACTCAGAGCAGGTTTACAGGCTCTTAAGAGAAACACATGAAAAAGAGACCAACACCATGTAAACACTCTTTCGACAGCAGCGCACATATCACTACTAAAAGAACAATAGCTGACTTGATAAACAAAAAGTTGCCAAGACAATACACTGCCTAAAGCAGTTTTGTTAAAGTCTAGTGTTTTGAGTATCAATGTACTAGATTAAGAGCTGATGTCTTTACATTTTACAGCATGTTGCACATTTAATACAGATTAAGAAATATACCTATTAAATAAAAATTATTTCAAATAGTAGCTGTACAGCGAAAGCAGAACAAATATGGCTGAAATTAAAGAATAAAAACTATGAAAAATTACTTTTTATGGATTAGACGATTAGATATGTATAAAATTATACAGGCTACTGCAATAAATTAGTTGATATTTTGTAATTTAAAGCATATCTGTTTACATTTTAACATATACAGAAATAACTTTCAAAGAGACAATCCTTGCACTACAAAACTAGCATACACACACACACACACACAATTTGGTTTTTCACAATTTGTTGATTTTTATGGTTTATGAATATGGAGAGCCCCCGTAATGTTTTTATACTGTACAGACTGCATTTTCTATCACCCTGCACCAACCCTACCCTTAAACCTACCCCTCACAGGAAACTTTGTGCATTTTTCAAAAAAAAAAAAAAAAAAAATGAAGCCTTTTGAATTATGGGAACACCGGAAGTGTCCTCATAAACCACCTTCACAACGCAATTCCTATATTGTTTTGCCAAGACAATATAATCAGACTATATATATATATATATATATATATATATATATATATATATATAAATAAATGAGCATAACCAGCATTCGTACATTTTAAAACAAGGAACCTTTTGCAAACCACCACATGACAATTACGTAATGATAAACTGACAAAGGTGTTGCGACCTTCGTTTGTGATTTTATGATATAACAGGACATTTATAATAGACACTGGTGCTAAATCAGTGTCAGATGAATTTCCCTTGAGCTAACGTTACTGCACGACGATACATATATTAAAGCTGACAGCACCGGTCACCAAAACAGACGACTAAATATTAAATGACACGGAACCAGAATGTATCTTTGTAAGTCTACAGCTGAGAATGATCATACTTCAGCTAATATTTAGCTAGCTAGAGCCGAAAACATGCCTCCGTCATCCTAAAGTGTCTTACATTGAGTGAGCAGCTCCTCGGAGAGACGCGGGACAGGACGCTGTACTTCAAACCAACTCCTAACCCTCAGTTTATCCACCTCATGTCATTTGAAGTCTCGCACTTTGATCGCTAAACTGCTCCGCAGCTCTTGTTGTTGTTGATAAATCTGTCACGCTGACCCTATTGTCACGGAAGTGGCGTCACTCCAGCTGGGCGCTCTTGATTGGCCCGTTCAGTTGTGCGCTGTCTGAGCGCCCTCGCTGGCGGAGCGGAGAACAACAGACGTTTAAAAAAAGGCTTTTAAAGCACCTCGCGATTCAGATTGTACATTTATAGATCGAGTAGTTTACACGTGTGGTTTTTAATAAAATTTACAGCGTGACTTAAGAATGCAAAAGATGATCAGAAGAGATGAGTGAGTGCAGAGGGTCACTCGAGAATCATGGGGTGACTGAGGAGGAGTCAGCTAACCATCACTGATCATGACAGAGAACACTAGTTAGGGACAGAAATATGTTTGACAGACCAAATATCACATAGTGCTGATTCAGGGATTTTTCAGATTGCCTAATGCCTCCCTCTAATGGTGGGAAAACTTCTCACAGGGACACTGCTTTTGGCAACTTACAGGAAAGCTGTTGCAGATAGATCAGTGTTGTTAATCTTAACTATTTTTTAAA
The DNA here is from genome assembly GCA_039654775.1 of Spinibarbus caldwelli. NCBI lineage: Eukaryota > Metazoa > Chordata > Actinopteri > Cypriniformes > Cyprinidae > Spinibarbus > Spinibarbus caldwelli. The sequence goes on along the minus strand of CM077252.1, from coordinate 16,685,555 downwards.
TTAAAAATTAAACTTTCAAAAAAACTGAAACGAAAATCAGAAATGTTGTCTATGCAACTAACTTGAAACTGAAATAAAAGAAATAAAAGCAAAATAGAATTTAAAAATAATAAAATGTAAAAAGTACATAATTAAATTATTAACAGCCTACCTCAATTAAATTGAAAACGTAACATAAAAATCAAAGCTAATTCAAACTATTAAGAAATATTATAATAGCAAATAAACAATACTAAAATAGTACGTGTGGACATACTTTTTCTATTTTTATGGACATATTTGTCTCAAAACTTTTAAAGTTTACTTTATTCTAGCATGACCTTATTACAAGCATTATTATATATGAGGCTGTGTATATGAGCATATTAATTAATATGAGGACAAGTTCATTATTTTGATTATTTTTATTGAAAGATGTGGAAATCATCTAAACGAACACAGATGGGCCACTTTTACAGGACTTTTCACAATTTTACTTGCTCTTTTCATGAAGTCATACAGGTTGATATAATCAAGGTATTTATATTTGCTATGAAGATACGGTGTTACTGCATATTAACAACTAGGAAGCATAATATTTTTCTAAATTTATAAAGCCCATAAATGAGCAAAAGCTTAAGTACATGTCAATCTTAAAGCTAGGGTAAGCATTTTTTTTCCAGAAACATTTTTGTTTGTATATATATATATATATATATATATATATATATTAGTGCTGTCAAACGATTAATCCAAAATAAAAGTTTTTTTTTTTTTTTACATAATATATATGTGTGTACTGTGTATATTTATTATGTATATATAAATACAAACACATGCATGTATGTATTTAAGAAAAATATGTAAATATGTTATGTTTATATATTAAATATATTTACATATAAAATATAAGAATATAAATATATAAATGTATATACATGTAAATATTTTCAAAATATATACATGCATGTGTGTGTATTTATATATACATAATAAATATACACAGTAGACATATATAATGTAAACAATTATTGTATGCGATTAATCGCGATTAATTGTTTGACAGCACTAATATATATATATATATATATATATATATATATATATATATATATATATTATCCTATGTGTTTGCATACTTATTATATATGCTCATCGAATATAATAGCACAGAGTTATATATTGACTTTTGTTGTCTCTTCTGCAGCATCACTCCTCAGGCACAGTGATTAGAGTATTCTGCTTCAGACTGCTCACCTGCAAACAAGATTGAAAAAAGCTGCAATGATGCCAAGACTTAAACATGTATAAATAATTCAGTGCTGAGTAATTTAGACTTACTGGTCTGGTAGTAATCATAGACTTTTACCACTGCTGGCTTGAGGTTTTTAACTAAGAAGGTTTGTTTAATACGTAGTGTTTGGCAGAAGAGCATGTTCTTTTGAACCTGTAAAACATATAAAACATTCATATTAAATTACATTAGATTAATCAGTGCTATGATATGGCACAAGTTTGACATTTTTTGCTATATTATATTAGGTTTCAAAACAGATTATGGTTAATTGTCATTTTAATCACACTGGTTGTCATTATAAACCATACATGTTATCATTCCCACCTCTTGAAGATACATGATCACGTGGTCGTCTTTGGATTCAGCACAATGTACTGATTTCTTTAACTGTGGAAAAACAATTTTTAGTGCAAACTAAAATATTAGTAAACATTTGGGGAAATTTGGTGGATGCTGACTTTAACTGCCTTACCGCATCCAGAGAAGAGGGCTCTAGTTTGAAACCAGACAAGAGTTTCATATCTACAATGACCATGTTAGAACTGACTTGTTATCCGTTCAGGTATACTGGGATACAAAAAGTATAAAAAAAATATAGAATATTTGCAATAAACAAGTAAAGAATTCAATCTTAACACTGAAGGTGTAAATCAGAATCTTCTCTTACATAATGTCTAATACATTACATTTACATTTAGTCATTTATCAGACGCTTTTATCCAAAGCGACTTACAAATGAGGACAACAGAAGCAATCAATTGTAGTATTAAAACAACTAAAACAGATCCAAAGCTAAAAGATAAAACTTTATAAATACTATATATAAACATTTAAAAAAAATAAAGAAATTAAATAAAAATGACAAATGCATACAACAAAATTTCAAAACTTAACATTTAAATGAAAACAAAAAATAAAGCTAAAAACAATATATTAAAGAACAAAAGGTATAAGAGTATAATAATGATTCTACACTCTTAAGAAAAATGGTTCTAAACAGTACCAGAAAAGGGTTCTTCGGCTTGTAACAATAGCAGAACCCTTTTTAGTGCTAAATAGAACCCTTTTTATAGGGTTCCATAAAGAACCATGCTTTGAAAATGCTATATAGGTTAAAAATAATCTTTTTTTAACAACAGTTTATTTGAATTAGTATTAATATATTAATGCATTTATATTATTATTAATATTATTTGTATATATTATTGATTAATATTGTTTATTTTTACACCTCTATCTGCCCGGTGTTACGATATCTTTTAGTGTCTATTAGGGTTTTACATAAAAACAACAACAACAATGTGTCATTTAGGTACTTTTATTTTTATTGGCATGTGAATTTGTAGCAAAAATTAAAGTGTTCTAACAAGTTATTAGCAGAATACATTAATAAATGACAATTGACATTGAACATAAATAAATACTACAAGAAGTAAAACAAAATACTGAAATAAAGACCAAGTTCCAGAGAAATACTGTATTTTAATAATCCTCTATGATGCCTGCAAGTCCATCATTATGTGTATTTTGGTGTGATTGAGTGCCAGTGTCTCTCTGCAGATGATGAGGTTGTAGGATGTGATGCATCTGAAATACACAATTGAGTTTAGAGTTACAATGCGTCTCCTTCCATTTGTTTTTGTAAAAACAAAAAAGGACCATAAATTCAGTATTTTTGTTACTTATTTAGTGGTGAAGGGGAGAGAAGTGTCCTTAACTGAACAGGGCTGATCACATTTACATGTTCTCTTAAACTGAAAAGAGAAAAAGATATGATATGAACCAGTTACAATTTGAAAATTAAAAATTATAGACATTTTAAGAAAGAAATCATTTACCTGTTGAGAGTGTGTTGACAGTCTGTGTAGTTAGCTGAACTCCAGAAAATCAGTAATAAGCCTTTTTTAGAGTGTAGCCTCTGTTAGTAATAAATAAATAAACAACAATTAAAAAAAATTCTAACAATATGGATTATAAATTCAATGTCTATGTTACTTACTTAGTGGAGAAGAGGAGTAGCTATCCTCAGCTTAACAGAGCTGCTCACACTCACATGTGATCAAAAGAAGAGAAAAGAACATATTTGTTTGAAAACCAGACACAATTTTAAAGTCAAATTTGTATTTAAATTGAAGAATGAAATCATTTACCTGTTGAGAGTGTGTTGACAATCTGTAGTTGTATCACTGAGCTGCAGAAAATCAGTAATGAGGTGCTTTAACAGTTACAGATTTGAAAAAGAAAAAGGCGGGAATAAAGAACCCTAAACTTTGACACAAAGAACAATTTCAGCATTAAAAGGGTTCTTCAGGATGCTATGGTTCTAAATAGAACTGTTACTACATGTGAAGAAACATCCTTTTTTTGTTGTTTTTTTTTTCTTTTTTTTTTAAGAGTGTAACATAACACTAAGCCAAACATCAAAAAAAAAAAAAAAAAAAAAACTACATGTGTATGTACAACCACACACACACACACACACACATACATACATACATACATACATACATACATATATATATATATATACACACACACACACACACACACACACACACTTATAAATTCAATATTCTTTCATTTCCATGTAGTTTGTTGAAGTACTAAAATGACTCAAATTAAATAAAACTAAAACTTAATAAACCTATACAGACATAATAAAAAAAAAACTATTAAAACGACAAACATTACTCCAATTTTAACTAAAATTAAAATAGACAATAAATAAAAATCAAACTACATTAGTTTATCAGTAATCTTAAAAAAATAACACTGAGCCAAACACACATGCTAAAAAAAAAAACAACAACAACAACTTACTTCCATATAGTAAGAAATGGTTATAAAAACTGAAACAGGAGTGAAACAAGTAGTAGGAAAGAGGAGAAATAAAAAGCAATACTTATATCCTTTGCTGGTGTCCCTGCCCGGTGGAGTCACACGGTAGAGTCGATGGTCTTTACACTCTTCGGTCTTCACACGAGGATGCCTTCACATGAGGGCTGCCGCGGTAAACTAAGTTTTTTTTATACCCATCTGACAAAATATTAATTGAATTCAGCTGGACACACTTTCCTTTTTATCACAACAAATGGCCAAGCAAGCGCAGACACTGACAAGGTACGCAATACAGTATGAGACCAAACGCGATTATACGACATCCAGAATTTGTCCGGTCGTCTTCTGACACACTCCCCTAGTCCTAGCAAAGATTTGTAATGCCTTAGATTCCTTGGGAGTTGGGATATTGTAGAAAATAGACATCTAGAAGAAAGTCACAGAACATCAGATGATCTCTTTAAGATATAATCTGATCATAATGTGGTTTTAGTTTGTTTGGCTGCACTTCACAGACCTGCACAGACACACAGGTTGAGCCCTTCACTTCAATGCTGTATTTGGCTGGAACGTTCTGCAGCTGCTTCTCCTGGTACAGTAACTTGTTGTCCTGATTGACATCAAAGTGGTGAGTGTCACCTGCTGACTGTACAGTCACTGTGCTGGAGCCGTCAGAGCTGAACACTTTGGTGGCGTAAAAAGACAGCCTGAAGAGCCACCACTGTGTCCTGAGAAATAAATGTGTTCAGTAATGTGACTTTTACCCATTATTCAGCAATCATGTGTTTGATTTTAGTAGCTTGAGTCACCTGTGTGGAGGAGAATCCTCCATAGGCATTCTGCTGCTTCACAAGCCAGCTGACAATCCTGTTAGCAAAGCCCAGATCAGCTGTAGTGAGTGAATCTGCAGTGAGAGCAGCTAGCAGCACATATGAGCTGATCTCCACTGCCAGAGAATCAGAGTCATCAGCAGATGCAGACTGAGACCAGTGGAGACGAAACCCTTTAGGACACATGGACAAAAGAGACACCAGTAACTCAACAAGCATGAAAAGACAAGAGAAAGTCATCAGAAACAAATTTCTTACTCTCTGAAATAGCAACATCCTCCAGTTTCTTGAAAAGCTGCTGTCGAGTGTCCGTGTCTCTAACCAGACTGAAAGTGTAGGCGAGCAGAGCAGTGGTGTAAGTGTTTTTGATATCCTCGATGACGGACTTCAAACATGACAAACCTTTAGTGATGACAGGATCCTGAGACAAAAACAGAGAAACAGCTGCTGTGAGCGTCATTTTTCTGTGAGTTTATCCTGTGTTTCCTGTAGATGAACTTACTGTGACTGGAGTTTCCAGTTCAAGCAGTGATGCAGTAATGTAGGCAGTCATGGTTACATTATCATTCACTCCACCCTGAAATATATATTAGAGGAACATAAAGTAAAAATATTTTTAGGCATTGTTTCTGTGATAATGTTCAGTGACAAATAGCACACCTTCATTCTGTTGTTGAACAGTCTTCCCTGTTGGATAAAACAACCGTCTGAATCCCGTCTGCTTATTAACCATTCCTTTGCACTCTGAATAATGTGTGGATCGATAAATATGTATTTCTGTGCTTTGCCAAAAGACCTCAGGACAAAGGCAGTCAACTTGGTGTTTTAAAGTTTCAATTTTAATAATGTCATAAGTTTTTTCAGTTAATTAAATTAGTGCTGTCAATCAATTAATCACGATTAATAGCATCCAAAATAAAAGTCTGTGTTTACATAATATGTGTGTGTGTGTGTGTTTGGGTTGGTGTACTGTACTGTGTGTATTTATCACACATGCATGTATTAAAAAAATATGATATATTACACTGCTTGAAATTTTATGAACCCTTTTCAATTTTGTATATTTCTGCATTAAATATTACCCAAAACATCATCAGATTTTCACACAAGATTCACATATTTTGCAAAAGTATGTGAATCGTTGCTTTCAGTATCTGATGTGACTCCATTTTGCAGCAATAACTGCAGGTAAAGCTGATCAGTCCTGCACAGCATCTTGTAGGAATTTTAGCTCATTCCTCAGTACAAAACCACTTGTGATGTTGGTGGGTTTCCTCCTATTAACTCCTTGCTTCAGGTCCTTCCACAACAATTCAGTTGGATTAAGGCTGAGACATGGACTCGGGCATTCCAAAACATTACCTTTTGTTCTTCTTTAACCAGTCTTTGATAAAACAGCTTGTGTGCTTGGTGTAGTTGTCTTGCTGCATTGCCCACATTCCCTTAAGACTCAGCTCTCAAACAAATGTCCTTGTCACGGTGTGGTGCGGGAGAGAAGCACGACGATGAAGAGTAATGATAAACAGTCTTTAATAACCCACATAGAGGTAATCCATAATAGGAGGGTAGCAAACACACACATATATCGATGAGACCGGATGAAGAAACACTGAACTGAATGCAACTTATAAAGGGAGGTCAATTGACGAGACACACCTGAACATAATGACACAATCAGACATAGACAGAAACTAGGTCACACAGAGCACATGCGGAATGAAAAACACAACAAAACAGTCCTGGGGTGTGAGAGTCCTGACATTTTCCTTTAGAATTTGCTGGTATAATTCAGAATACATTGTTCCATCAATGAAGGCAGGCTGTCCTGGCCCAGATGCAGCAAAACAGGCCCAAACCATGATGCTACCACCACCATGTTTCACAGATGGGATAAGGTTCTTATGCTGGAATGCAGTGTGTTCTTTTCTCTAAACATACCGCTTCTAATTTATATCATAAAGTTCTATTTTAGTCCCGTCTGTCCACAAAAAATTTCTCCAATAGCCCTCTGGCTTGTCCACTTGATCTTTAGCAACGCATACAGGCAGCGATGTTCTACTTGCTTATGAGAAAATCTGTTGATGTTTTGGGTCATATTTATGCAGAAGTATAGAGAATTGTTTCAAGCAGCACTATATATATATATATATATATATATATATATATATATATATATATATACATATATACACACACACACACACACACTCACACACACATACATGTATTTGTATATTTATAAATACATAATAAATATACACAGTACACACACATATATTATGTAAATACAGACTTTTATTTTGGATGCGATTGACTGTGATTATTCATTTGATAGCTCTAGTCTGTACATAAGTTATTGAAACTAAATACCATCTATCTGCTAAATATTTAGGAAAAAAGTGAGAGTGAAAAGTTACAAATATTTACCATGTATTTTCATGACCATAACCAAATGTGCTGTATGCACCACTATTATGTCTGTAGTTCAGTTGTCTCTGGTATCCTGTTGAGTTTGACATTGATTAAACATTTTGAGCTGATCAAGTGTTGTGACTTCATTTCTCAGTATTTTCTTGACATGACTAATTTATCTCACCGCTCTTAAGGAAGGTGGTGGCTCTCTCTCGGATGGCTGAGGTGAGCTGCTCTGTGTTTTCCAGATACTGCAGAATGTAAATATTGGGAGAAAGAATAGCCATGTTTTGTTCACCACAGCTGTACGGCATCCACAATAATCTGTCAAGATTCCTCAGTGCACGACCCAATATGTCCCCTACAAACCAAACACAACTGAAACTCACTACATTTTAGAATCAAAACACAAACTCCTCATTTCTGCTTGTGTATGTAAATGTTACCAATGACTGAAACAGAGGATCTGGCTGATTCCCTCTATCACATCTTTAGGAAGAGTCAGATCCACTTCCTCTGAGAGACTGTCACCTATGAACCAGAGAGACAGAAACACATATGAGTGATCAGCAGAGAAACACTATGATGCTAAATATTATCTGCAGACAAACCCTTTGGAAACAGTAACCAGCTGTAGGTCTCTGTCTTTTCAGTTCCTTCAGCCTGCAGAATAAAACAATAACATCAACACATATTGACATAAGCAGCATTAGGATTGTGCATAAATGACGTCTGAGAGCCGTTTGACGTGCTCTGACCTGTACAAGCAGACTTCGTGTGACTGTGTCAATGCGTCCTCTCTCTGGCACGCTCACAATCTCATTGTGACACACAGTCTGGGACGCCTCTGCCTCTGCACTGACTGTAATATTCAAGACTCCTACAACACAAGACATGTGCGTGAAGATACAACAGAGTCTGAGAAACAATGATTCAGACTGGAAAACTCACCAAGAACAAAAGGAGTGAGGGTCCATTTAAAGGTTTTTCTTCCATTAGCACACAGACAGGATGAATACTGATCATCAGAGGAGGCTTTAAGAGTGTAGTCTGAGGAAGGAGCTGGAGTCACTTTAACCTGTCAGTCAAAAACATGATTAGTGGCATATTTGATACGATTGGATAAGACTGGGTCTGAAGTCTCACCATGATGTACTTGGACAAATAGTTGAAGACAGTGGCCTTCAGCTCAAAGATCTCCCCACGGATGATGGAGTAAGGCAGAGAGAGCTCCAAGAAGAAGGGCTGGAAAATTGTCAGCTGAGCAGGTGGAGCCAGACCCAGACCTTTGGAGGACAGACAGAAGGCTTCCATGTCCCAAGAGGTGATGATGTCAGGAACCGTGACAGGAACCTGAGCTGATCCAGAGTCCCTGTGTTGAAATTACAACAGTATTTGATTGGACTGTTAAGATGCTGTTTTGTTTCTACAACATTCAGCACAGATATAAAACACTGATTATCTGATTCATAGTAGGTCTCTAGTATCCCTAAGCCACATCGACCATAAAGGAATGCCGTGGTAACATGCATACCTAAAGTCTGACAATGCACATCATGAAGAAATATGAAATGTATATACACATTTTTTTTATTGTGGGGGGGGGGTATAGATGGCATGCTTAAAAGACATGAATAACCCGGGCTGGATAACCCAGGCTAAAAGGTGTGACGGGTCTAAATGCACAAGGCTACGAAGAACCCACACCTAAGACAGAATGAGCTACCGGGGTCTGGGTAACATCAAGCCGGTAGTATCTGACAAACGTATGTGGAGAGGCCCAGCTTGCAGTGGCACAAATGTCCTGCAAGGAAACCCCTTTAAACAGGGCCCAAGAGTCAGCCATGCCTCTCGTGGAATGTGCTCTGAGACTCCCTGGAGGCCGCACTCCCCACGAACAGGACACAAAGCATTCAGCCTCTGATCCTCTACAGAAGAGAAAGAAGGAGGATGAAAAGTAGAAAGCTCAATCACCTCACAAGTGAATGCTGGAAAGCATTTAGGCATAAAGGCCGGGTTAGGCCTTAGGAAAACCCTGTCTCCACTGAGACAGAATTTAGTGCACGAGGGATGAACGGAGAGTGCATGCAAATCACTGACACATTTGGCGGAAGCCAGGGCCAGGAGCAGAGCTGTCTTGAAAGACAAAAGTTTAAGAGAGATACAGTATCTCCCAGGGGCTCAAACGGTATTTGAGACAACACCTCCAGCACCATGGAGAGGTCCCATTCTGGGACTGCCCTTCTAGTGACCGGAAGGGAACGGTGGGCGCCCTTCATAAACCTACGAATAAGGGGGTGTTTCCCCACCGTAGTGCCATCAAATCTGACTTGACATGCAGCGATAGCTGCTAAGTAGACCTTAACAGTGGAAAAAGACTTCCCACCAACAATAAGGTCTTGCAAAAACCCCAAAATATCAGAGACTGAGCACTGATATGAAATCAACTGGCGCCCCTTACACCACTCCTCGAACACACGCCACTTGCAATCATATAGGGATTGTGTAGAAGAGGCTCTGGCATTCTGAATAGGGGCAATGACACGTGGGGGAAGACCCAATGTGTTCAAGTTTGCCCTTTCACAGGCCAAGCCCAAAGAGCCACCCTGTCTGGATGAGGGTGGAGGATTTCCCCTTTTCGCCTGGGACAGGAGGTCCGTGCGTGATGGGAGGGGCCACAGCTGGGCGTACAGAAGAGAAATTATCTCTGCCAGCCAAGGTGCCTTGGGCCACATTGGTGCGATTAAAATCAGAGACAAGCTCTGTTCTCTCACCCTGACTAATGTAGGCATTATCAGACAAAGAGGAGGAAATGCGTAAAGCAGGACATTGGGCCATAGGTGGGCCAGTGCATCCACGGCGAGGGGGGCATCCTCGTCCCGTAGCGAGAAGAGCATAGGACAATGGGGGTTTTCGCGCAAGGTGAAGAGATCGACGGCTGCCTGGCCGAATCTCAGATGGCTGACACACTATCTGAGGGTGTAGGCACTAGTCTCCGTAAAGTGGGTTCCCCCTCGACAACAGATCTGCGCCCCTGTTCAGGATGCCCGGGACATGGGTCACCCGTAACGACAGAAAGTGCCGCCTGCTCCATACTAACAGCCTGTGAGGTAGAGCATGAAGCTTGGAGGAGCGCATCCCCCACTGGCGGGTGATATGTGCTACGGCTGTGGTGTTGTCGCAATGCACTAGCACATGATGATCGTGCAAGCGGGGTAGGAAATGATTCAGAGCCTTCCAAACAGTGAGGATCTCCAAATAATTTATATGGGCTAAGTGGAGTGTGCTTGGCCACACACCGTTCACTGTTCTGCCCTCCTGTGTGGCTCCCCATCCTGTCAAGGATGCGTCTGTCGTTACCACTTTCCACAACATGATGGCCCCCAGGGGGCTCCCATGAGTGTAAACCTCTGCATTCCTCCAGTGCCGCAGCGCTGCTGTGCACGAGCACGTCACTGTGACTGAGTGGCGTAATGGGCTGATCGCGTAATGGGCTGAGATGAAGAGATAAAACCCACTTCATGAACGCCCTCATTCTCAGAAGGCCCAGAGGCAGGACATGGATAGCAGCAGCCATGAGACCCTGTAATCTGAGACACGTGCGATACTGTACTCTCGCTCCTTCCCTGAACTGCGAGAGGCAATTTATGAAAGAGAGAATGCGCTCTTGTGAAAGGCATGCACGCATTGTGATGGAATTCAGCTCCAGACCTAGAAAAATCACATTCTGGGCAGGAGTGAAATTGCTTTTTCTCACATTCACTCTAAAGCCGAGTGCTGTGATGTAAGAGAGCACACGGGCAGTGTTTTGCATCACTTTCTCTCTCGAATCGACTATAATCAGCCAATCGTCTATGTAAGTCAGGATCTCGAGACCCGGTGTTCTTAGCGGGTTCAAACCCACCTCCGTGCACAGACAGAAAGTCCTTGGACTGAGGGAGAGCCCAAATGGAAGGACTGTGAATTCGTAACACACGCCTTGGTAGGCGAAAAAAAGGAATTTTCTGTGCGGAGGATAAATGCTTATGTGAAAGGAAGCATCCTTCAGATCGACCGATGTAAACCAGTCGTTCTTTTTTATAGAACGTAGAAGAGAGCCGTGTGTTAACATTCTGAAATTGTATTTCCTCAAATGTTTGTTCAACACTCTTAGATCCAAGATAGGACGGAGAGCACCGTCCTTCTCGGGGACCAGAATATACAGAGAGTAAAACCCCTGTCTGGTCAAGTGCGGGGGCACCACGCAGACCGCCCCCTTCTTGAGAAGAGAGGAGATTTCGTCTTTCAGAATGTGAGCGGATTTCTCTTCCGTGTGAGGTACAATGGTGCCTTAGGGGCGACATATAGGATTCCTGAGAAGCGACTGTGCTTTGAGGAGCAGTCGCTTTCAATATTGGATTTATTTTTTGTTTTTGTTTTGGAACACACAAAAGGGGACAGAGCCTTTATTGAATGTGTGAGAGGTGATTTGTGCAAACTGTGAGGTGACAGTGGTTGAGCACTTTTTATCAGTGAATTTCCCAGCCAACCCTGAAACTGGAAACTGAGGGTGGGAAATTTTCTGTGGGCCACACCTGAACCTGTGGCCTGTTCACAGTGAACTGAGGGTGGGCACCCGAACGAGGGAAAGGGGGCGCTCGGGTTGAGAACTTCTTCTTCTTGGGTGGAGGGGGAGAAAAACTCAAACTTGGGTCCAATGGGCTGGCAGCCCAAGAACCTGGACCGAGAGACCCCTGAGAATGAACATCAGGTAGGCCTCTTCCTCTTACCTTCTGAAGGGGTAGAGTTGGGGGTTTTTTTTAGCTGCGGCCGTGGCGAAAGACATGTTACCCCAGGGTTTAGGCGGCTGGTTGGGCTGCTGGCTAGGCTGCTGGCTAGGTGGCCTGTTGCGAGCCTTGGGCCTGGCTGTGTTCTGATACGGTCATCCCGCAGGGGTCTGAGGGTGCCGTGAGGGGGACTGATGAGGTGTGGCCTTCCTAGGCAGGCAGAGTTTAAAAGCCTCATCCTCTTTCTTTCTTTTTATCATCGCCCTCATGCAACAGCGGGACCAAAAAGAGCCTGACCTTGTTCCACTGGTGCTCCTGCTATGCGCCGTTTCTCACTGTCGGACAGACCAGAGATTCAGCCACAGAGCATGTTCTCCCACGACAAAGAGGGCCATAGAACGTCCGCCGGCTTGGACGGCCTGATGGGCGTTGCGAAGAACCAAGTCATTAACCGTCACAATCTCCTTCCAAAGCGTAGGCGATGGGGAGCCCTTCTCCAGATGTTTACTCAGTAGACCTCCCTGAGAGGGGAGTTGTCTGGCAATTGAGGGTTCAATGGTGGGGGGGCCGCCCAGACCACACGATGCCATGTCTTTAACCCCTAGACACGTTAAGCCATGTTTAAGATCAAGCAGTTCCCTCCAGTAGTGCCACATGTGTTTCGCGCAGGCGGGGAGGACAGGCAAAAGCTGTTTCCTAGGACCGGGTGGGGGAACTAGGAGTTTACCGTCATATACATCCCTCTCTTGATCGACCACGTTCTGGAGAGCTGGCCATTTGACGTTGAGACGAGCGGCCGCTCGCTTACACACTTCGAGAAGGATAGCGTGCGGTAATGCAGCAGAGCTGCTAACCTAGGGAACTTGGGCAGACGGGATGGTATCCTCGTCATCCGAGCCCTCGAGTATAGTGGGATCCTCGTCCTCGCCTGAGCTGGACGGCTTATATTCCAGCGAGGAAATGTCGGGCAGGATTTCCTCGAGTAAACCCTCGTCAGATTGGTCAGCCCAAGTGAGAGCAAGCATGCACTGGGAGGTCCCCAGGGATGCAACACTTCCACCCGCTCCGACATCCGAGTCGTATTGATCATCCGCGCTCTGGGTAGAAGCAACCTTAAGCCAGCGACCAAGAAGCTTCTTCGGAAGAGCGAAGCAATGGCTGCAGTTTTCCCGGGAGCGAAAGAGATTCTTCCGCGTGCTTTAACCCCATGCACAACACGCAGAAGGGATGGGAATCCCTAGCGACGATGAGAGAACCACAGGCGGCAGGGCATGCATGCGACTGCAAGTCTGAAGGGTTAGCAGGAGCGGAGGGTTTAGCCTGATGCATTGCAGAGGCGAAAAGCGTAGAAGCAGGCGTGCAGCCCGAGAAAAGTAGAGGTCGTGATCGTGGGGGGCTTGCAAACCAAGAAACAAACAGCGACTAACCGTAATAGCCTGAAAATCATGCCTTGCGTAGGCAGATCGGAGATATGTCCTCCTGTAGACTGTTTAGTGAAGTCAGGTGAAAAACTGTAATGCTGTGTAACGAGAGGTCGCGAGAAGCGAGTATCAACTGAGGAAGGGTAGCGCATGCAGGTCCCTTTATGTGTTAGGTAAGGCGGCGGTTCCTTACTTGGCACTGGGCACGCGCTCCTGTCTGTCAAGCCAGACTTGGTGCAATTGGATGCTTCTGCAGAGGTCAGGGGCTGATGTCCTTCCCATAGGTGGATCTCGAACACGAGATGATGAAAGAGAACCTGGATATTTTTTAATATAACTTAATATAATATGATTGCATTCGTCTGAAATACGAAAGTCATATACACCTATTATGGCTTGAGGGTGAGTAAATCATGGGTTAATTTTCATTTTTGGGTGAACTATCCCTTTAACACCCATGTCACCTTAAACAATAATTATAGTATACACTAGATTCATATATTCCAACTATGAAGACACAGATAATCAATCAGAATCAGAAAGAGTTTTTATTGCGAAGTATGCTTGCGCATACAAGGAATTTGTTTTAGTCTCATAAGCTTCCAGTTCACAGAGACAACAACGACACACAGACAATAAAAATAAGATGGGAATAAAAAAATACACATATGTAAATATAAATAAACAAAAAATTGAAAAAGAAAAATAATTGAAACAAATAATTGTATGTACAGTTGTGCTATAGATGATAGAATGGAATAGAACAGAAGGAGATGCAGGGATGTACTAGGATGGAGGTGGTAGCAAATAAATATAAGGTTATTGCACATTTTTATTGCATAATGTGGGGAACATTTAACTGTTCATAAGGTGGATTGCCTTGGGGAAGAAACTGTTCTTCTGTTTAGCTGTCCTGGTAATTGGGGCTTTTTAGCGCCGACCAGATGGCAAAAGTTCAAAAAGGGGATGACTTGGATGTGAGGGATCCAGAGTGATTTTCTGAGCCCTTTTCCTCACTCTGGATGTATACAGTTCTAGAAGGGTGGGCACGGGGGCACCAATGATTCTTTCAGCAGTCCAAACCGTTCTCTGTAGTCTTCTGATGCCTGATTTTGTAGCTGAGCCAAACCAGACAGTTATTGAAGTGCACAGAACAGACTCAATGACGGCGGAGTAGAACTGTTTCAGCAGCTCCTGTGGCAGGTTAAACTTCCTCAGCTGATGAAGGAAGTACAACCTTTGCTGGGCTTTTTTTTTTTTTTTTTACATTGGAGTCGATGTGATTGTCCCAATTCAGGTCCTGAGAGATGATGGATCCCAGGAACTTGAATGTCTCCACTGCAGCCACAGTGCTGTCTATGATGGTGAGTGGGGAGAGTGCAGGGGGGTTTCTCCTGAAGTCCACGATCATCTCCACAGTTTTGAGCGTATTGAGCTCCAGGTTGTTTAGACTGCACCAGACAGCCAGCTCTTTAACCTCCTGTGTGTAAGCAGACTCGTCACCGTCCAGGATGAGGCCGATGAGTGTGGTGTCGTCTGCAAATTTCAGGAGCTTGACAGAGGGGTCCTTAGAGGTGCAGTCATTGGTGTAGAGGGAGAAGAGCAGTGGGGAGAGAACACATCCCTGAGGGGCACCTGTGTTGGTGGAGCAGCTGTTTGACATGAATTTCCCCAGTCTCACTAGCTGCTGCCTATCTGTCAGAAAGCTGGTGATCCACTGACAGATAGAGCTAGGGACAGAGAGCTGTGTTAGTTGGGACTGGAGGAGTGTTGGGATGATGGCGTTGAAGGCCGAACTAAAGTCCACAAACAGGATCCTCACATAAGTTTCTGATTTGTCCAGGTGTTGGGACCTGATTCGGTAAGCAAACTGCAGGGGGTTTAGTAAGGGTCCAGTGATGTCCTTCAGATAAGCCAGAACCAGTTTTTCAAATGACTTCATGACGACAGACGTTAGAGCCACAGGTCTGTAGTCATCAAGTCCTGTTATCTTGGGTTTCTTTGGAACAGGGATGATGGTGGAGCAGGAAGAGACTTCACACAGCTCCAGTGATCTATTGAAGATCTGTGAAAATATGGGGGCCAGCTGTTCAGTACAGGTTTTCAAGCAGGCTGGTGTCACACCGTCTGGGCCTGGTGCCTTTCTTCTTTTGTTCTTCCTGAAGACCTGGCGCACATCTTCTTCACTGATCTGAAGTACAGGAGTGGGGGAGAGGGGGGCAGGGGCGATTCTAGGATTTTTTTAATGGGGTGGCACAGTGGGGGCCAAGATCCAGTCAGGGGGGGGCCCATGGGAAAAGTGGGATGACATAAAAAGGGCACTGCACAAGTGCCTGGACAACTCATCTCTCTTTTTATAAATAAAAACCACTGAACAGACAATACTTGTTCTCAACTTCTTTCATTGTCCAAACAGATGGTGTGTGTGTGTCTAGTGAACTTTTTGTAAAAATTGCTCATGTTCTGTTGCTGCAGATAGATGGCTGCTGGTGTAGTCCTCACTGGCCCTCTCTGGCTGGCTCTGACCTGTGCTGCCAGGTTCAGGGCTGCTAATTTGCTGGCCTACTTGCCCCTGCCTGGTGAATCGGCTCTGACATGCACTGTACTGCATCTGTACTGACATGGTTTCTTCTTGAAGAAACCTTGAATGTATTGCTGCTGTGCCTTACTTTGTCTCCTTTTCATTTTTTTTTACCCAAAATTCTGTCTAAAAAAAAAAAAAAACTCTAACTTAATCATCAATATTACACAAATAGTATATTTATTAGCCATATTATCATCTGATTAAAGACAAGATCATTTAATGTGAAGCTGTTCTTGGCGTCCTGTACTTGGTGATGGCTTTCAGGCCTTTCCACACTGAAGCAGAGTCACTGGAAGTGAACTGATCTTCCAGCTTTTTAGCGTAGGTTCTTTTAGCCACACTAATCTCCTTATTCAGTGTGTTCCTGGCCTGATTGCACAAGACTCTGTCTCCATTTCTGTAGGCGTCCTCTTTGGCCTGACGAAGATGTCTGAGTTTTGCTGTAAACCATGGTTTATCATTGTGAATGTTACATAAGTCTTGGTGGGAATGCATATATCCTCACAGTAACTGATATATGAAGTTACAGTCTCTGTGAGCTCGTCCAGATTGGTGGCAGCAGCTTCAAAAACACTCCAATCAGTAAGGTCGAGACAGGCTTGTAAAACCCATTCTGTCTCGTTGGTCCATCTCTTTACAGTCTTTACAAAAGGATTAGCAGTTTTTGCCTGTAGGGTGGTACAAGATGAACCAGGGAGTGATCAGAGAGCCCCAAAGCTGCCTGTGGGACAGAGTGGTATGCATTCTTTATTGTGGTGTAACAATGATCTATTATATTACTTTCTCTGCTGGGACATGTAACATGCTGTCTGTATTTTGGCAGTTCACGTGAAAGATTTGCTTGATTAAAGTCACCAAGAATGATTAAAACAGAGTCCGGGTGTTGTTGTTCTGTGTCTGTGATCTGATCAGCGAGTTTCTGTAAAGCTGAGCTCACGTGCACTTGCGGTGGAATGTAAACACTCACGAGAATGAACGAGCAAAACACCCGCAGCAAGTAGAACAGCTTACAGTTACTGAAGAGCGCTTCTAGATCGGAACAGCACATCTTCTTTAACACTGTTATATCTGTACACCACCTCTCACTGATGTAGAAGCATGTCCCTCCTCCACGTGATTTCCCCGTTGATTCTGCGTCGCGGTCCGCTTTAAACAGCTGAAAGCTTGGAAGATGAAGCGCGCTGTGCGGAATGGTATCATTCAGCCAGGTTTCCGTGAAACACAGAGCAGCAGAGTTTGAAAAATCCTTATTTGTCCGGGAGAGCAGAAGGGGTTCGTCCATTTTGTTGGGTAGAGAGCGGAGATTTCCCAGATGGATGCTAGGCAACGGCATTCGAAATCTGCACTGTCTGAGCTTCACAAGCGCACTTCCATCGTCTCGCGTCCTGCGTTTGATCAGCACCGCCGCTCCGCTGACTACAATGTCCAGCAAAACATCCGAATAATCGAAAACTGGTAGGAGATTTTATGGTGTGTTCTGCCGAATGTTCAGCAGTTCTTCCCTGGTAAAACTGATCGTGTTTGAGAAACAAAAAACAGGAAAAACTACCAAAAACACTAAAACAACTGGAGAGCCAAGCACCATGGCTGCCGTGTGCGGCGCCATCATGACACTGAATCTTTTAAAGCATTTACACCTTTTCAGTATCCAGACGTTTTCCTGGCTTCAGGATCAGGATGCTCTGATCTACGGCACTGAGGCCGCACAGTGAACCAGGCTGAGAGCTGGAGAGTGTTTTTCTCACCAGGAACTGCTTTAACAGGAGAAAACTGCAGACACCTGTGACGACAACAGTAGGGTGTGTGTCATTTTAGTACTGAACCAGAATGACCGTGATTAATGTAAATGGGCAGATGTGTTTTTTTTTTTTTTTGTCGTTTGTTTTTTTACATACCGTGTTTTTGAAACACTTTTCAATGTCAAATTTTGTGCTACGAGCAACAACATTTTCACTGGGCAGGACACAGTATGTCAGAATCTGCACTGCAGGAGCCAGATCTGCACCAACAGACAGTTTGAACGACACTGTGCCACTTGCTGCTCCATTAGAAGACTTCACTTCAACCTTCTGATATCCATGATGAACGATCACTCCTCTGGACAAGACCTGAAACAGATAGATGACACTCTGAAGACAAACTGACCAGTGCAGCCAGTTAATATGGTTAACAAACAATGAAGTCATCAGTGTAAGAATGTACATACTGCACATGTTCTCACCATATAGACAATGTCAGTTTTGAAGTCTTCAGCAGTCTCTCCAACAAAATAATACTTGATGGTCACTGTAAACTCAGCATCACACTTTAATGGTTGCTCAGTATTCTCTATAATCAGTTTACTTAATGTTGGGGTGTATGGAGTGGTGGCTGGAAAAGCTGAACTGTTTTTCTATCCGTAGAGATGTAAGGTGTTTTGTAACCATGATACTGAAACGCTAGATACACACTTGCCTGGGAAAAAGAATGTACCAATATTTTCAAGTAATCAAAACATTAACTGATCAAACACTTGGTGGATGAGCAGCAACTGTCATACCATCAGATTAATATCTTTTTTAGAAAGACTAGACGTATTAAGAGAGAAGCTGGCCAGTCCATCGTTGTCTGTAGTGAGATTTAGGAGCAGTTTTGAGGACCAAGTTTCACCCTCAAAAAGATAAACCACTTTGTTTTGAATTGGTGCGCCTTTGGAATTTGAGAGTTTGATCTGTTGAAAATAAGATTTAGAAGGAATAAATGATTCTGTACATATCAATGTTGTTTAACTGAGAAACTGATCTTAGACTTACTTTTCCTTCTATAACTGATCCATGTTCATATGTTTTGGGCAGGTCAGTAAGTGTGAATTTGCCAATTTCATAAGTGAGAGATATAGTTTCAGATTTTGTCATGGTGATCTCTGTAAAATACAAATAGATGGTGAGCGTGAAAGTTGCATTTCAATGAAATCAGATTTTAAAACTCATTTCAGTAATTAATAGCTCACCTGTTCCTCCTTCTGTGACTGTTGCTTCAACATGAAGAGAATTTTCTAGTTGATCCTGATATGTTGAATTTAAAAAGACAGATGCATCTAAGTTATGGATGGCACAGCCTGTCTTTTTCATCTAATGGAAATGAATGAACACAAACATAATGCCTTAGAGTGACTTAATAGGCTGGATTTAGGAAATAAATGTCTCATGACAGTTTTTGTACTGCACTGAAATGGACAAACCTCAGTGGTTTCATTCACACATATTGGACTGTGTTTGTCACGTCTGTGAGAGTAGCGTGGAATATCACGACACACTTTTACCCATGATTTACCAGATACAGGCTGCCCATAAGTGTATCTGTGAAAAATGTACAAGTCAAGGATGGATGGAAGAAAGCATAAAGAATTTTGTTTAAGTAAAGATGCTACTCACTTTCCACAAACCTCAACTGCCATTAACTTATCATCTATGCTCACTGTCTTTGGTGCTGTAAGAGTAACTTCAAACTTGGGCAAAACTACAAGTCAGGGGGCAGAAATTAGACTTATTATTAGTCAAGTCTGATAAAAAATATACAAAGATATTATTGAAATTTGTCCTATGTGAACATTGCAAATTGTTCATTTGACTTACCATATTTTTTCACTTCAAAATCATGTGAGATCAGCCTTTCGCCAATAAACGCATTTAGTTTGTACATGCCTTGACGTGCCTCTTGGTTTAATTCATAATTCAACACTGCAAAATCCACCTTGTTGAAGAAACATTTGTCCATTGACCAATTCTGTTACCTTTACTGTCCTATTTAATACCAAGCACAAAGTGCAGTTAGTTACAGCCAGCTTTCACATATACTGATCAATAATGAAGAAATACATAATAATTACTGAAAACACAATAATAGCCAGTCAGTCAGTGTTGTGCTTGTCATGAATGACTGTACAGAAGGAGGTTTTGTGTTCTTACCTCAAGCACCACTGTACTATACTGTAAAAAAGCAAATAGTAATTAAATAATTTGTAAAACTGATATGATTAAAAGTCAACAACATGTTTGTGTGCTGAACATATTTAAAAATAAAGAAAAGAAATAAAACGCGCCAGACCTGCTGATCAAGTGGTGAAAAGTTTTTATCCATGGTAACAATTCTAAAATTCACTGTGAAAACAAAAATGTGTGATAAATATAATTATAATCCATGTTTGTATTGTGATAACCAGTATTTAAGATGTAACCAACTGTAGCTGTACTGTATTTTTATACTCGTTTTATTGCAGACTGTACTGTCCAGTTTTTCTTGAAGGGACTTTTAGCTGGACTAAAGGTAAGAATGAACCACTATCTTCCTCACGTTTTCCGTCAACATTTGACATTTTTAGCCTCAAAAGCTAAAATGACTGTTTATACAGTGCGCGGTATTTCCAAGATTGTCCAAAGCACACGATTGGGTGTCTATTTCTAAGCATCTAACTGTGACATTTTACACTGTACACATTTGGCATCGCATAGACGGGTTAAACTGTGATGCTCAATATATTGTTTACTAAAATGTAGCTTTGTCAAGGAGGGGGAATATACTTGATGACACCAGCAGTAGGCCTATTTATTGTTGTTTAACCTTTGAAACTTTCACAGCTCACCTGTCTGTCCTGGAATATAGATGGGTTTATCAGTCTGGATAAAGGTCAGAGGATGGTAAGGTTTGAACATGACTTTTCTCTCTTCAGTCATCTTAAAAGACTCTCCTTGAAATTCTACCTTCATTCTCTGCACAGATTCTGCTTCTACCAGAGGAGCCTGATGAAAAATAGTATTCTGTATTCACAACCTCTGCAAACAGGCTCTCTCAAAAACCTAGATGAATTATGATGAAACAAACATATTTGAATATATTTATCATAATGTGCTGATGACAGACCTTGAAGTTAAAGCAGCGGTGAAACTCTTCCTCGGCTTTCTCCTGCAGCAGTAAAGTGCTCTGGTTACCATGAACGACGTAAATGTCCATGACAAGGCTTTCATTGGGCTTGAGAAGACTTGCACACAGTTTAGCTTCAGATCCCGACTCGATCACTGCAGGAAAGGTCACTGCGAAAGATCTGTCAAGATATAATAAGGCGTTCAATCATCTGAGTGGTACGTTTTTTTGGTGGTACATTTTCAGGAAATGCTGAAATGTATTGATTTAGTTGCCTATTGAAAAAAAGCAACAGACAATTTATATAGAAATTAAAACAAGCATTCAATAGAAACACTTAGTTACTTACGGCCCTGATGTTTGTCCATTGACACAGACAAGAAGGAAAGAGAACAGAAGGAGCCATTTCCAACAGCAGCTAATGTTCAGATGCATGATGACGAGTGATCATCCAGGTCTTGACATGAATGAGCCGTCTCTTATAAAGGGAGACTCATGCTAAAGGAGGTCCTTCAAAAACATTTCTATTGATCATCTGATTAATGATTCAACCATGTAGGCAATACAGTTTGAAAACTTGTGCAATATTAGCGCTACTAAAGCCTAAAAAATACATCTGTGCTAAATATTAAAAGTATTATTTATGCAGTAAAATACAGATGACACATTATTTAATAATTACTTATACAGATATTTACAAAACATATTTTGCAGTTTAACAACTCAAAGTTTACAATGAATTTATGCTGCCTTTATACGAGGAAATGTATATTTATTTTTATATTTTATATTGTTTTTAGTCATTCACACAGCCTATATAAAATGGTCATATATACACATCATCATCTGAACAAACTGTACACAGACACAAAAAACCCCTACTGACTACTAGGCTACTGTCCTCTTTCCAATATCGACAAACAATACTGAAATCAAGGGTCAAGAATCACTTACACCCACTCAGAGTTTCTTTATATCTGCAAATCCTTTGACCCCTTCTAATATGGCTTCTGAAAGCTCAGTTCATTAAAATTTGTCAAGTAAATTATAAAAATGACAAAGATTTTACCATGTTTATTTGTTTTCTGTCTAGAATATTGTTTATAACATTGGGATTTACACTCACTGGCCACTTTATTAGCTACACCTTGCTAGTACCGGGTTGGACCCCCTTTTGCCTTCAGAACTGCCTTAATTCTTTGTGGCATACATTCAACAAGGTGTTAGAAACATTCTTCAGAGATTTTGGTCCATATTGACATGATAGCATCACGCAGTTGCTGCAGATTTGTCGGCTGCACATCCATGATGCGAATCTCCCGTTCCACCACATCCCAAAGGTGCTCTATTGGATTGAGATCTGGTGACTGTGGAGGCCATTTGAGTAAAGTGAACTCATTGTCATGTTCAAGAAACCAGTCTGAGATGATTTGAGCTTTGTGACATGAAAGGTAATTGTGCATTTTATCTTATAATTCTCACTTTTTTTCCCTCGCAATACTAACTGTTTTTCAGAATTGTGTGATATAAACTCGCAATTGCGAGTTACAAAGTCAGAATTGTGTGATATAAACTCTCAATAAAATCTCGCAATTGTGACTTTTTTTTTTTTTTTTTTTTTTTCTCAGTAGTGCAAGTTTATATATCAGAATTCTGAGAAAAAGGCCTGAATTGTGAGATGTAAACTTGCATTTGTGAGAGAAAAGTCAGAATTGTGAGATAAAAATTCACATCATCAAGCAAATGAGCAAATGGTGACCAGCTGTAGAATGGGAATAGGTGTGGGACACCAAGAATAATCTCAGACAATGGCGTGTCAGAATTTCATTAACATACAGACAGCACAGCTATTATGACAGAAGCAACTTCATTTACGTTAGGGGTGGGCGATATGGCAAAAATATCAATTTTTTTTTTTTTTTTAAATATCACGATTCACGATTCTTTGTCATGTAGGTTTTACTATTTTGCAAGTTGTCTAAGCATTACAGCCAAACTAATTCCTCTGTTATAAAGACAAAGCCTTTCAATGTTACCAAGTATAAAAAAGAATGGTGGATATTTAGGCCAATGTGGTCGAAGATAAAAATCCTTGCCATTATTTTATCTTTGTTATTAAAAAATAATAACACAGATACACGACAAATAAACATAATATATAAATTAAACAAACAGTGCTTTATTTTCAGGTACAATGAATTCAAGAAACTGAATGAACAAATAAAAATAAAACACTTTATAGATTGATTCCTATTAAAGCAACTGTTTTAATGTTTTTCAGTTAAGAGTAGTGAGTTTTTATTAACATTTAAGGAACAGTTCACCCAAAAATAAAAATTCTGTCATCTGTCTCTCAATTCTAAATGACTAAATTCTGTCATAGTGTTTCATTTTTATATCATCATTTACTCACTGAAAAGTTGTTTTAAACCTGAATGAGTTTCTTTCTTCTGCAGAACATAAATGCTATTTTGAAGAACATGGAAAGCCAAACAGTTACTGGCCCGCAGTGACTTCCATAGTATTTTTTTTTTCCTACTATCAAAGTCAATGTGGACCAGCAACAACCTACATTCTTCAAAATATTTTCTTTGCTCAGCACAGGAAAGAGATTAATACAGGTTTGGGACAACATGTGAGTGAGTCAATAATGACAGAAATTAAATTTTAGGGTGAACTATCCCTTTAATAACAGTCGGCAGCATGTTTAGTACATTTTTTTTTATCTTACAGTATCATCATAAAACATCTGATTCTGAAATGTAATGTTGCCAGTGTTGGAGAGTAACTAGTTACATGTAACAGAGTTACATAATTTAATTACAAAATAAATGTAACTGTAATCTGTAATTAAATTACAGTTACTTGTGAAAATATTAATGATTACAAAGGGGGTTACATCTGAATATTTTCACACACACACACACACACACACACACATACAGATTTGATTGATTTCTTTCCAAAATTGCATTGACTGCTCTAAAATATGAGACACAGGGCATATGTTTATTTGATATCAGTTTTATTTCCTATTTGGGTTTATGCATATGCTTTATTTTTTAATTTTTTTTTTTTTCCCTTTTTGTCTTTCCTGTCATAGCTATGGAAAGATTTGATTTCAAAAGCAATATCATAGCTATAAACTGATGTGCTTCAGTTCTGTAGTTTCATTGACAGTGGAAGGAGTATTCGGTCTCTGACTGATCACCTGAAGGAAATGAAGAACGTTAACATTCACACTGCAATGGAAATCTGTACATGGAATAAATCTGAATAAACAATCTGCATCACATGATAAAAACTGGCATATAAAATCTTACTTGTTTGGTAGTAATCATACACTTTGACCACAGCTGGCCTGAGATTTTTCACTGGAAGAACCTGTTTCATTTGTATCTGATAATTCATTGGAATATTTTTGGGAATCTGCATAAGATATAAGAAACATAAATAAGAAATAAGAAACAAACTCATCAGTCATGTACACTATGGAAAAAATATTTGTGGATCAACCTAAATTGTATGAAATCATATGAATGTTGCTGTTCTCTCACCTCCTTCAAATACACAATGACATGATCATCTTTAGCATCGACCCGCTCCACAAGTGATGCATACGTTCCAGAAGAAGTTCCAAGCTGTGTGGAAAAATTGCTGGTTAATCTCTAAAAACTGACATCTAGAAATTGTACAAGTTTGTGATGAAACACTCAAATGCACCATTGACGTATCAGCTGTGAATCCAGATAAGAGTTTAATATCCACAATGACCATGTTAGTGCTTTCCTGTAGACCATCATATCTGGAAAAGAGCAAATAGAAAGGAAAGGTTTTCTAAATGCCTCATAAAGTAACAAAAATAGAAATAAATGAGAGAAAAAAAGCCAGGACAACTAACAAATCACATGCAGTTTATATCACTCATAATGTATTAATAACCAAAGTGTTTCTTAGGTTAGTATTTAGTTCTGTGGTTGTAAATACTGAGATACTTTTTTTCATATTGCTTTTATATTTATATTAGAAAATATGTATTTATCTGTGAATGATTATGACAGATAAATATGTATTTATCTGTCATAATCATTCTCTAGTCTTTTGACTTCAAGTCTTTTCTTACGTCACAGTGAAGTTCAAAATGAAATTTTGTCCAAATATTTTGCAGTCTCCCTCAATCTTAGCATCAATGCTCAGTGTTTTAGCTTCAGTAGGAGTGGGAATGTTGTAAAACTGAGCCACCTGAGAGAGTCAACATGAACAAACAAATACATAAATTAATGAATCATATCATAGCAGAACAGCCGCAAAATGCTATGAGAGGAAAGAGAGAAAGTGAGTGTGAGTCAATGAAGCTGAACGCTCTACAGACCTGCACAGACACACAGGTTGAGCCCTTCACTTCAATGCTGTATTTGGCTGGAACGTTCTGCAGCTGCTTCTCCTGGTACAGTAACTTGTTGTCCTGATTGACATCAAAGTGGTGAGTGTCTCCTGCTGACTCTACAGTCACTGTGCTGGAGCCGTCAGAGCTGAACACTTTGGTGGCGTACAAAGACAGAGCCTGAAGAGCCACCACTGTGTCCTGAGAAATAAATGTGTTCAGTAATGTGACTTTTACCCATTATTCAGCAATCATGTGTTGATTTGAGTAGTTTGAGTCACCTGGGTGGAGGAGAATCCTCCATAGGCATTCTGCTGCTTCACAAGCCAGCTGACAATCCTGTTAGCAAAGCCCAGATCAGCTGTAGTGAGCGAATCTGCAGTGAGAGCAGCTAGCAGCACATATGAGCTGATCTCCACTGCCAGAGAATCAGAGTCATCAGCAGATGCAGACTGAGACCAGTGGAGATGAGACCCTTTAGGACACATGGACAAAAGAGACACCAGTAACTCAACAAGCATGAAAAGACAAGAGAAATTCATCAGAAACAAATCTCTTACCCTCTGAAATAGCAACATCCTCCAGTTTCTTGAAAAGCTGCTGTCGAGTGTCCGTGTCTCTAGCCAGACTGAAAGTGTAGGCGAGCAGAGCAGTGGTGTAAGTGTTTTTGACATCCTCATTGATGGACCTCAAACATGACAAACCTTTAGTGACGACAGGATCCTGAGACAAAAACAGAGAAATAGCTGCTGTGAGCGTCATTTTTCTGTGAGTTTATCCTGTGTTTCCTGTAGATGAACTTACTGTGACTGGAGTTTCCAGTTCAAGCAGTGATGCAGTAATGTAGGCAGTCATGGTCACATTATCATTCACTCCACCCTGGAATACAGAGGAACATAAAGTACAATATTTTTGGTATGAATAGATAAGCATTGTTTCTGTGATAATGTTTAGTGACCAATAGCACACCTTCATTCTGTTGTTAAACAGTCTTCCCTGTTGGATAAAACAACCGTCTGAATCCCGTCTGCTTATTAACCATTCCTTTGCACTCTGAATAATTTGTGGATCAATAAATATGTATTTCTGTGCTTTGCCAAAAGACCTCAGGACAAAGGCAGTCAACCTGGCGTTTGAAAGATTTAATTTTAATAATGTCATTAATTGTTTAATTTGATTAAATCTGTAAATAATCAAATCTATTGCAAATATTTACCATGTATTCTCTTTTCCGTGTCCAAATGTGCTGTATGCACCACTATTATGTCTGTAGTTCAGTTGTCTCTGGTATCCTGTTGAGTTTGACAGTGATTAAATGTTTGGGTTGATCAAATGTTTCTGAAGTCACAATACATTTATTTTCTCAGTATTTTCAAGACACAATTGATTTCTCTCACCGCTCTTAAGGAAGCCTGTGGCTCTCTCTCGGATGGCTGAGGTGAGCTGCTCTGTGTTTTCCAGATACTGCAGAATGTAAATATTGGGAGAAAGAATAGCCATGTTTTGTTCACCACAGCCGTACGGCATCTGTAATAATCCGTCAAGATTCCTCAGTGCACGACCCAATATGTCCCCTACAAACCAAACACAAATCAAACACTACATTTTAGAATCAAAACACAAACTCCTCATTTCTGCTTGTGTATGTAAATGTTACCAATGACTGAAACAGAGGATCTGGCTGATCCCTCTATCACATCTTTAGGAAGAGTCAGATCCACTTCCTCTGAGAAACTCTCACCTATGAACCAGAGAGACAGAAACAACTTTTTGTCCCCTAAAAACCAAACACAAGCAAAAGGATTCCAGCATTATCAGTTCTTATACACCAAAATATACTAAATATCTGCAGACAAACCCTTTGGACACAGTAACCAGCTGTAGGTCTCTGTCTTTTCAGTTCCTTCAGCCTGCAGCATAAAACAACAAAACATGACATAAGCAGCATTAGGATTGTGCATAAATGACGTCTGAGAACCGTTTGACGTGCTCTGACCTGTACAAGCAAACTTCGTGTGACTGTGTCAATGCGTCCTCTCTCTGGCACGCTCACAATCTCATTGTCACACACAGTCTGGGACGCCTCTGCCTCTGCACTGACTGTAATATTCAAGACTCCTACAACACAAGACATGTACGTGAAGATACAACAGAGACTGAGAAACAATGATTCAGACTGGAAAACTCACCAAGAACAGAAGGAGTGAGGGTCCATTTAAAGGTTTTTCTTCCATTAGCACACAGACAGGATGAATACTGATCATCAGAGGAGGCTTTGAGAGTGTAGTCTGAGGAAGGAGCTGGAGTCACTTTAACCTGTCAGTCAAACACACATGATTAGTGGCATATTTGATATGACTGGATAAGACTGAGTTTAAAATCTTACCATGATGCACTTGGACAGATAGTTGAAGACAGTGGCCTTCAGCTCAAAGATCTCCCCACGGATGATGGAGTAAGGCAGAGAGAGCTCCAGGAAGAAGGGCTGGAAAACTGTCAGCTGAGCAGGAGGAGCCAGACCCAGACCTTTGGAGGACAGACAGAAGGCTTCCGTGTCCCAAGAGGTGATGGTGTCAGGAACCGTGACAGGAACCTGAGCTGATCCAGAGTCCCTGTGATCAATATTTGATTGTGTTGTTAAGATACAGTTTTGATCTTGTATAAAACACTCTGGTTTCCCAATTTGAAACAGAACTAATTTTCTAATTTTTTAATAATAATATCAGTGCTTGGATAAAGTATAACAATTATTGTGCTATATTTGATATTTGTAAGGCTGCTTTACCAACCGAATTTCAGCAAGTTGCCAAATCCACGTTTCTGGAAAGACTGTACGAACTGTTGTTTCAGCTGAAACATCATCACGGTCTTCCAAATGATCCGAATAAAAATAAACTGAAAAAAAAGCACAACATGCAGAAGCTTTGTACAAAAAAAAAAAAAATCGGTCCTGTACCCATATCATATTATGCATTTTTGAGTAATATTAAAGATTTATCTGAAATATCTAAATTATTCTATTAAACATTTAAATATACATATACGTACAAGGTTTTTTTTTTTTTTTTCTGAGAGTGTACATGAAAATATTAAGTCTCTCACAAGGCGATATTCACTAGGGGAACCTTATCATCAAAAACTGTAAAAGCCCCTAATTTATAAATTACTAGAAACACATAAACTGCCACTGCAATAGCATCATAATAATGGTGGATTCCAAAGCCATATTAAATCAGACTTCCAATTAATTATATAATTTTAAGAAAGCGTAATCATTAATCAAAAGATACATGTACAAATAACGGAAATACCCAAATTTTCAAGCATCCAAACGCATGTAACAGCCAAACTAGATGCCATCTTCAATCCCAATCTCTGTGAAAGAGCAATGATGAACCACATTATAAATGATAAAAATGTATTGTGAACAAAATGTGAATCACATAAAAAAAAAATTGTGACATCATTTTACATATTTTTATGGGCAATCATTATCTACTTTACTATCACACATATACTGCCACCTGTTACCTTCAAGGATTCATAGGTGTTGTCTGTCGACACAAACCGCATATCCAGACACTCGTCTTCAAGACCATAAGGATAATCTGACATGGATTGCACTGGCAGGAGGTTGAAGATCTGTGATGAGACCACATTCACACACTATCAGTACAATTTCGGTTTCATTTCTGGGTATTGTTTAATCTTTACAGTCACACAGTGGAAAGAAATAATATTTAAAACCCATATCATTTTAAACAATAATGATGATCACAGTAGACATGTAAATATAGAATGATCTCATTAGATTCATAGATTTCCACTATGGAGACACATTTAATCAAAAGTGAATCTTAAAGCATTTATAACTTCTCAGTATCCAGACGTTTTCCTGACTCCAGGATCAGGACGCTCTGATCTACAGCACTGAGGCCGCACAGTGAACCAGGCTGAGCTGAGATCTGGAGAGTGTTTTTTTCACCAGGAACTGCTTTAGCAGGAGAAAACTGCAGAGACACCTGTAATGACAGTAAATAGGATTCACTTTAAGACTGAGCCAGAATTACAGTTTAAAGAGTCTCATTTCTAAAGAATTTGTTACAAAGATGTATTTTTACACCTTATTTTTGAAACATTTCTCAGTGTCAAATTTTGTGCTATGCGCAACAACATTTTCACTGGGCAGAACACAGTAGGCCAGAATCTGCACTGCAGGAGCCAGATCTGCACCAACAGACAGTTTAAATGACACTGTGCCACTTGCTGCTCCATTAGAAGACTTCACTTCAACCTTCTCAAATCCATGATGAACGATCACTCCTCTGGACAAGACCTGAAACACACAGATGACACTCCGATGACAAACTGACCAGTGCAGCCAGTTAATACGGTTAACAAACAATGAAGTCATCAGTGTAAGAATGCACATACTGCACATGTTCTCACCATATAGACAATGTCAGTTTTGAAGTCTTCAGCTGTCTCTCCAACAAAATAATACTTGATGGTCACTGTAAACTCAGCATCACACTTTAATGGTTGCTCAATATTCTCTATAATCAATTCACTTAGTGTTGGCGTGTATGGAGTAGCAGGCCGGAAAAGCTGAACTGTTTTTCTATCCATAGAGATGTAAGGTGTTTTGTGACTTTGATAATGAAGCCCTGGATACACACTTGCCTGAAAAACAAAGAAACTAAAATTACTCAAGCAACTGAACCCTTCAGCAAAAACAAAAAAAAACTAGGTAAATAAAGTGATCATACCATCAGATAAATATCACTTTTAGAGAGACTAGATGTATTAAGAGAGAAGCTGGCCAGTCCATCGCTGTCTGTAGTGAGATTTAGGAGCAGTTTTGAAGGCAAGCTGTTCTCTTCCAAAATATATGTGACTTTGTTTGGAAGAGGGGCTCCGCTGAATTTTGTAAGTTTGACCTAGTGAAAAAAGAAAAAAAAGAAAAGAAACATAGAATGAATGAATAATTAATATTAAGCCCTGTGATGGACTGGCCATCTGTCAAGTGTGTTTTATGACCCAAGATGTTCGGAACATGCTCCAGCCAATCTGCAACCCTATGTAAGCCAAGGGGTTTGGAGAATGTATGGATGTATATTAATATTAATATCGCTGAAATGAGATAAAATGATTTTAGACTTACTTTTCCTTCTATAACTGATCCATGTTCATATATTTTGGGCAGGTCATTAAGTGTGACTTTTCCAATTTCATAAGTGTGAGATATAATTTCAGATTTTGTCACGGTGATCTCTGTAAAATACAAATAGATAGTGAGTGTGAAAACGTTAATTTTAATGAAATCAGATTTTAAAACTCTCATTTCAGTAATTAATAGCTCACCTGTTCCTTCTTCTGTTACTGTTGCTTCAACATGAAGGGAATTTTCTAGTCGATCATGATATGTTGAGTTTAAAAAGGCAGATATATCAAAGGTATGGATGGCACAGCCTGTCTTTTTCATCTAATGGAAATGATTGAACACATAATGCCTAAGAGTGACTTAATAGGCTGGATGTAGGAAATAAATGTTACATGCCACTTTTGGTACTGTAGTGACACGTACAAACCTCAGTGGTTTCATTCACACATATTGGACTGTGTTTGTCACGTCTGAGAGAGTAGTGTGGAATATCATGACACACTTTCACCCACGATTTGCCAGATACAGGCTGCCCGTAAGTGTATCTGGGAAAAATGTCCAAGGAAATGATGAATGGAAGAAAACAATGTCTTATATTGTATTATAGTAAATTGAAGATGCTACTCACTTTCCACAAACCTCAACTGCCATTAACTCATCACCTATGCTCACTGTCTTTGGTGCAGTCACAATAACTTCAAACTTAGGCAACACTACAAGTCAGGGGGCAGAAATTAGACTTATTATTAGTCAAGTTTGATAAAAATATACAAAGATATTATTGAAATTTGTTCTATGTGAACATTGCAAATTGTTCATTTGACTTACCATATTTTTTCACCTCAAAATCATGTGAGATCATCCTTTCACCAATAAAAGCATTTAGTTTGTACATGCCTTGACGGGCTTCTGGGTTTAATTCAAAAGAACGCTGCAAAATCCACCTTTTTGAAGAAACATTTGTCCATTGACCAATCCTGTTACCTTGACTGTCCTATTTAATGCAAAAGACACATTTGTTTAGTTGCAGTCAGTGTGCCCATAACACAACCCCTAAACCTTGCCCCAAGTGGACGAGAAATTGGTGGTTGAAAAACACCTATTGGTTTGAGTACGCCCACTGTTCTGCAGATATATAGGACCTGTTCCATTCCTGGCTCACTGGAGTGAGTGTGACCAAGGAGAAGAGGGGTGCTGAGACCGACAGACTATATGTCTACTGGCGCTCAGTGTGCAGAGCTTGAATAGCCATTTGATTCCTATGGGAACCGACTGATGCGTTAATGCAGGGGACTATAGCAGGCCAGAAGGTCGAAACATACACTGTAAAAAATTTCCGCTATTTCACAGCATGCAACTATAATATTTAACAGTAAATTACATTATTATCATTTTACAGGCTTTTACTGTGATTTTCACAGTATAATACCATATTCGGGAATTTTACTGTGAAAATAATGTAGGCGGAGCAGTTACAGGAAACTACTGTAAATTCTGTCCCGCTTCAGCACGCTGTGTCGTCTGATTGAGCTCTCTAGTCTCCTCCATTTTCTCATCCGAGTCCAACGGATTCAGCGGTAAGTGTTGAAATGTCAAATTAAATGCCCTTTTTATATGATAGTGCATGCAATTTAAAAGTATTAACAAAGTAGAGTTAGTTGTAGGTTCTGTTGTTAGCGGTTAGCTTACTCTTATAGGTTTGAGCGCACCAATTTTTTAAACCATAAACAGACATTGGTTGTAGTAATTGTACCGTATTAAGTTAGAAGCTAACTGTGAGACATTAGCTAATTTTTGGAGCCTCATTTTGAAAAAAAAAAAATGTCATTATCTCAACTTTAGCTTTTCTTAGTGCTAACAGCGATCTCTTTCCCTTATTAACGTTAACTGGGTTTCTTCATAATTTTCTCCCCTGCTGTGTGTGTGATACGGAGCAGCCTTTGTCTGCTTCATCAACTGAAAAATGAAGTGCATATATTTGTATATATACTGTACTGTATATATCTGATAGTGCATGTAATTTAAAAGTATTAACCACATAGTTAGTTGTAGGTTCTGTTGTCATGTTGTTAGTGGTTAGCTTACACATATAAGCGCGCCATTTTTTTGAACCATCCCAGCAGGCACCAGACGTCTATGTAACGTCAGGTTGACGTTGGACATGACATCGGACAGACGTTGCATTTTGGTTGAAAATGAAAATCGGGTTGACGTTGACTTAACGTTGGATTTTGGTTGCACAACCTAAAAACAACTAAATCTCAATGTCAGCTGACGTCGGTATTGGACATCAATTTAACATTGACATAAGATGTTGAATTTACGTTGAATTTTGGTCACCCGACGTCGCAACCAAAATTTAACCAAATATCAACGTCTTATGACGTTGTGTGCCTGTTTTGTGCCTGCTGGGATAAACAGACACTGGTTGTAGTAATTATACCGTATTAAGTGAGAAGCTAACTGTGAGACATAAGATAATTTTTTGGAACCTCATTTCGCGAAAAAAATGTCATTATCTCTTAACTTTAGCTTTTCTTAACGTTAACAGCGATCTCTTTCCCTGTGTAACGTTAGGTTCACTCCACAGAGGTGACCAATAGGGAATAAAGTTGTATGTAAGGTAAGCTGACCTTATTCAATTCAAGTTTATTTATGATCGTTATTATCAACCAGAGAAATTATTGTGTCGTGGATTATGGCAAAGGTAGAGTAAATTCATCTAAAATGAGTAACGTTAACTGGGCTTCTTCATATTTTTCTTCCCTGCTGTGTGTGTGTGTGTGTGTGTGATACCGAGCAGCCGTTGTCTGCTTCATCAACTGAAAAATGATAATTCGATAAAGGTACAGGATTATTTGTGCGCAAATTTTGACTCTGTGCTACCATAGGTACAGATTATTGACAGTTGAGTCTTATTGTAACGCTACTCTTATTCTATTGATAAATTATTTTGCAGCCTTGTGCTACAGCTACAGCCACTGACGGTTAAGGGACTGTGATGCTACCAAGAACCCCTAACGTTAGCTTGCTTGATTGTTCAAGGTAATGTTGTCCTTCTCATTTTTATTGTATTTTCAAGTGTCAAGTCATCCACAAATTTGTTGTAAGCAGTTTCATGTAGAAACTATTTTCTTTCTACAGATAGTTTCTACATGAAACTGCTCAGAATAAGGTCTGTGGATTATTTTGAGTAACCGGGTCATGATTTCTGGAAAAAGACATTGCTGTAGAGTGAGAATGGTTCTGACTATGATACTAATGATGTATTAATTTCATTTAAAGGATCTAAATGTAAACAAAAAGGTTGCCTCAAGGCCTGAAGTCAACATAAACGATTCAAACCTGCTATCACTTCTGAACTGAATCATTTGGTCTTGAAAAAATGTTTGAAAAGGCCTATATTTGCAACTGTCTTGGTTTTAAAACAAAAAATTAATAATCTATTATGAAAATGACAGATTTGTAATATCAAAACTGTTAAGTGATTAGTTATGTTAAGTATTAGTTATGTATTATTTTAATGTATTATTTTAATAATGAACACACTGGTTTGTAGTGCAAACAGTTTTACCATTTACTTGTTATTCTTCTTGTTATTTCCCTACAGTGGCTAATGAACTGGAAGTCTCACACATTCACAGAAAACGGCTTACGTCTGCGTTGAAAAATAAGGTGAATTTCAATTATTTTCTTTTAAAATTAGTCATCTAAAACTCAGTAGTTATAGTATGCCGCCACACTACTCTTTTCACTCTAATTTCTTAAATACATAGACATTCAAGACATTTGAGCACCCCCATATAGCCAAAATGGCATGATCATAACACCTCTGCGAATATTCAGTTGTGAGATTGGGATTCGAATCAGGCTCCTCCTATCAAAGCATCAAATCGTCGACTATTCGGGGTCACCCCTAAACAGTAGGTAACAGTATATGTTTCTTTTCCAGGTGACACAATGAAGACGAAGGCATGGATGCTGACATTGGAGGGTCAATTTGAAGTATGCTGAAGATGCTTCTTGTACTCTGGAATTTACCAAAGGTAATTTCTACATAACATTGTACTTGAGGGCTTGTTTTTTATTTGGTGGGTTAAACAAGGAATGTTTGGATGTGTTGGGATTTTGCGAGCCGCGCAGGACCACAGCAGCCAAGTGGTCACGACCCCCTTCTCCCCCTCAAGCAAGTGGTGTGGAGACCAAACAAGCTGTGCTGGAGACCAGAGAGGAAGCTGTTTTTAAAAGGATGCTCCATCCTCTGCAAACAGTACATATAAAGCGATGTACACTGTTGTGTGCAAATGCTCTGCCTGGATAAATCACACACCTCTACTTTGTTGCAGGACTGTTCTTGACTGTGTGTTTGTGATGGAAATGTTTTTAAGCTGCTATTATTTAAATGGTTAGGCTTAATATCACCTTCTTCTGTCACCTTTTTGGTCTGTACTGCAACGGCAGTGACCCACTGAAGGTGGTGACTGGGAACTGACACCTTTTTCATCCAACCTGAAAGAAACTAACAGCTTTTCTCTCTGCCTTTTTGTTTATAGGTACTTCTTGGGCATCAATCCAGAGACAGGCACTAACTCAAAGTGGCAGAGAGGACATATCAACCAGCAAGTCTGTACACTGATCAGGAAACTCATTGAATTCGAATGGATGTCAATCTAGTGTGTAAGCAATGTTCCAACACCAAAATGGACAAACTCAACTCTGGCTTTGTGTTAAGCTAGATGTAGTCATGCAGTAAGATGATCACTGAATATGTTCTACAGTGTGTCCTGGTTCAGTGGAGAGAAGCATGACCGTCTGAATCTCTTTGCTGGAAAGTTTAGACAGAATTTATTAAACTGCAAAATAAATGTGTAAAATTTGATTGAAATTAAGATTGTTTTTGTGTTTATTTGAATTGAACATATCTTTCCAGTGTTATAAGTTATTGAATGGGTTAACAGATAAAATGTAATAATTACAGTATTTTATAATAAATCAAAAGTAAATATTAAATTAAAAGTTTTTAATTAACAATAAATTTTATGGTAAATTAAAAACCCAATACTGGCTACTGAGTTGCAATACTATTACAGTTTACACTGTAATTCTACAGCAGAACACTGCTAAACTGCAGTAATCTGATGGCATTAACTGTAACTTCACAGCTAAATACAGTAATTCTACAGGAGCATACTGCTAAATCACAGTATGGAATAACTACTGTGAGGTCACAGTTCACAGCTGTCATTTCACAATAATTTACTGTAAAAATGATACAGTAACTTACTGTGAAAATAATGTAACTAGTTTACAGTAATTTACTGTGAAAGTAATGTAACTAGTTTACAGTAATTTACTGTGAAAGTAATGCAACTAGTAGCCAGTAATTTACTGTGAATTTAGGGTCAAATTTTTTACAGTGTAGGACTAATGAATTGTCGTGGGAAGTCACTATACTTTTGCCAGTAGCTGCCATAGGGGGGTTTTCGGGGGACTGTGCAATGACAGCGAATCAGTGAAAACATTAAGAGTGACAGAGACCATCCAAAAGTTGAGAGATACTCAACAGTGAGTGAACAACTCCAGACTTTAGCCAATTGCTGTGAGAAGCAGGTAGAAACATCTGTTATGACCGTTTTAATATCTGCTGGTTCTGCTGAATTTAGTGCATTAGTTACATGGACACTAGATTCCCCTTTTGTTTTTTTTGGACACTCCTGTTTAATATCTTAATCCCCCCTTTTAGAACATTCATTTATAATTATTGAAAACACAATTGCAAATACAAGTGTTATTCAGATCTTCAGACAAGTTGTGGTTATCATGAATGATTCTGTGTGGTTTTATGTTCTTACCTCAAGCATGACCGTACTATACTGTAAAAGACCAAATGACAGCCTAATTAAACATGTTGGAATATTAAAAAGATTAAAAGCCAACAATGTGTTTGTGTATTAAACATGCATTTAATAAGACAGAAAGATCAAGAAGTTAGATAAAACACACCTGCTGATCAAAGGGTACAAAGTTTGTATCCATGCTAACAACTCTGAAATTCACTGTGAAAACAGAAAGGTGTGATAAATAAAAGAACAATCCACATTTTCATTGTCATAACCAGTATTTTAGCTCCAATCGATTGTGATAATATAGTACCAAAGTCACTCTAGACCCTGGATTAACCTTTTCTGTGTGTTTCATAATGTTCGCTCTTTACCCTACCTTGGAACCATTCATGTTTCGTAGTTTGTACTGAGTTGTTAGAAATAGAAATAAAAGTGGCTTCATTATGTGATGACGTAGTAGAAGAACAACTGAATCAGTTTTTGAACTGTTTCACCGAAACAAACCTTCCAAAAGAATCAGTTTGGAAAAGAATTGGACTACTGCACTACTGCCTATTCGTAAATCCTTGGGTTAATGTTTTTATTTGCGATGTCGGTATCATTGATTAGACATATCATCAGAACTGTTCAAATTACGACTCGTTTTGTTCTTGCGCAACAGTTTGGCTTATATTTTTTAATTCTTACTATACCATCCAGTTTGTCTTCAATTCATCTGTTTCATGTAACTGAAATAGATGAATAGACCATTCAGACCATGACTGTAACGAAGGCTGTCCCTAGCTGATGCAGGGCCCGGTGCAACCCTCCAAGTTCATGGATCATGCTTTTCGCTGCTAATATATGGACTGCCCGCTTGACATGCAAAATCATTACCAGGCAAAATCATGTCAATGCTTTCTGATTTGGCTACACAAAAACCTGACCATTTTATTCTACTGTTGACAGAAATCGGCACGATATCTGAGGAGTGTTATTGATCCTTCAGGGAGAACGATTATTTTCTGCATGCCATTCCACAGAAACATTCACAGCTCACCTGTCTGTCCTGGAGTATAGATGGGTTTATCAGTCTGGATAAAGGTTAGAGGATGGTAAGGTTTGAACATGACTTTTCTCTCATCAGTCATCTTAAAAGACTTTCCTTGAAGTTCTACCTTCATTCTCTGCACAGATTCTGCTTCTACCAGAGGAGCCTGATGAGAAATAATATCCTGTATTCTCAAACATGACATCACAAAAACTAGATGCATTATGATGAAAGTAAGATTTTTGATTATACATTCATAATATGCTGATGACAGACCTTAAAGTTAAAGCAGCGGTGAAACTCTTCCTCGGCTTTCTCCTGTAGCAGTAAAGTGCTCTGGTCACCACGAACTAGATAAATGTTCATGGCAAGGCTTTCATTGGGCTTGAGAAGACTTGCACATAGTTTGGCATCAGATCCTGACTCGATCACTGCAGGAAACGTCACCATGAAAGATCTGTCAAGAAATAGTAAAGCATTCTGTTATTCAATAGACACTATAGCGAACAACAATTTTCTCCAATAAAAACTTACGGCCTTGATGTTTGTCCATTGACATAGACGAGAAGGAAAAAGAGGAGCCATTTCCAACAGCAGCTAACATTCAGCGCCATGATGACGAGTGATCATCCAGATCATGAGATAAACGTCTCTAATAAAGGGACTTTAAAGGAGGTCTTTCAAAATCTGATTAATGATTCAACCATGCAGGCATTTCATTTTGAAAACATGAGTGCTGAATTAGCATTTCAAGCTACATTCCAAAAGCCAATTTGTGCTATCTGTTGTGCAGTTTTTTATATCAGTAGTTATATTTACTGTGTATCATCTGAACAAACTAGACATCAAACGGAATGCAAGGCTGCTGACGTCTTTCCTGATTAAACAAACAATGACACTGAAGCTGAGGGTCAAAAATCACCTACACCCACTCAGTCTGAGTAAGAGGATTACCATAATATGTCGTTTATGTTTGCAAAAACCTTTGACCACTTCTAAAATGACTTCTGAAAGCTCGAAAAACATTGTCATGAAACTCAATTAAAAGATACTTACTTGAGATTCAGTACCATAATTTTCCCTTCAATGTAGAGACTTGTGAAGCTGCAGTTCCAATAATTTTTTATTTTTTTTATATTTTGTATAGAGAATAACAAAGTCCATGAGCTTTTCCGCATGACTCCTAAACTCTGGATTAGCTTTGGTAATCCTGGTTGCACAGGATTAATACATTCTTGTTCTGTTTAAAGGGGTCATAGCATACATTTATTTTGTATTATTCTTTTTTTCTCTCTATCTCTCTTTTATGTGATGCACAAACTGTTATAATCAGACTAAATTATAGTAAATTTTAAAAACATTGAAATGGACAAACAGAAGGGCCAGTACACAGGCAGGAAAAGTACAAAGTAAACAAATGATCATAATCAATGTTCTTCTGATATTATAATTATATAGTTATTCTGACTTTTAGGATTAATAGCATTAATCCATTATTTTCTTCACTGATGGGTTAAGACAGGTTCATAATTTGGTGTAAATTGTTAGTGATTGTTTATTATTTATATATATATTTTTTTCTTTTTTAAAAAATATAATTAAACCATTTAAAGGTTTTTCTTCCATTAGCACACAGACAGGATGAATACTGATCATCAGAGGAGGCTTTGAGAGTGTAGTCTGAGGAAGGAGCTGGAGTCACTTTAACCTGTCAGTCAAACACACATGATTAGTGGCATATTTGATAT
Organism: Spinibarbus caldwelli; assembly: GCA_039654775.1. Classification (NCBI taxonomy): domain Eukaryota; kingdom Metazoa; phylum Chordata; class Actinopteri; order Cypriniformes; family Cyprinidae; genus Spinibarbus; species Spinibarbus caldwelli. The sequence continues at coordinate 16,646,360 of CM077252.1, read as the reverse complement.
GACTGGATAAGACTGATTTTAAAATCTTACCATGATGCACTTGGACAGATAGTTGAAGACAGTGGCTTTCATTTCAAAGATCTCCCCACGGATGATGGAGTAAGGCAGAGAGAGCTCCAAGAAGAAGGGCTGGAAAACTGTCAGCTGAGCAGGAGGAGCCAGACCCAGACCTTTGGAGGACAGACAGGCCTCTGTCTCCCAAGAGGTGATGGTGTCAGGAACTGTGACAGGAACCTGAGCTGATCCAGAGTCCCTGTGGTTTCATTACAACAGTTGTGGGATGTGTGATTGGGCTGTTAAAATACTGGTTTGCTCTTACAACATTCAGCATATAAAACACTCTGAATTCAGAATTTTAAACAGTATCAAGGATGTTTTCTATCAATCTATATTTTAAATAATAATAATAATAATAATAATAATAATAATAATAATAATAATAATAATAATAATATCAGTGCTGGGCATGAGATGAGGCATAATAATTTTTGTGCTATATTTGATGTTTTTCTATGTTGACAGATGACTGACTTGTAAGACTGTTTCACCAACCAAATTTTAGTAAGTTGCCAAATCCAAGTTTCCGGAAAGATGGACATATATACCATATCATTTTAAATATTTAGGCAATCATTATCTCCTTCACTGTGATTCATATGATCTACTTCACCTTCAAGGATTTAAAGGAATTATCTAGCTCTGAAAACAGCATAAAAGGACACTCCAGATCATCTTGAACACTCATAGGATAAGCTGACACGGCTTGCACTGGCAGCAAGTTGAGGATCTGTGATGAGACCATGTTGACACATTATCAGTATGATTTCTGTGTTTCATTCTTGGGTATTGTTTAATACTTACAGTAACATAGTGGGACGTAATAGGATTTAAAGGGGTCATCGGATGCAAAATTCACTTTTCAAGTTATTTGAACATAAATGTGTGTTGGAAGTGTGTGTACACATCCATCCTATAATGATAAAAATCCACCCAGTGTTTTTTTTTAAATCCATATTTTAAAATCCCCTTTCTCAAACCAGGCTGTTCTGAGATTCCTGTCAGAATGACGTAGTTCTGTACAGGCCCCTCCCACGATAGTTGATTGACAAGGCCGTCTTACCTTAGACCCGCCCTGAGAGAGCTGAGAGCTGTCCGCAGAGATTTTCTTACTATAGGGAGATGAGAGGGTCGGTATTACTTACTATTGGAGAAAGCGTAACGGCTAACTTGGATCACGTGAGCCTTAATAAGCAATCACATTACAGCCTTGACGTCATTGAATTTCAGTCAGAGTTGTGCGACACTTAGTCACCGTTTACGGATACCATAGGAATGAATGGGAAATGCCGTAAACTGAATCCCACCTGTCGCAAAAAGTCAGTGACTTCTCCACTCTAAAAATAGTGAGTGAGTGAGTGAGTGAAGTGACATGTGGCCAAGTATGGTGACTCATACTCGGAATTTGTGCTCTGCAATTAACCCATCCAAAGTGCACACACACAGCAGTGAACACACACACACCGTGAACACACACCCGGAGCAGTGGGCAGCCATTTTTTTATGCTGCGGCGCCCGGGGAGCAGTTGGGGGTTTGGTGCCTTGCTCAAGGTCACCTCAGTCGTGGTATTGAGGGTGGAGAGAGCGCTGTACATTCACTCCCCCCACCTACAATTCCTGCCGGCCCGAGACTTGAAGCCGCAACCTTTAGGTTACGAGTCCGACTCTCTAACCATTAGGCCACGACTTCCCGTGACTTTGACTTTAGTTCAATCCAAAAGTACTGTTTAGTGTAAAACATGTTGTAGATTAGCAGATAGACTGTCAATTCATTAAATGATGAGCTGTTTCCTTTAAAAAGCTGTTTATTCAGCATAGTGAAGCCTCTCCTCCACTGACATCCATTAAAAAAAAAACGGCCTCTGGTCTCCTTTCCCACGTACTGGCAGACCGGAAGCGTTAGCTTTAGCCGTTACGCTTTTTCAGCTAATGGTTGCAGGCTTGCCTTCTAGTGGCTTTGCTGTCCGCCATAGTGTCGACTCTGGTGCAGGGGAAGACAAGATGTCTCCGATTAAGCGATTGAGGTGTTTTGTTGTTGGATGTAATAATGAATATAGCAGTCGTCATTACTCCCTACTAGGGATGTGCCGAACAAGGCTTTTAAAGCAATGATGCTTTTACAACAAACTGCGTTGATGCTTCGAAGCTTTTGATACAGTGCTCTACTCCGCCATCTGGTGGTCAATAAAAATTCTTACACCAACTGTATCATTTAGATGTTTTGTTCATTGGGATGTCATTGTAAGGTTTAATTGTCTATTTAATATGCGTATGTGTCATTAGCAAGGTGGCATGTGTGTGTACAGCGATAAAGTTTCCAGAATTTATTGTATTTAGCACAATACAATGACAATAAAGACTTTATGTTCTTCATTTTTACTTGCATCAAACTTGTCTTTTCACATTCTAAATAGAACGTTTAATACCACAATAATTTAGGCCTACGCCATTTTTCATTGCACCATTTTTGTGTCTTTCTTACAAAAGAACACAAACATGCTCATTGTTAAAAAACACAAATGCACAAATACAAATGCAATTACTGCATTTAATATATCTTGCAATAATATATTTTTCTCGCCAATGTGAGCTGTTGACAATTGAGGACGGTGTTTACAAGCAGCAAAAAATGTTTGTGGTTAAGGAAGGACTTTTATCCTTTTTGGGAACAGTGGTTGAGCCCGCAAGGTGTTTTAATTTTCATTCAGTCAACAGACATTCACATGTCATTGTTTTTAATAGTAGTACAATAATTAACAACCATACACCACATAAAAACACTACATACATATGGGCATGCTGACTGATATAACTATAACATTGCACTAAATGGGTTGCGGGTATGGGACAACGCATTCGACACACTTTGTATTTGAGCCTAGCGTGACGTGTCAGTGAGGTAATGAAGCTTCGTTTTCACAAGTCACGTGGCAGCCTAATTTCAAGCAAAGCTCCGGAACACTGTTTCGAACCACTAGTGTGTCAAAAACTCGAATCGTGTGTCGACACTAGGTGTCGATCTACCCATCCCTACTCCCTACATCTGAGCCGCTGAAGATGCAGAGGATTAACGTTACTTTCGTTTTGAAGGGAATGCGCCGATCCCGATCTGCCTAAATGTGTCTATGTTCGCGCGAATCATTCATGATCCAGCTTCATCTACAGAAGAAGTGAGTATAAGGGTTTTTTATGAATCTTTGCAAATCGCCTTTCCTAATAATGTGCTAGTCAGTTTTGCGGCTAAAGTAAACAGTACTGCTTATCACTCCATGGAAGAGAGGGGCGGGTCAGCAGAGCTCATTAGTATTTAAAGCAACATGGACAAAAAAACGCCTTCATGAAAACAGAGCTGATTTTGACAGGGTAAAGAATGTGTTTTTTACACTACCATTGAGAAATTTTAACCAAAGTATGTTATAGACTTTTCATTAAGACTCTAAAGAATCATATCAACTTGATGGGCATCCGCTGACCCCTTTAACACCTATGTCACTTTAAACAATGATGATGATCACAGTAGACATATCTAAATATAGTATGATCTCATTACATTCATAGATTACCACTATGAGACATATTTAATCAATACAGGTTGTTTGCACATGACGTCATTGCTGTGGCGCGAAATGCAGCTGGAGGGCAGGAAGTGATTTTTCTCCATAGAAATCAGTAGCAGAAACTCAAGATGCCTGTGTTTTGCATTGTTATGAATGCTCAAATCGGCCAAACAGAGAAACCACAAGGAGATTTTATCGTGTACGAAAATGTGTTGTTCATAAGGGAGGAAAAGTCAAGAAATTGACTGAAAAACGCAGGAAAAAGTGGCTTGTAAACCTGCGTCTGCGGTCGGGAGGAGCCGAGTCGGATAATACTCGTGTGTGCAAATGGTTAAGATATAGGCTAATAATAATATATTAAGATATTAATGCAGATATAAATAGATAATCCAGGTCTGCCACCTCTCAAGCATTCAGGGTGAGACAGTGAGAATTCACTCAATGCTAAACGCCACACGTAGACACGATGTAAATAAAATATTATTTGCAGTTCAGAGAGCTTCGTTGATTATAACGGAACATTGTGAGATTGCAATAAATTGAAGTGAGTGACATCTTTTTAGTGATTATGTAGAAGCGCTATTTACTCGCTGTCTAGGCTGTAAACAATTCAGAATTTGAATAAAAGTTTTGCTTTACGTGCTGCTAGGACCAACGTATACAAACACTGTATACAGCAAAGTGTCAGGAGTGACTGAAAAAAGAGAACGGATGAGATAGAGGAATGTCCGTACTGTACTGGTTTAGGCGCTATAACAAGAGAAAGTAAACAGAAAAACACAACATATGTTACGTGATCCTTATGTTATAAAGAGGAGCGATTTTTAAACTCAATTGAAATACTTTGCATGCCATTGAGGCAGTGGATATAGGCTAAGCAACTTACCCTGATTGCAAACAAGCTATTTCGTGAATCCCGTATTTATATGAGGGATGTGGGACATATGTCAACTCCTGAAACTTTGCTGCATGTACAGGCCGTGGGTCCTGTTAGCAGCACGAAAACAACTTTTATTTAAATTCTGATTTGATTATAGCCTAGAAAACGAGCAAATAACGCGTTCATGTAATCACTAAAAAGCTGTCACTCACTTCAATTTATCGCAATCTCACGGTTCCTTTATAATCAGTGAAGCTCTCTGAACTGCATCGTGTCTACGTGAGGCGTTTAGCATTGAGTGAATTTGGGCTGTGTCACCTTGTATCTATTTATATATGTCTTTATTAATATCATAATATATTATTATATCTTATATTAAACATTTGCACTCGTGAGCATTATCCAACTCGGCTCCACCCGACCGCAGACGCAGGTTTACAAGCCACTTTTTCCTGTGTTTTTCAGTCAATTTCTTGACTTTTCCTCCCTTATGAACAACACATTTTCGTACACGATAAAAAGCTCCTTGTGTTTTCTCCGTTTGACCTATTTGGGCATCCATAAACAATGCAAAACGTTTCTGCTACTGATTCCTATGGAGAAAAATCACTTCCTGCCCTCCAGCTGCATTTCCCGCATCATCAGAATCACGTGATTGCAAACAACCTATTGAATCTTAAAGTAAAAACCATACTATGCAACCATAGTAAAAAATCTATTAAAATGATTTGGTACCTTTATCCGATCAGATATCAACCTTCCATCTACATTAAGGCTTATTTTAGAACATTTTATCCTAGTCTTTTCCTGATACCCTAAGTCACTTAAAGAGTATTATGCTAAATGCGGTATTATGCCGGGAGGTTTTTTGTATACTAAAGTAAAGGAGAGTAACGTTTTTAAGAAATTAATAAATCTTAAAAGTAGTAAAGCAACAGGGTTGTCACACACAAGCCAGAGACACGAGGAATGCAGGTAAACAGAAGGGTTTATTGGCAAAGTAGATGTGGAGGGAACAGAAGGCTGGTGAGTATGAGTGGATATAGAAAGTTCTGGGGTTCTTAGCTCTTGAGTATCGCAGGTCAGATAGTTACAGATATCCAGCGGATGAACAGGTGCTGAGGAGAATCGGGAACGCGGAGAAACTGGAGGTAAGGAAACAACAGGTTAGTATTAAGGTAAGGAGTCTGGTTCAGTTCAGGGTAGTGAACAGTAGACCGGACGCTGGAATGCTGAGTGGAGTGTGAAGATATAGCAGGCTTGATTGGTGGTTGCAGGTGCGGGTGATTAGAACTCGGGTGATTGGGATCTGGTGTGTGTCAAAGGAGGTGATTGTGCTGATGTGAGTGACTGTGATGTTTCCCTGACATTACCCCCTCCTCCAGGGGTGTTTTACCCCACTGACTATGTTTGAGAAAAAAATTATGTCATTCTGAAAATATAATTATATTTTTATTAAATAACACATACTCTACAGGCCCTACTGTTCTCATTTCACATATAACTGTGATGTTCTACAAAACAACAAGCTTTAAAACTTTTTTTCTTCCTGCTGAAAATTAGATGATTTACAGTGAAATCCGTTTTCTCTCCAGTACATCACCAGTGTAAGCTTCATGGTGAAAACTTCTACATCACTCTCATCAACATAGTCCATAGTTACAATAAAAATTCATCTTGACAATATCTTGTGGTTATTTTGGGAAAAACAGTAGGGGGGCGTTTTCCCCCACTCTACCCTATGTAGTGTCAAAAAATACTGAATCGGTGACTTTACGATAGATTTTGGTTGAAATTTTCACAGTAATTCAACATTAACTGAGGGAACAAAAGTGATGAACCAACAACAAGCCTAAATAGAGGGCTAGAGTTGAGAACCCCTGTTCTAGAGCATGAGCACTTACAGTATAATGGTCATAAATGGTCATCTTACAGTATCTGGAAACATATCTGATAACATTTTACAAAGTATCTGTCAGCAACACACACGGGGAACACTCAGGTAAGTGGCAAATCACAACAGGCTTTATTCAACAGAGGGGCAGAGGATAAGGACGGCAGGATATTCAACAGAGGGGGCAAGGTAAGCATCAACAGTTTAATAATGCAGGCAATGAAACTTAGCAGAGTGAGTCCTTTCTTTGTCTTTCAGATGGCGAGGGAGCAAAGGGATCGCAGGAGAACACAGACAGTAACACAGGTAGGTAAATGGAGTCGGGTAAGAGTGAGTAGCAGCAACCTTAAAACTAGACAATGGCTGCACCCGAAAACTGAAAAATGCTGCCTTCGGAGGACACATTCCAAGGTAGGAAGGCATCAAGACACGTCCGAATCCAAAGTTAGCTTCACTTCCTGTCTCATGAGATACCTTCATCTGATCGATTTTTGAAAGCAGCATAGATGTATCCTTCGCTGCCTTTGATATCCCACAATCCTGTGCATTTCATTCCGTGACAGTTGAGCTAAAAAAATAAAGATGGCATCTGAAAGTTGCGTTTGGTGGTTAGTTTGTGTGTAAATGTATATTTCTGATTAACTTTTTGCACTTTTGATGTTATTTCTACACTCTAAAAAAAACAAAACGGTGCTATATAGCACTAAAAGTGGTTCTTTGGCTCGTAATCATAGGGGAACCACTTTTGGTGCTGTAAATCTTGGTGCTTCAGTGGTTCTTTGGCACCACTACCATATGCAGAACCTGTTAAGCTCCTGTATGTTTCTTCAGTGGTTCTTTGGGGTGATTAAGGTGCTATATAACACCACTGCCGTACAAAGAACCTGTTAAGCTCCTTTAAAGGTTCTTTACAAGCCAAAGAACCACTGTTGGTGCTGTTTAGCACCATTTTTGTTGAAGAAATACAGTGCTATATGGCACCTCTTATGGTTCTACATAGCACCATTTGACAAAGGTGCTGTATAGCACCTTTGAAGATATGGCGTTATATAGCACCAAAAGTGGTTCCCCTATGATTACGAGCCAAGAACCACTTTTAGTGCTATATAGCACCATTTTTTTTTTTTTTAGAGTGTATAGCGAGAAATTAGTATTATAATAATTAAAAATTTGTTTAGTTATCACCAAAACTTGTTCTATTTTGTTGTAGATCATAAACCGTTACGCTGCCTCAGAAGCCTGTTCGAAATCGTAATCGTTTAGTGAGGTACCTTCATGCAAAAACACTGCCTGCAAAGTCCTTGCCTCATAAGGCAGCAAGTCAGCTGCTTAAGTTTTCAGATGCAGCCAGTCTGAGAGTGCCAAGTGCTGGGTTATAAAGACCCACTGATGACGCTGATGGCAGACAGGTGCGGTGATTGAGAACAGTGAGCAGGTGTGAGCCAGGGAGGATTCTGGGAAATGTAGTGCGCAGAGGTGACTGGTCTTGTGACGGGCAGGAAGACATAAACTGGTGAGCTTGTGACAGTATTAGCCTAAAAACCTCTCATTCTGATTCTGAAATACTGTCGTAGCATGTAGCTTCTACACACAGAAAAATTAAAACCAGATCACCATAACTTGTTTTCAACAATTTTATTAATCATATGCTCAGGTTGTTGAGACATGGCCAAAACAATTTGAGGGTTTATTCAAATTTAATCTGATGAATTGGGAATAAGTCTGACCATTATAAAAGAGAAAATTATAAAATTCAAACATCTTCATCCAAGCTGAACTACGAGGTGACGTACATTAGTTCTGCAGCTTCATTGACAGTGGAAGGAGTATTCAGTCTCTGATTGATCACCTGAAGAAAAATGAAGATGTTAACATTCATACAACAATGGAAAAATGTATATAGAATCAATCTGAATAAACAATCAATATCTCACATGATAAAAACTTTCAGCACTGACGCATAAAATCTTACTTGTTTGGTAGTAATCATACACTTTGACAACAGCTGGCTTGAGATTCTTTACTGGAAGAACCTGTTTCATTAGTATCAGATAATTCAATGGGATATTTTTTGGGATCTGCAGGAGGAAATAAACTCATCAGTCATGGACATTAAGAATAAAATGTTTATGAATCAGCTTATATAACACTGATTCTTGAAACATGGGACAAAACATGTCCAGCAATTGTTACTGCTATTAGATTTAAAAAATGAAAATATTTTCAATTGTAAATGTTATGAGGGATTAACAATAGAATGTAATTAACACAATTATCCCCTTCAATTTAATTTTATCATTATTATATCAAATCTATGACACGTATTGTCTTCTCACTACATCTAAAATAGTGGGTCCACAGAGAAGGGTTCAATAATTCATATGCAATAAAATGGATAAAAAAAAATTAATGATGAAAAAGAGCTTCTCTTATCAAAAGCAACACTTAATAGTATCTCATATCAAAGCAAGGTTGTTTTTAAATGATGTGTGTTTTAGGTTTTAAAGTTGTGTCCCTACTTTTTGTCAGCGCTGTCAGGCATTCATTAAAATGTTTAAAAAACAAACAAACAAACAAAAACAGGGAATATAAGAATAGCTGTCACTCTAATGCCACATTCCACCTCTGCAGAGTACATCAATGTCAGACAGGCTCTGGTAAGTTTTATAGTTTTAGAATATTTTAAATCCTAATGTTAAAACAACATTAGGTCACAACCATGATATGTCAATGCCAATGCCATCTTCCAATTACTGAGGAAATTATTTGAAATGTTTAGAACATTTTATTCTCCTGAAGCAGGTTCTGTTGCAACATAGGCTCATTGGAAATACATGCCTCTAAATACATTTCTGCAAAACTGAAAAAAGCCTATACATACGAATCGCTGCAGTTTCCAGTTGAAATTAAAACTTTTATTCTTTTTCACACAAAAAAATTTCCAATGAGCCTGGGTTGTTCTATTAGCATCTAGCATCAACAGAGAAAACAAAATGGCTACTACATGAACTCCATTTGTTTTGTGAAAGAAATGCCAAATTTGTCAACACCGTCAGATGTCACCGCCATAAGATTTTCTGTCTGACGGTGGTGACGGGCCAATGACGGAGTTGACATTCAACATGAAGTCATAACATTTTTGTGGTTTTCAAGTCATTTTTAATTATATTAAATATAAAATAGTGTTTAATTTTTCTAATAATGTATAAATACTAAATATGCAGCATATATTGCTTTTGTGGATTCATAGTCATCACTTCTAGCAGAGTTAGGGTTGAGGGAACATAAGGCTGAGGGAACACAAAACACTGGATAAAACATATCTATATAAAATACAGTTTATTTGTATTGTGATCATATGTGTTCTGATCATTTTTGGATCATTTCTTAACATGTTTAAATGTGAATATTAAGATCCTGGTGAATGTAAATGTTTAGAGGTAACAACTAAATGATTTATTTGTTCATTTAACTGTTTTTAAAAGTTACTTTGTTACCATAGCAGATGCACAGCAGACATACTGTTCTGAGATGAGAGAAAATATCATTTGTGTTCAATGATATATCAAAATACTTAAATGTGAATCTTGAATAAAATCTTCATAAATAACAACATACTCCTGTTTATTGTATTTTTAATACATTAATTGATTGATTCAATATATTTGATAGTTAAAATGGCTATAAATTCAGGTTTTCATCACCGCCGTCAGATGTCAACTCTGTCAGGTCTATGTCACCTCCGTCAGATGAATATTTTGATAATATTTGATTATGATACTTTATATTTGTTGAGGAATCGTTGGTCACATGTAAAAATGTAATCTGTCTTTTAACATTACAATGTGTTTTGAAATGTTAAAAACATCTTGATTACTTGATTGCAAAATAAGTGATGGCAAGGTAAAAAGCACATTTTGATAAAAAAAAAAAAAAAAGCGAAAAGTTGGGAGAATCAAAGCATAGGTCAGTAGCCTAGTACATGTAAGATACAAAAATGTAGTTTCATTTGTCTGAGTACAAGGCTTTATTTTTTTCAATATTCCACCCTGTTTTGTCCCACTTCTCAAAAATCAGGGATGACATGAAATTATATGAATGTTGCTGTTCTCTCACCTCTTTCAAATACACAATGACATGATCATCTTTAGCATCGACCCGCTCCACAGATGATGCATACGTTCCAAAAGAAGTTCCAAGCTGTGTGGAAAAATTGCTGGTTAATCTCTAAAAACTGACATCTAGAAATTGTACAAGTTTGTGATGAAACACTCAAATGCACCATTGATGTATCAGCTGTGAATCCAGATAAGAGTTTAATATCCACAATGACCATGTTAGTGCTTTCCTGTAGACCATCATATCTGGAAAAAAAGCAAATGGAAAGAAATGGTTCTTAAATGCCTCATACAGTAACAAAATTTCAAATTAGTGAAAATTATGGTTTATATATTAGGGCTGCCTCCTAATGTGAATGCTTTTTTAGGTAAATATTATGACAAGTTTAGTACAAAGCTTTGTTTGCAAAAGAAATAATAGGTTAGCAATTAAATGTTACATCGCAACCATGGAAACATTTGGATTCGTGCCGAATGAGAGAGGTACAGTAAAACTTTAAGCTATACATTTATGCCATATGTCGGCTTTGCATTTTGTTCTGCAATCTGGTCACACTATTTTTCAGTAGTGTTTTCTGAGTTATTCCAGAGATTTATAGCCTTGAACATTTGCTCTTCTGACCTTTCACAACAAGTGTCATTTGCTTTGGAACACTAGGAGAAGAGATGTAGATATTAGACAAGAGATAGTCTTTGTCCTGCCACACATTAAATTAATAACATAAATGTGTGATTAGTTGACTAATAGCTTAAATGAACGACTGGTAGTAAACTAGGAAAATCTTTAGCTGTGGCCAGGCTTCAGTTGATATATATATATATATATATATATATATATATATATATATATATATATATATATATATATATATATATATATATATATATATATATATATATATATAAAAATATGTATTTGTTTTCTTACTTGACAGTGAAGGTCAAGATGAAATTTTGCCCCAATGCTTTGCAATCTCCCTCAATTTTAGCATCAATGCTCAGTGTTTTATTTTCAGTAGGAGTGGGAATGTTGTAGAACTGAGCCACCTGAGAGAGTCAACATGAACAAACAAATACATAAATTAATGAATCATATCATAGCAGAACAGCCGCAAAATGCTATGAGAGGAAAGAGAGAAAGTGAATGAAGCTGAACGCTCTACAGACCTGCACAGACACACAGGTTGAGCCCTTCACTTCAATGCTGTATTTGGCTGGAACGTTCTGCAGCTGCTTCTCCTGGTACAGTAACTTGTTGTCCTGATTGACATCAAAGTGGTGAGTGTCTCCTGCTGACTGTACAGTCACTGTGCTGGAGCCGTTAGAGCTGAACACTTTGGTGGCGTACAAAGACAGAGCCTGAAGAGCCACCACTGTGTCCTGAGAAATAAATGTGTTCAGTAATGTGACTTTTACCCATTATTCAGCAAACATGTATTGATTTGAGTAGTTTGAGTCACCTGTGTGGAGGAGAATCCTCCATAGGCATTCTGCTGCTTCACAAGCCAGCTGACAATCCTGTTAGCAAAGCCCAGATCAGCTGTAGTGAGCGAATCTGCAGTGAGAGCAGCTAGCAGCACATATGAGCTGATCTCCACTGCCAGAGAATCAGAGTCATCAGCAGATGCAGACTGAGACCAGTGGAGACGAGACCCTTTAGGACACATGGACAAAAGAGACACCAGTAACTCAATGAGCATGATAAAAAATAACAGCACAGTCATAGAAGACAACTGGAAGTCATTGAAAACAAATCTCTTACCCTCTGAAATAGCAACATCCTCCAGTTTCTTGAAAAGCTGCTGTCGAGTGTCCGTGTCTCTAGCCAGACTGAAAGTGTAGGCGAGCAGAGCAGTGGTGTAAGTGTTTTTGATATCCTCGATGACGGACTTCAAACATGACAAACCTTTAGTGACGACAGGATCCTGAGACAAAAACAGAGAAATAGCTGCTGTGAGCGTCATTTTTCTGTGAGTTTATCCTGTGTTTCCTGTAGATGAACTTACTGTGACTGGAGTTTCCAGTTCAAGCAGTGATGCAGTAATGTAGGCAGTCATGGTCACATTATCATTCACTCCACCCTGGAATGGAAGAGACATAGAGGTAAATAAAGTAATACACTCAAAACTATTAGAGGAAAGTTCATCTAGACAATGTTGATGTTAAAATTAAAGCCTAAATATTTTTTTTTAAAAACAGTTATATTTACACTTTTACAGGTGATGATATAGATAGATAGATAGATAGATAGATAGATAGATAGATAGACCTTCATTCTGTTGTTGAACAGTCTTCCCTGTTGGATAAAACAACCGTCTGAATCCCGTCTGCTTATTAACCATTCCTTTGCACTCTGAATAATTTGTTGATCAATAAATATGTATTTCTGTGCTTTGCCAAAAGACCTCAAGACAAAGGCAGTCAACCTGGTGTTTGAAAGATTTATTACATCAGATGTTTCAATAAAAAACAAAACCAAAATCTCTCAAACCAAATGATTAGAACAGATTTTTTTTTTTTTGACTATGTTATTGTAGATTACTAACAAAACTCACTTAACAAAAGAGTGAAAAAAATATTTACCATGTATTCCCATCACCATAACCAAATGTGCTGTATGCACCATCAAAATGCTTGTAGTTCAGTTGTCTCTGGTATCCTGTTTAGCGTGATAATAGTTCACTTTAACAGTTTGTTTGGGGTGATCAAATGTGTCTGACTATTCACCTTAACCCTCTGGTTGTGTTCGGATTCCTGTCACACTTGTGGTGTTCCCGGTCAAAAATTGCTTATAAATCACTCATTATGCTGTATTATCACCAAATATTGAATTCATTCTTTTTGTCAACTTGTTTTGTTTCATTTAGGACTGGTTTTGTGTTTCTGTTTGCCTCTGATTAATCGTAGGCCTCATTTATCTGAGAGTAGGTGCCTCCTTTTTTTGAGTGAAAATTTTTTTTTATGAACAATTTTCACAATATTAAAAAAAAAATATATATATATATATATATATAAGAATTTGCACTGTTTCTCACACTAGTGTGCTTTAATGTTTAATCAGGAAGTTTGCTTTTAAATCCTTTTATTTTGTACAAAATTGCACAAAGTCACACTTGTCAAAAATGGCCGGCCATTGAAAGTGAATGGGGAAGAATGAAAGTAAGAGAAACAAACGTGTTCAGGAGCATGTTGTGCTTGCAAACATAAAGGCCTTGGAGGCCTTGGTGTGTGGATGCATGTATGCTCACGCTATCACACACACACACACACACACACACACACATCCATGCATATAAACTATTGTGAGTATTACACCTATTTCATCCTACCCTGAACTGCATGCAATATGCTTTTATGATAACTCTCTCTCTCTCTCTCTCTCTCTCTCTCACACACACACACACACACACACACACACGCTCAAACTGCCTTGTCTTCAAAAGAATCTTTTCTTTCATCACATATTCTAGACAAAACATTATGACAATAGGTTTTGAGGTTTTCATGTTCTCACAGAGTACTGGTACTGTTTTTGTGATCTTCCCCATTCATTTTCAATGGCCGGCCATTTTTCACAAGTGTGACTTTGTGCAATTTTGTACAAAATTAAAGCAAAAAAAAAAAAAAAAGCAAACTTCCTGATTAAACATTAAAGCACACTAGTGTGATAAACAGTGCAAATATTCATAATTTATCATCTCATATTGTGAAAATTATTCATAAAAAAATGCTTTTTTCATTCAAAAAATTAGGTGCCTACTTTCAGATAAATGAGGCCTACGATTAATCATATGCAAATGGAAACGTAAAACCAGTCCTAAATGAAAGAAAACAAGTTGACAAAAAGAATGAATCCAATATTTGGTGATAATATAGCAAAATGAGAGATTTGAAAGCAATTGTTTGGAGTCCGGTCATTTTTGACCGGGAACACCACAAGTGTGACTAGGAGAAATAAAACCCACAAAAAATTATGAAAATTCTAAAAAAAAAAATTCTGAGAAGTACTTATACCCTGTGTGAGCAAAGTCAGTAAGTCTGAGTCCAATGAGATAACGTTAACTAGTATTTTCGGGAAAAAGAAAATCTTCTCTGGGTCAATTTGGCCCGAACACAACCAGAAGGTTAATTGAATGACATTCAGGTGTGTTAAAAAATAAACAATTTTTTTTATCAGTCTCCGTATTTTCTTGACATGTTTGATTTCTCTCACCGCTCTTAAGGAAGCCTGTGGCTCTCTCTCGGATGGCTGAGGTGAGCTGCTCCGTGTTTTCCAGATACTGCAGAATGTAAATATTGGGAGAAAGAACAGCCATGTTTTGTTCTCCACAGCCGTACGGCATCCGTAATAATCCGTCAAGATTCCTCAGTGCACGACCCAATATATCTCCTACAAATCAAACACAAATGAACTCACTACATTTAAAAAACCCAAACACAAACTCCTCATTTCTGCTGGTGTATGTAAATGTTACCAATGACTGAAACAGAGGATCTGGCTGATCCCTCTATCACATCTTTAGGAAGAGTCAGATCCACTTCCTCTGAGAGACTGTCACCTATGAACGAGAGACAGAAACACATATGAGTGATCAGCAGAGAAACACTATAAAATTAACATTCTAATACCATCTGTGAAGTCCCATTAATAATAATAAAAATAAACAAATCACAGGCAGAAATTATTGTGATTAAAACACTTTGTAAAAAGAAGACAAAATAGCCACAATTTAAAAAAAATTGGCACAATTTAACAACTTGTTGTCATGAGAGGTTGAGAAATTTCAGCTCTCTCTATTAAAATGTCACAGACATATGAGCATATTTTGGTATATGGATTGTGTTTAGAAGATAATGGGCTAATTAGTCTTTACAGAACATACACACTAAACAAATTGTTTAATCAAAATTCTTTGAGAAACTTTTTGTTAAGTTGAAATCTTTCTTGGTCCCCTAAAAACTAAACACAAGCCAAAGAATCCCAGCATTATCGGTGCTTAAGCCCC
Source organism: Spinibarbus caldwelli (assembly GCA_039654775.1). Lineage (NCBI taxonomy): Eukaryota > Metazoa > Chordata > Actinopteri > Cypriniformes > Cyprinidae > Spinibarbus > Spinibarbus caldwelli. Next base: position 16,630,848 of record CM077252.1, on the reverse strand, counting down.
AAAATAATTGCATACAAACCCTTTGGACACAGTAACCAGCTGTGGGTCTCTGTCTTTTCAGTTCCTTCAGCCTGCAGCATAAAACATTAACATTAACACATCATATTGACATAAGCAGCATTGGGATCATGGATAAATGACGTCTGAGAGCCGTTTGACGTGCTCTGACCTGTACAAGCAGACTTCGTGTGACTGTGTCAATGCGTCCTCTCTCTGGCACGCTCACAATCTCATTGTCACACATAATCTGGGACACCTCTGCCTCTGCACTGACTGTAATATTCAAGACTCCTACAACACAAGACATGTGCGTGAAGATACAACAGAGACTGAGAAACAATGATTCAGACTGGAAAACTCACCAAGAACAGAAGGAGTGAGGGTCCATTTAAAGGTTTTTCTTTCATTAGCACACAGACAGGATGAATACTGATCATCAGAGGAGGCTTTGAGAGTGTAGTCTGAGGAAGGAGCTGGAGTCACTTTAACCTGTCAGTCAAACACACATGATTAGTGGCATATTTGATATGACTGGATAAGACTGAGTTTAAAATCTTACCATGATGCACTTGGACAGATAGTTGAAGACAGTGGCCTTCAGCTCAAAGATCTCCCCACGGATGATGGAGTAAGGCAGAGAGAGCTCCAGGAAGAAGGGCTGGAAAACTGTCAGCTGAGCAGGAGGAGCCAGACCCAGACCTTTGGAGGACAGACAGAAGGCCTCCGTCTCCCAAGAGGTGATGGTGTCAGGAACCGTGACAGGAACCTGAGCTGATCCAGAGTCTCTGTTTTGGAATTACAACAACAGTTTGATTCTGATCTACCATTAAGCATCCATTTTTTCCCTTTTATATATAACATTCAGCAAAGAAAAAAACAATCAAGTATGATTTTTTATTTATTTATTTATTTTTATTTTTTGTCATCTGGACTTGAGGGAATATGATGTATTAAAGATATGTTTCAATATTATGTCAAAAGTACTGATTATGTTTCACAGACCCCACTTCAGCAAGTTCCCAGATCCATGTTTCTGGAAAAACTGTCCGAATCGTCACTGCAGGAGAATCTCTGCTAGATGTAGCAAAATCATCATTATCCAATGAAGCCATCTGTAACACTGACCCTGGAGCATTTTGCCGATACATCACTGGAAAAAAATTATATTTATAGAGGTAAATGTGGAAATATGTACTGCATGTGAACAGGACATCAAAATAACCACGTTCATATACTGCCGTAAGTAAAAGTGCAAATGGAAAACACTTTAAAATACGGTGACACTAATATGCATTAATTCATGCTTAACAAATGCACAGATAATCATGAGTTAATGTATAACTCATTCTATATGATTTATAGATTAAGTAATCAATAAATTGTTATTAGTTAAATGTGTCATAAAGTATTAATTCCCTAATGACATTATATTAACTAATAGTGTAAATTCATATGTTAATTACCACAATGGGTTCAAGCATGCATTTCAACTTCCAGTTGTCTGCTTTAATTAATCATTAGCTAATGATTTGCATGGGTATCATTATGGTGTGACTTTAGTTGTTGAGGCACATGACTAACTAACTAATTCAAAATATATAACCACAATGACATATTACTTAACAATTAGTTAATAGTTCTGTGCCTCAACAAGTAAAATCATAATATAATGATACCTTTGCAAATCATTAGCTAATGGTTAATTAAAGCAGAAAACTGGAAGTTTAAAGGCATGGCTTCGACCTAATGTGGTAATTAACATATGAATTTACTTCATTAGTTCATATAATATGTTATTGGGTAATAAATACATTATGACACATTTAACTAATAACAATTTATTGATTACTTAATCTATGAATCATATAGAATGTTCATTAGTTGCTGATGTAGTAATCATTAATAAATGTTTTAGTTCATCACGAGTTATACATTAACTCATATTTATCTGTGCATTAGTTAAGAAATACTTAATGCATATTTGTGCACCCGTATTGTAAAGTGTTACATAATACAGTTTTATTGTAGTGTTGTCGAGTTTATTTCATTTTAATTATTTTAGTTTACTAACTGTAGTTTTAATATTTTAGAGCTGTCAAAGTGAATGCATTAACTTTAATTTTACTTTACAAAAATGTGTTTTATTTAGATTTTGTTAATCAATAATAATGATAAAAAAACAGAAGTTATTTCATATATTAAAATTAATAACCCAGAAAAATGTTTGCCTTTTCCTACTACATAGCTCTAGTTGTGGATATGAATTTCACAACTATATTTTATGTTTGAAATATATTTCAAAACAAACACCTACATATTTAAAAATGACAGCGTGAATTATAAAGATACCACATGTACCCATATCACTGTATCTGTGATAAGTCAAGCCTCTGTATGACAGACACTGAGGGACTCGCACAGCCAAATTTGTTGCCATCTTCAATCCCACTCTCTGTAAAACGGCAAGAAAATGGCACGTTTAATTGTCAGAACAATCAAATTGGCTTTCTTGTGCAATTACTTATGCATGTACAGAATTTCCCCAATCAATATCTACCAATCATTATCTACTGCGCTGTCATATAATTCACCTACCTTTAAGGATTCATAAGCTTTGTCTGTCGACAGAGCTCGGCGGGCTCTCACATGCAGACACTCCTGCTGATCTTCAACAGTGTAAGTATAACCTGACACTGATTGCACTGGCAGCAGGTTGAAGATCTGTGATGAGACCACATTCATATTAATGTTTATTCTCCTGCGATCAGGATGTCATCTTAAAGGAGACCTATTATGCAAAAATCACTTTTATAAGGTGTATGAACACAGTTGTGTGGCCGCAGTGTGTGAAAACAACCAGCCTATAATTGTAAAAATCCACCCACTCATTTTTTTATTATACCAAAAAATCATGAACAGTCTCTCCAAACAAGCTGTTTCAGATTCTCCCTCTGTTCACATCACTGAGGGGAAAAAGTACCGCCCATTTGTGACACTCTCTGCCCTATTAGCATTAACACAGCACTGAGTGAGAAGCTGCAGTCCGCCATTATTGGAGATATACAATGTCAGCGCCACAGGCATTACAAGTGTTGTGTTTTGGGATGCACCAACAAACATAGGAGTCTCCATAGACTCCCTCCATCCGAGACACTGAGGACACTGTGGTTAACTTTCATTGTCTAAGGAAATGTCCCGGAAAAAAATCGGTAAAGTTCCCAATACGTGTAGGGATCAATACCAACACTTCTTGCGCAAACGTTAGCTCCAGCAAAGTAAGTATCACACGTTTGTTTTCCAAATGGCCTTTCTGAAAGAGCTTCTTGGCACTCTTTAAGGCTAATGATGCTAAAGCTACCATTGCCTCTGTCTGTTTTCATTGGTGCTGCTTTCATGAATGATCGTGAATAGGAATATGGTAGTTAAAAGTTGCATATGAAAGCAATGTGAGTCGATCGCTTGAGTTTGTTGAGCTCATCATCACAAGCGGGACTTCTAAAGTTTGTGACAGCATGCGATGCACCATGAGACCCGCTATGCTGTTCATTTTTATCGCGCAGTGCTCCTCGTCTGTGTAATTCATAAACGCAAATTTATTATGCACAGTACAATCAGATGACTGGCTTTTAAACCGACTGCGTTTTCTGTAAAGATAACTGGTTGGTACTAATAGTGGAATGTTTATTTACAAAGGCTAGCACTGCTAACGCCAGAGCTTGAGCTATTGAAGCTCCGCCCTCTTTTCCGGGAGCAACAGCTCATTTGCATTTAAAGCAACATACTCAAAAAAGGAGCGTTTTGGCTTATACCCTAAAAGTGGCCATTTTAACAAGCTATAAAAAAATCTGTCGGGTATTTTGAGCTAAAACTTCACATATACACTCTGAGGATATCAGAGACTTATTTTACATCTTGTAAAAAAGGAGCATAATAGGTCCCCTTTAACTACTGATGGATCATAGTAGAGATATCTAAGTACAGTCTATTCTCACTTGATTCATCCTGTAGATTCCTAGACTAAAAACACAGGAAATCAATACGAATCTTAAAGTATTTACACCTTGTCAGTATCCAGACGTTTTCCTGACTCCAGGATCAGGACGCTCTGATCTACAGCACTGAGGCCGCACAGTGAACCAGGCTGAGCTGAGAGCTGGAGAGTGTTTTTTTCACCAGGAACTGCTTTAGCAGGAGAAAACTGCAGAGACACCTGTAATGACAGTAAATATTATTTATTTTATGATGGTGCAAGAAATACAGTTTCAAGAGGCTTATTTCTCAAGATGCAATACATACCTTGTTACTGAAACATTTTTCAACATCAAATTTTGTGCTACCAGCAGCAACATTTTCACTGGGCAGAACACAGTAGGCCAGAATCTGCACTGCAGGAGCCAGATCTGCACCAACAGACAGTTTAAATGACACTGTGCCACTTGCTGCACCATTAGAAGACTTCACTTCAACCTTCTCAAATCCATGATGAACGATCACTCCTCTGGACAAGACCTGAAACAGACAGATGACACTCCGATGACAAACTGACCAGTGCAGCCAGTTAATACGGTTAACAAACAATGAAGTCATCAATGTAAGAATGTACATACTGCACATGTTCTCACCATATAGACAATGTCAGTTTTGAAGTCTTCAGCTGTCTCTCCAACAAAATAATACTTGATGGTCACTGTAAACTCAGCATCACACTTTAATGGTTGCTCAGTATTCTCTATAATCAGTTCACTTAATGTTGGCGTGTATGGAGTAGCAGGCTGGAAAAGCTGAACTGTTTTTCTATCCATAGAGATGTAAGGTGTTTTGTGACTTTGATAATGAAGCCCTGGATATGCACTTGCCTGAAAAACAAAGAAACTAAAATTACTCAAGCAACTGAACCCTTCAGTGAACACAAAAGAAAACTAGGTAAATAAAGTGATCATACCATCAGATTAATATCTTTTTCAGGAAGACTAGACGTATTAAGAGAGAAGCTGGCCAGTCCATCGCTGTCTGTAGTGAGATTTAGGAGCAGTTTTGAGGACCAAGTTTCACCCTCAAAAAGATAAACCACTTTGTTTTGAATTGGTGAGCCTTTGAAATTTGAGAGTTTGATCTGTTGAAAATAAGATTTTGAAGGAATAAATGATAGAATAATTGTGTACATATTAATGTTGTTAAACTGAGATAAACTCATTTTAGACTTACTTTTCCTTCTATAACTGATCCATGTTCATATGTTTTGGGCAGGTCATTAAGTGTGACTTTTCCAATTTCATAAGTGAGAGATATAGTTTCAGATTTTGTCATGGTGATCTCTGTAAATGGTAAAAAACATTTTTTTTTTAATTTAAAAAAAAAAAGAAGGAAAAAAAAAAAAAGAAATGTGGGTAACAGGGATCCAACAGCTCACCTGTTCCTTCTTCTGTAACCATTGCTTCAACACGAAGAGAATTCTGCAGACTAAACTTTAGTGTGGAGTTCAAAAAGACTGATACATCTATGGTATGGATGGCACAGCCTGTCTTTTTTATCTAATTATAGTAAATGAACACAAACGTTAACCAAAGAGTGGTTTACTTGGATAAATGGAAGAAATATTATGTACCATTACTTGTATTGAATTTCAACTCGGATACCTCAGTGGTTTCCTCTAAACATACTGGATTTCTATCAGGGGTATAAAGGTGGCGCAAAATATTACGGCACACTTTTACCCATGATTTACCAGGTACAGGCTGCCCGTAAGTGTATCTGTGAAAAAGGTACAAGCATCAGATATACAGCACAGGGTTGAGTCAACAAAATAATAAATTAGGATGGGATTTACAGTAGGTAACTGATCCCAGAGTTAAAAATTAAATACAATGCTAAAAATAGCAGAAAACACTGCTCTCTTTTAATGCAGGAAATAAAATAAACCACTCACTTTCCGCAAACCTCAATTAACAGTTCTTCTTCATCAACACTCACTTCATTGGGTATTTTTACAGTAACTTCATACTTTGGCAAAACTAGAAGTCAGAAGGTAGAAATTAGACTTTTAATAGTCAAATTAAAAACGAATCTACAAAGATATTACTGAAATTCATCCCATGAAAAATTGCAAATGACTTGTTTGTATGACTTACCATATTTTTTCACCTCAAAATCATGTGAGATTATCCTGTCACCAATGTAAGTCTTCAATCTGTACACACCTTGAAGAGCTTCTGGGTTTAATTCATAGGAACGCTGCAAAATCCACCTTGTTGAGGAAACATTTGTCCATTGACCAATTCTGTTATCCTGACTGTCCTATTTAGACACAGTTCAGATATTTAGTTACAGTCCGCTATACTTGTCCTGAGTCCTGACCATTAACAAATTACTGAAAATACAATAACTGCAAATATAACAGAATTTCTACAGTGTTACTATTTAAAAGATGTGCTTATTATGACTGTACAGAAGGAGGTTTTGTGTTCTTACCTCAAGCACAACAGAACTATACTGCAAAAGAACAAATAATAATTAAATTATTTAGGATATTAAAATGATTAAAAGCCAAAAATGTGTTGTTTTGTAATAATGTATTCAGAATGCAAAAGAAAATGAAGGAGATAAAAATCCAAGACAAAACACATCAGACCTGCTGATCAAGCGGTGCAAAGTTTGTATCCATGGTAACAACTCTAAAGTTCACTGTGAAAACAGAAATGTGTATTATAACCTCTGCTTTTAACGTCTAAATCTCTTATGTATTCTGACAGTCAATAGCATAAAATAAATCAGAGATATTTAACAAAATAGGCCTACTTACTGAGAAGAATTAAATTTAAGAGTGCATGCGCCTAAAGTAAAGTAAACTAAACTAAATTAATGTAATATCAAAGACGACAACGTGAATGAAACTGAAAAGTCTTCTCACATTTTTAATGAAGGATTCAGTGGAGGGAACCAGGGTTACATTAAATAACCCGAGCCATACTCACTCTTGTAAATAACCGGATGTAGGCTATGTGTGAACGTAACCATATTAAGTATTCAAATATACAGTAGTAAAGCTGTATTCTGCTACAGTGTGAACATGCATTTGAGACCAATTTGTGGCTGTTTTTTGCCATCATTTTACAAAAATATTTGAACAGTTTTCCCCAATTGACCTGTTAGAATCAGGAATTTATAATTTATCTAGAATAGATAACATATAAAAATAGTCATGTAGTTACTGGTTCATATCATAAGTTTTTTGCAATTACAGTATTTAGGCTGAATTTAGGTTTGGATGTGAAGGGATTTCTCAATAACACACACTACATGGCCGTTCTTATGCTAAAGCTGTTAGCAACCTTTCATCCTTATCTGCTTTCCGACTTATCTGCTCCTCTTTTCTGTTTACAAACCCATTGAACTGTTTACTTAATTACCATCTGCTGGTTTTTGCAACAGTAGTCATTATCGACCTATGCTTCTACATCAGTTCATTGCATGATGATAACATGCTTTACTTGAAACATTCACAGCTCACCTGTCTGCCCTGGAATATAGATGGGTTTATCAGTCTGGATAAAGGTCAGAGGATGGTAAGGTTTGAACATGACTTTTCTCTCTTCAGTCATCTTAAAAGACTCTCCCTGAAGTTCCACCTTCATTTTCTGCACTGATTCTGCTTCTACCAGAGGAGCCTGATGAGAAGAAATATCATATATTCACAAGCTCTGCAAACATGTAATCTCAAAAAACGAGATGCATTATGATGATACAAACATATTTATTATAAGGTGCTGATGACAAACCTTGAAGTTAAAGCAGAGGTGAAACTCTTCCTCAGCTTTCTCCTGTAGCAGTAAAGTGCTCTGGTCACCATTAACCAGATAAATGTCCATGACAAGGCTTTCATTGGGCTTGAGAAGACTTGCACACAGTTTGGCCTCAGATCCCGACTCGATCACTGCAGGAAACGTCACCATGAAAGATCTATTTTAAAAAGATAATCATACAATAGTGCCCAAATCATTAGATATGCATGTTTCTTATAAGTTGTCTTTCAAACAGCAAACATTTATCTTGCAACACAGCTCAGTTAAATAAATACAGGAGAAATCACAGTACAGTGTTTAATAGTATATTAATAATTTTTCACATCTAGAAAACAAAACATTTCTAGTTGTCCCAGAAAAGTACAGTGGCATCAAAAATGCCAGTTTTTCATTTAAAGTGAAAGCTTTTACAGTTAAAAAAAACATAAAACTTTAAATATTTAAATATTCTGTTATCATTAAAGTAAAAGGGGCACCAAATACTCATGTCAGTTCCCTTCACACAGTGGAAAAGAAAAAAAAGCAAAATAGATTTATCATTATTGTTAACGTTTTGGTACTGGAAATTTGATTACAAAAATTCTGAAGAATTTGCTATTAAAACAGAATAACTTCCTATCGTCAACAGAAATCATTAAAAACTTACGGCCCTGATGTTTGTCCATTGACACAGACAAGAAGGAAAGAGAAGAGAAGGAGCCCCTTCCAACAGCAGCTAACGTTCAGATCCATGATGATGAGTGATCATGTCATTAACTGGAACATCTCTTATGAAGGCAGTCTCATGCTAAAGGAGGTCCTTCAAAAACAGCTGTATTGATCATCTGATTAATGATTCAACCATGTAGGCAACACAGTTTGAAAAACTTGTGCTAATGTGCGTTGGTTGGTTAATTTGTGATGATGAGTTTGATCAAGACCAAACATCAGAATTTTATAAGCAGGTTCAGTTCAGGTGAAGATATAAAGAAACCTTACTCATGCACAAATAGACATAAAATAAACATTCAATTCTTTATGAATCTTCCTCACAATGTAATTCTGAGATGAACAACTTAAATGTTGCATATTGGAATGTTCAAGCATGTAATCAATCTAAATAGTGATTTTATTTGCAATCAAAAGAGAAGTTGAAGAGTTCAATTCTTAGTAAATAACGTGCAGGCACTCAACTGAAATCTTTAAAGTGCAAAGTACGAACTGTTGCCAACTCTCACAAGAAAAATAAACAACCACAGCTTCAGAAACAAGCCCCAAACAAGCCCAATATTATTTGATTGTTTATTATCATCAGTGCTATTTATTATCAATTATTTACTACCAATAAATGAGCCTGCAACATATTAAACTGAAACCACTCTTTTATTTGAAAAGCAAAAACTGAAGTTTGGAAAACCTAACATGCAAAACGGTGATCTGAAACTGATCCACATGTGATCTGAAAACATAATTATACTCTTATCTTCATCTACATCAGGGGTCTCCAAACTCGGTCCTGCAGGGCCAGTGTCTTGCAGAGTTTAGGGAAGGTGGAGGGGGGAAGGGAAGGGGAAGTGATGTGTGGCCAAGTATGGTGACCCATACTTGGAATTTGTGCTCTGCATTTAACCCATCCAAGTGCACACAAACAGTAGTGAACATACACCTGGAGCCAATGCTGCGGCGCCCGGGGAGCTCCAACCCCAATTAAACACACATAAACCAGCTAATCAAGGTCTTACTAGGCATGCTAGAAACTTCCGGTGTGTTGAGTCAAGTTGGAGCAAAACTCTGCAGACACCAGCCCTCCAGGGCTGAGTTTGGAGACCCCTGATCTACATAGAAATGCACAGCTACTGACCTTTGACTCTGTGTAGACAAACAGTGGGCTACAACAACTGATAATTACCATCCACAGATACATACACCCACTCAAACTGAGTGGGAGAGTAACTGTAAGTTACTGTTCTGTGTATGTTGCGCTCATTAATTTTTTGATAAAATATTTAAAACAGTAACATGACACCTTTTTCATTTTTTTCAAAAAAATTAAAACAAGATTTCACCTTAATTTTTTGTTTTTACGTTCAGGGGTAGAAATGGATAAACAGCTTGAATATTCAATCTCCTCATGTGGGCGGTAATTAAACGCCCCTTTCCACTGATTGGTCAAGCATTGGTGCCGTCATCACATCTTTTTTTAGTTCTGCAACAGAATAATAGTCCTCTGCTGCTACAGTTAAAGCGTTTCACGAGTTCACACATACATATAATTAATAGAGTAAATGGAGTAAGGGTTATGCGTATTTGGTGTGCTGTCTGAGAGGAGGGCTCCGAGCTCTGAATTTTGGAGTACCCCCTCACAGGTTAGGATAGGAATAGATAGAAGGGAGGAGGCTCCCGTACCGCCTCCTCCGCACCACCAGAGGAAACCGTCTCCTGAATTTTAACCGTCTTCAATTCGGACTCGAATTCCCATCATCCTTCATACCTGGGACTGATCACTCATCACACACACCTGTTCCTCATTTACACACACACATATAAGCCACACTCTCACACGCACTCCTCGCGAAGTCTTGATTTGCCCTGGTTGTCATTTCTGAGCGTTATTACCCATGTTAGACTTTGGACTGTTACCTGGTTATCTGTTTGTTCTCTGCCTGGCCTGACTTGGATTGTTTGCCTGGACTGAGTTTGCTTGCTGCCTGCCCTGACCTCCCTTGCCTGTTTTACCATTCTCTTTCAGTCTAGCCTTCATTGTTACTGCCTTGCTGTTATCTTGACCCTGCATTGTCTGACTACTCTCAATAAAGCTTCAAATGGATCCAACTCCGTTTGATCTGTCGCAACAGATGGGGTGGTGGAGGGATGCTGGAAAACTGTCAAGGAACAGAGGCAAGTCTGCTCTATGTATACCTCTTATCTTGTTAATTGGGTTGATCAATGAATGTGCTCCTCTTGTGTTAAAGTGCCCCTGTTATGGGTTATGAAAGGTTCATAATTTGGTTTTGGGAGTCCCCAAAAACAGGTTGACATGTATGCAAGGTCAAAAACACTTTAATTTTCTTATGTGCATTTATTTTACCTCAAGGACTCCCAAACGATTCGTTCAACGATTCATTTTTCCAAACTTTGCGTGACGCTAATTTGCGGTGATTTGGTCGATTTCATTTAAAGCAGTGTTTGAGCTTTTAACGCCCCAAAAACGGCACCTAGTGGCAAAGAATGAATTTGCATTTTCATTCAGACCAACGCGAAAATCAAGTTTTCCCAGGTCTGCGCATGCAACAAGTGGGCGGGCAATATGCTAATTTTTAATGTTGATGTCAACATGAAACAGCTTGGGATTCATTTTAAAAATGACTCGTTTCAATGATTCAGAGTCGACTCTTTCTTTTGAGAGACAATAACTTTATACACGGTGCACTTTCAGATTTAAAACTTTGCAGGATGTTTTCATACACTTAGAGCTGTGTTACACACTGCACGAAAGGTAATTTTCAAAAATCCATAACTGGGGCACTTTAATTAGGTTAATTATCTGACCATGCTCCTCCTGAACTTTGTTAATAAAACATCATTTATTGAGACTACATTTCATCTTTCTCTCTCATCAACCAGACTAACAATGGCTTGAGACAAACTGAACTGGGGCAGCACCTAGACAGAGCTTACTTCTGTGTAGACATAGACCATCTATGGCAAATATTAGGTGTATATTCCAGAAATGTGTAAATATTTCGAGAGCGAATCCCCATCTTTTCTCTACAGCTGCTCACCTGCTCTGGTGTCGAGACAATGGCGGACTGTGTACAACTCACTCAGGACAGGGTCTATGTTACTCAGTACCACCGCTCCCTATACACAGAGTACGCAGTTTGCGTAGGGCACCATCTCCCGGGGGGCACCATCCCAGTCAGTGCCGCTGCTGGCCAAATGGGTGCCCTAAGTAGAATTGTATCGCTGCTGTTATACTTACAGGACGATCAAATCCTTGTTTAATATTGACCAAACATTTAGGCTAATTCAAATATCCACTTAATCTTTAATTTTTGGCCACCTTTTTGCGATAGAAATGCTACAGCCTCTATAATTTCTTAAACAAAAACGTGGACATCACAACCTTTAAAAAAATTAACCATGGTTTTATCGTAGTAAAACTGCTTAATCTTCTTTTGCGTGATTTCTGAATGCTAGAGACTATAAAATCAATCAGACAACTGTAAATCGTAGCCGTAGGTAACTGTCTAGAGCTACAGTTGTAATTTGTAAATAATATAATTTAATTATAATTAATTTATTTACTTTTATATTGTATTAAAGTTCTATTTTGATCCCTATAGTTCATAAAACCCATATACTTAAAAAAAAAAAAAAAAAAAAAAACATTTTAGTGAATTGTTGGCCTTCTGGAAAGTATGTTCATTTACTGTATATGTACTGAATACTTGGTAGGTGCTCCTTTTGCTTTAATTACTGCCTCAATTCGGCGTGGCATGGAGGTGATCAGTTTGTGGCACTGCTGGGGTGGTATGGAAGCCCAGGTTTCTTTGACAGTGACCTTCAGCTCATCTGCATTTTTTTGGTTTCTTGTTTCTCATTTTCCTCTTGACAATACCCCATAGATTCTCTATGGGGTTCAGGTCTGGTGAGTTTGCTGGCCAGTCAAGCACACCAACAGCATGGTCATTTAACCAACTTTTGGTGCTTTTGGCAGTGTGGGCGGGTGCCAAATCCTGCTGGAAAATGAAATCAGCATCTTTAAAAAGCTGGTCAGCAGAAGGAAGCATGAAGTGCTCCAAAATTTCTTGGTAAACAGGTGCAGTGACTTTGGTTTTCAAAAAACACAATGGCCCAACACCAGCAGATGACATTGCACCCCAAATCATCACAGACTGTGGAAACTTAACACTGGACTTTAAGCAACTTGGGCTATGAGCTTCTCCACCCTTCCTCCAGACTCTAGGACCTTGGTTTCCAAATGAAATACAAAACTTGCTCTCATCTGAAAAGAGGACTTTGGACCACTGGGCAACGGTCCAGTTCTTCTCCTTAGCCCAGGTAAGATGCCTCTGATGTTGTCTGTGGTTCAGGAGTGGCTTAACAAGAGGAATACGACAACTGTAGCCAAATTCCTTGACACGTCTGCGTGTGGTGGCTCTTGATGCCTTGACCCCAGCCTCAGTCCATTCCTTGTGAAGTTCACCCAAATTCTTGAATCGATTTTGCTTGACAATCCTCATAAGGCTGCAGTTCTTTTGGTTGGTTGTGCATCTTTTTCTTCCACACTTTTTCCTTCCACTCAACTTTCTGTTAACATGCTTGGATACAGCACTCTGTGAACAGCCAGCTTCTTTGGCAATGAATGTTTGTGGCTTACCCTCCTTGTGAAGGGTGTCAGTGATTGTCTTCTGGACAACTGTCAGATCAGCAGTCTTCCCCATGATTGTGTAGCCTAGTGAACCAAACTGAGAGACCATTTTGAAGGCTCAGGAAACCTTTGCAGGTGTTTTGAGTTGATTAGCTGATTGGCATGTCACCATATTCTAATTTGTTGAGATAGTGAATTGGTGGGTTTTTGTTAAATGTGAGCCAAAATCATCACAATTAAAAGAACCAAAGACTTAAACTACTTCAGTCTGTGTGCATTGAATTTATTTAATACATGAGTTTCACAATTTGAGTTGAATTACTGAAATAAATGAACTTTTCCACAACATTCTAATTTATTGAGATGCACCTGTATTTGACAGAGGGGCACAACAATTCTGCTTGGGGCACCTATTTGGCCAGCAGCGGCCCTGTTCACAGCTCACCTGTCTGTCCTGGAATATAGATGAGTTTATCAGTCTGGATAAAGGTCAGAGGATGGTAAGGTTTGAACATGACTTTTCTCTCTTCAGTCATCTTGAAAGACTCTCCTTGAAATTCTACCTTCATTCTCTGCACTGATTCTTCTTCTACCAGAGGAGCCTGATGAGAAATAGTATCCTGTATTCACAATCTCAGCAAACATGTAATCAAAATCTAGGTGCATTATGATGAAACAAAAATTGATTATATATTCGCAAACAGCTGATGACAGACCTTGAAGTTAAAGCAGTGGTGAAGCTCTTCCTCGGCTTTCTCCTGCAGCAGTAAAGTGCTCTGATTGCCATCAACCAGATAAACTTTCATGATAAGGCTTTTATTGGGCTTGAGGAGACTTGCACACAGTTTGGCCTCAGATCCCGACTCGATCACTGCAGGAAACGTCACCATAAAATATCTGTTGAAAGATAATTATACAAAATAGCCCGAGTCATTAGATATGCACATTACTTTAAGTTGTCTTTCAAACAGCAAACATTTACTTTGCAACACAGATCAGTTGAATAAATACAGGAGAAATCACAGCTTAACCTACACAACAATTAATTGTATGCTAATAATTTATCACAACTGGAAAACAAAACATTGTTAGTTGTCCCAAAAAAGTACAGTGGATTAAGATAAAAATTTCCTATCTTGTAGCAGAAATTATTAAAAACTTACGCCCTTTTGTTTGTCCACTGACACAGACAAGAAGGAAAGAGAACAGAAGGAGCCTTTTCCAACAACGGCTACCATCCAGATCCATGATGATGAGTGATCATGAGATTAACAGGAACATCTCTTATAAAAGGACTCTCTCATGATAAAGGAAGTCCTTCAAAAACAATTTTATTGATCATCTGATTAGTGATTCAACCATGTAGACAATGCAGTTCGAAAACTTGTGCTAGTGTGCATTGGTTTGTTAATTTGTAATGATGAGTTTGATAAAGACTAAGCATCAAAATATTACAAGCAGGCACAGTTCAGGTAAAGATATACAGAAGCTTTACTCTTGCACAAAATAAACATGAAATAAACATTCAGTCGAATGTTCCTCATGAAGCAATTCACAGTTGAACAACTTAAGTGTTGCATATTAGAATGTTTACATGCTTAGACAATCTAAATAGTCACTTTATTTGGAGTCAAAAGAGAAGTCAAAGCATTCAGTTCTTTGTCAATAATGTTCAGGAACTCAACTGAAATCTTTAAAGTACAAAGTAAATGTAAATGTGATTTTCTGAAAACATACTCCTACTCTTATCTACATATACATAGAAATGCACAACAACTGACCTTTAACTCTGTGTAGACAAATAGTGGGCTACTACAACAACTGATAATTACCATCCTTAGGTACATACACCCACTCAAACTGAGTGGGAGAGCAACTGTAAGTTACTGTTTGCATTTGTCTCATTTGTTCCCTTTCAGCCGGTCACGTTCAATGTCACGTCAATGACCGACGAATTAGGAATCTCGTGTGAGAGACCAATGTACTTTGAGTGTAAACTAAATGAGCCAATGCACATTGGCATGCAATATTTGCAGCCAGGAGGGAATTACTTCTGGCAGTTGCTTTAGTGGTCTCAGGGTGCCTCAACTTGACCACAGGGCATTTTTTTTTAGCACTCTGACAGGTATGTTCTGTGCATATTGTTTGATAGAGGGAAACAAGATGCATTCCTAGTTTCAATATTACTTATTCTTCAGACATTCTACAATAAGTATCAGGTGTATACAAAGTGACCAACATTTGGTTTTCAACCATTAAAAATAGGTAATATTTAACAATCTGAAAATGGAGCCTCATTGAGATCCCCATATCTCTGGGACTGAGCGATGTAGGGCCTTGAAAATGAAGATTCCAAAAGAAAAGTTCATTAAGAACTAGAATCTAAAATCACATTGCAATATCTTTTATACTTCTTGAGTTATAGGCAGGCAAACTTTTGAAAAAGAATTTATGGCACTCAGACAGGTATGTTCAATGCAGTTATTTTGACAGAAGTAAACAAGATACATCTCTAGTTTCAACATTATTTGTTCTTCAGACATTCCTCTTTAAAAGAAAAGTATCATATTTTTGCAAATTGACCCACATTTGGTTTTTGACCACTAAAAATGTGTACATTTTAACAATTTACTCCTGGAGCCATATTGAAATTCCAATAGCTCTGGAACCAAACCAAATAGGGCCTTAAAAATTAAGATATCAAAAGGAAAGTTTAAGACCCAATATCTAAAAGGGCATTAAGATATCTTTAATACTTCTTGAGTTACAGGCATGCAAACTTTGGAGAAAAAAAAACTTTCAACAGATTTTGCTAACAGACCTGCCAATCTCTGTGTACAAATAACATTATTTTTCATCTTTCTGAAGTAGAATTCTTTCTGAATCTCAGGTGAAAATGGCCATTTTGACCCCCCTCTACAAAATAGTGGATTTCTCAGTAAATATTAATCCATGACATTTAATATTTTGGCTTTCAACACTATACGTGTCTCTTTCTTCAGAAAAAAATATTAGCAAAATCAAAAATTTGAGCCAGGGAGGCCTGGTTGAGGTATGCACAAATTAACCATGGATTTACTACCATCTGAGCAATCGTTGTTTTAGTGGTTATTTTGAACCTTTTTCATAGACTGTAAAAAAACATGGACGTACTGTCCGTGACGTCACTCGTAGGTTTCTGAAGAGCATTTTTGAAGCCTAAAGTGGGCGGAGCCGACCACCACCATCTTGACAGTACGTCAATGCGCGTCACTTCCGGATAAGGCGGCAAACAATCCAACCCTCTCCACTGACTTCCCAGTCAACACGTGAGATCATGCGATGATCACAGTGACATCACACGATCCTCATACTATGATCCTCACCGTGTGAGTAATGCATGAGCTCATTGTGCGTTTAAAATTTTGAGCAGGTTGAGAGGAGGCAGTTCAAATGTCGGTCACCGGGGATAAGAGCATCTACATCTTGGATAAGATTACTAAAATTTTCACACCTACAGCACACATTACATACATTCATGCAGAAATGCAGATATATTCTACATGTCTAAAGTATATAGAGAGATAAACCTTATAAACTCCTTGATTTTGTGTAACAACTTAAAATATAATCTGCATATACAATAAACTATAGCACAATTAATTTACATCTCTCTACAGAAAGGATTCTGCAGGTTTTAATAAAATGTTATTTAATAACATTAGTAAGCTATATAAGCATATTTCCAGTATGTGCCTCAGGCTTGCAAAGTATCGTAAACTCCTTCATGAGCATCAACGGTAATCCTCAGCAAACTTCGAGACTTCGACAGTCAGCAATCTTTGGCTGTGCGTCTTGCGTCATCAGCCCGGAACTAAAGTTTGAGTCAGTTCTGTTACTTCCTATGAACAAGCTCAAAGAACAATTTGTTCAGAAATCTAATCTAATTTGAAGCAAAAGCAATAATTAAAACATCGTTAAGCAGTGGCAACAAAAATGGGATACGGGAAACACAGGTTGTCATCTATATAAAATAAAGCGAGAAGTAGGAGTAGTGAGGATATCAAAAAGAAGCACCAAAGAGGAAAATATTTTATCAAGATTAAGGGTTGGTCACATGTTGAATAAAACTTTAAAATGAATAAATAAACATCCAACAGGATTATGTGAACAGTGCAGAGTAGAGTGTTGCACACTTGAAATAAGAAACCATAGACAAGCGTAATGAAATGAAGATCAGGTTCATCTTTAATAAACAAAACAAGCGAAAACAAAACGGAGAACAAACATGGCACTGTTTACACCTGGTATTAACGTGTTTTCGTTGATCTGATCACAAGTGGACAAAGGAGACACATTACAGTCCACACCTGGCATTTAAATGCATCTCTTTTGTCCACTTTTGACCACTTCTGTCCTGATTCCATCGAGGGGCGGGTCCCTCTGCTTTTGTCAGAACTACAGAGGGAGGATTACATGTGGATGCACACTAATATTATGTCAGAGTCCAGCTGTTTGTGTTATCAAACGAAGATACTCCACAATGTGCTGTGCATGTTTACGTATGGGCTGTTTCAGTTATTTCGATCCAGTGGACGAAATACGCTCCCCCAACTGTCATATAATCACAAAATAGATGACGGAAAAAGACGAGGAGAGCATGCCGCTTTTGTTTCTGTAGTGTTAGCCGCAAGACCACGCAGAATGATGTGGACTCGAGCTAGTGCTTCGAAATAAACTTTCTAGTTCAACCTGGCAAAGTTTAAATCCCGTTTGACTAGTGCGCTTCCCAGCAACACGTCCCACAATGATTAGATGGTTTTGGTCAGTAGGCGGAGAGAAGGCGGTCTTCAGCAGCTGTTCGAACACATTCGACCAAATGCACGTCTACACTACAACAGCAATCCGATTGAATGCGTTTTCGACCACCTCTGGATGTGGTCGAAAGTGGACAAGCTCAAAACTTATAATAAAATTATAATCAAAATTTCTATGTTTGCCACAAGAGGAGTCAGTGGAACATGTATGTGTTTGTCAGAAGTGTTTTAATGAAAGAGAAACGATGAAGAAGGAACTCAGAAAGGTGGGAGTGGAAGGAATAAAGCTAAAAAAAATATATATAATCACTTATGGATTAGAGAGCTTATTTCTTTATCTCAAAAGTACAGAACTGATAAAGAGAATGTTGGGATTTTTTATGAAACGGGTAAACTTTGGTCCACACTCCAACACTGAAGGTGGCGATAATGCACATTAATGCTGGTGCTACCCACCAGAAAACAGAAAAAGAAGATTCAAGCATCACTATTATGATGTACATTTTGTTAGGGACTGTTGACCATGGAATTGTTACACTGGAGAAATGGTGAGTGGTTTCTTTATTGCGATTCACATACGCTGATATAATATTATAATGCCAATATGAACTGTGGCCTGGGCCCGTGTTAGCAAATTAGCCAGGTACACGTGTTAGCCAGGTACATGTGAACCAGCCATCTTGCCAGCTGAGATGGAGAATTAGTTAAGCCAGGAATACACTGAACAACTGTTAGGCTGATTATGAATGTAATTTGATACTTAAAACTGATCACACCCAAATGCATCAGACCCAGTTGCGTTCAGTCGGTGTTTACAATCAGCATTTAAAATCATAAGTGTGTTCAGTTCAGTCTTAGACTGTCTCAGCCAGTCGTTGAGTGTGTCCCTGGCTTTAGGTTGCATATCAGTATTTATGATTTGTTATACTTCCCATATCAGATCATTACTAGACTACATTACTAACTTGGGATCATATTTCAGTAACTATACAAACATGTTTTGTGGAAGCATGGATACATGATTTGTTTCATATTTTGTTTAACTAATAGTTATTTTCACCTGTTAGGTTGTTAGCAACTGATTGCAATAACATATTGTTCTCTGTGTTTCATGATGTGTCAAGTCTTTTCAAGGGGACAAAGAAATAGAAGTTAAGAATCGAAAAGGAGTCACGAAAACAACACCAAAGCAGAATGTATCTGTCAAATTGAAATGTTTGTGTCAAATGCCAACACCAAACTGAAAATAAATCAAAATAAACAAGGAAACTGAATTGTAGAAATACTTTGAATGAAATAAAATAAGAAATTCTACATGTTTGTGATATTACTGACCAATTTTAGAGAACTTTTAGATCACAGTTAACTCACACTAAACTAACAGAATGAGTTTAACACAATGATATGACTGGTCTCACATGTTGAGCTTACAGTATGAACACACAGTGAGTGTGCTGTGACCTCACATTGCAACCACAGTATGAGTGCGCTGTGACCTCACATTGACCACAGTATGAGCGCACAGTGAGTGTGCTGTGATCTCACATTGACCACAGTATGAGCGCACAGTGAGTGTGCTGTGATCTCACATTGACCACAGTATGAGCGCACAGTGAGTGTGCTGTGTCCTCACATTGACCTCACATTGACCACAGTATGAGCGCACAGTGAGTGTGCTGTGATCTCACATTGACCACAGTATGAGCGCACAGTGAGTGTGCTGTGTCCTCACATTGCAACCACAGTATGAGCGCACAGTGAGTGCGCTATGACCTCACATTGACCACAGTATGAGCGCACAGTGAGTGTGCTGTGATCTCACATTGACCACAGTATGAGCGCACAGTGAGTGCTGTGTCCTCACATTGCAACCACAGTATGAGCGCACAGTGAGTGCGCTATGACCTCACATTGACCACAGTATGAGCGCACAGTGAGTGTGCTGTCATCTCACATTGACCACAGTATGAGCGCACCGTGAGTGCGCTATGACCTCACATTGACCACAGTATGAGCGCACAGTGAGTGTGCTGTGATCTCACATTGACCACAGTATGAGCGCACCGTGAGTGCGCTATGACCTCACATTGACCACAGTATGAGCGCACAGTGAGTGTGCTGTGATCTCACATTGACCACAGTATGAGCACACAGTGAGTGTGCTGTGATCTCACATTGACCACAGTATGAGCGCACAGTGAGTGTGCTGTGAACTCATATTGACCTCACATTGACCACAGTATGAGAGCACAGTGAATGTGCTGTGACCTCACATTGACCTCACATTGACCACAGTATGAGCGCACAGTGAGTGTGCTGTGTCCTCACATTGACCTCACATTGACCACAGTATGAGCGCACAGTGAGTGTGCTGTGACCTCACATTGACCTCACATTGACCACAGTATGAGCGCACAGTGAGTGTGCTGTGATCTCACATTGACCACAGTATGAGCGCACAGTGAGTGTGCTGTGTCCTCACATTGCAACCACAGTATGAGCGCACAGTGAGTGCGCTATGACCTCACATTGACCACAGTATGAGCGCACAGTGAGTGTGCTGTGATCTCACATTGACCACAGTATGAGCGCACAGTGAGTGTGCTGTGTCCTCACATTGCAACCACAGTATGAGCGCACAGTGAGTGTGCTGTGTCCTCACATTGCAACCACAGTATGAGCGCACAGTGAGTGCGCTATGACCTCACATTGACCACAGTATGAGCGCACAGTGAGTGTGCTGTGATCTCACATTGACCACAGTATGAGCGCACCGTGAGTGCGCTATGACCTCACATTGACCACAGTATGAGCGCACAGTGAGTGTGCTGTGATCTCACATTGACCACAGTATGAGCACACAGTGAGTGTGCTGTGATCTCACATTGACCACAGTATGAGCGCACAGTGAGTGTGCTGTGAACTCATATTGACCTCACATTGACCACAGTATGAGAGCACAGTGAATGTGCTGTGATCTCACATTGACCACAGTATGAGCGCACAGTGAGTGTGCAGTGACCTCACATTGACCTCACATTGACCACAGTATGAGCGCACAGTGAATGTGCTGTGACCTCACATTGACCACAGTATGAGAGCACCGTGAGTGTGCTGTGACCTCACATTGACCACAGTATGAGCGCACAGTGAGTGTGCTGTGATCTCACATTCACCACAGTATGAGCGCACAGTGAGTGTGCTGTGATCTCACATTGACCTCACATTGACCACAGTATGACCGCACAGTGAGTGTGCTGTGACCTCACATTGACCACAGTATGAGCGCGCTGTGATCTCACATTCACCACAGTATGAGCGCACAGTGAGTGTGCTGTGACCTCACATTGACCACAGTATGAGCGCGCTGTGATCTCACATTGACCACAGTATGAGCGCACCGTGAGTGTGCTGTGACCTCACATTGACCACAGTATGAGCGCACCATGAGTGTGCTGTGACCTCACATTGACCACAGTATGACCGCACCGTGAGTGTGCTGTGATCTCACATTGACCACAGTATGAGCGCACAGTGAGTGTGCAGTGACCTCACATTGACCTCACATTGACCACAGTATGAGAGCACCGTGAGTGTGCTGTGACCTCACATTGACCACAGTATGAGCGCACAGTGAGTGTGCTGTGATCTCACATTGACCTCACATTGACCACAGTATGAGCGCTGTGACCTCACATTGACCACAGTATGAGCGCACAGTGAGTGTGCTGTGATCTCACATTGACCACAGTATGAGCGCACCGTGAGTGTGCTGTGATCTCACATTGACCACAGTATGAGCGCACAGTGAGTGTGCTGTGATCTCACATTGACCACAGTATGAGCGCGCTGTGATCTCACATTGACCACAGTATGAGCGCACAGTAAGTGTGCTGTGATCTCACATTGACCACAGTATGAGCGCACCGTGAGTGTGCTGTGACCTCACATTGACCACAGTATGAGCGCACAGTGAGTGTGCTGTGATCTCACATTGACCACAGTATGAGCGCACAGTGAGTGTGCTGTGATCTCACATTGACCACAGTATGAGCGCACCGTGAGTGTGCTGTGACCTCACATTGACCACAGTATGACCGCACCGTGAGTGTGCTGTGATCTCACATTGACCACAGTATGAGCGCACAGTAAGTGTGCTGTGACCTCACATTGACCACAGTATGAGTGCACAATTTACATTTACATTTTTGCATTTAGCACTCATGGTGCGCTCATACTGTGGTCATTTAGCAGACGCTTTTATCCAAAGCGACTTACATAGCATTCAAGTTACAGTTTTTACATTTTATCAGCTCTTGCTTTCCCTGGGAATCGAACCCACGATCTTGGCGTTGCTAGCGCCATGCTCTACTATTTGAGCTACAGGAAAGCTACAATGAGTGTGCTGTGACCTCACATTGACCACAGTATGAGCGCACAGTATGTGTGCTGTGACCTCACATTGACCTCACATTGACCACAGTATGAGCGCACCGTGAGTGTGCTGTGACCTCACACTGACCACAGTATGAGCGCACAGTGAGTGTGCTGTGACTTCACATTGACCACAGTATGAGCGCACAGTAAGTGTGCTGTGACCTCACATTGACCACAGTATGAGCGCACAGTGAGTGTGCTGTGACCTCACATTGTGAACATAGTATGAGCGCACACTGAGTGCACTGTGTGGTTACACTTTTAGCTCACTGTGACACACACATTGTGACCACACCATGAGAATCATGTGAGCTCATGGTGACATCATTGTGAGATCAAATTGTTGACTGGGTTTGCATTGTGGGAAGCTGCCTCCTTGTTATTTCTGACTTATAACATAAACAGAACAATGCCTAAAAGCTGCTGTGTGACAAGCTGTACAGCAAACAAGCTAAAAAAAAAACAAAAAAAACAGAACTACGTTTTTATAAGATGGTCGACAGCTTATAAAAAAATAAAAATAATAAATAAATAAATAAAAAAGAGCATTTTAGACATTGTTCTATTTTTTTGCTGTAAGTCAGAAATGACAAGGAGGCAGCTTCCTACTATATAAAGTCAATGGAGAGGGTTGGATTGTTTCCCCCCGGTTGGGCGTGGTTTTCAGATTACTACGCTTGTCGCTTTTTCTCTATGGGCACAAAGGTGGGACGTGGGTGAAGCTGAGGTGCCTGGTTGCTGAAACCACGACCGCCTAACTTGACAGTAGTGACAGCAGTGCTGCCGTGCAAAGACAAAAACCCATCACTTCTTTTATGGTCTAAAATGAGTTATTGATATTTTTGGGACATTCAATACCTCCTTTATCATGTGTATAAGTATCTTGGAGAAAAGCCCAGAAACCAAGGCAGAACACAGTATAACGTAAATTAACGCTCTTTGACTTTGTTTTGGGACACTCAGATTGAGCTACGGTGCTCTGCATTTGTTTAGCCGTTCGTCAGTATTACTGTGCTGCCATTAAAGTTTGCTGCGTTTAGATTATGGTGTAACTTGTGTGCTTTCATACATCTGTCGGCACTTCATTAGACAAACAAATTAGATCTAACAAACTGTTCCATGTATCAAAGCACTGTAATCAAGCAATGACTAGATATCTTGGCAACAATAATTAATCGTAAATAATCTTTAAAGGTTGTTTTTTTTCTTTGTATAATGCAGATTTTTCACTCAGTGCCAGCTGTCAGTCTGGGGCTGCCCACTTCTGCACGTGTGAGGATTCAAATGCCGTGACAGTGTAGCATGTATCTCACACAAAATCAGTAACAGTTCGCAATTAAATCCTTTTCCTACCTTTTCTTGTAACTTGATATAATCCATGGCAAATGAACGTAAACGGAGATTTTTAATTCACAATCATTCTGAGCATTATTCCTACTGGTTGGCATTCACATCAGACTACAAGTGGTTCTTATAAGTTAGGCTGTTTTCATTCAATTCGATGTAAAAACAATAGGCTAAGTATGTGTAGAAGAAATTTTATTAATACATTATGGTATGTTTTATTACAGTTTTTCTCGATTGCTTAAACACATTTCTTGAAATTATGCCTCTTTTTTTGTTTTTTTGCGAAACTCTAAACACAAATCCATAACTTCTAACTCAATTCCCCAAACTTCCTATATTCAGATCAAAATAAAGCTTTCCACTCAAAACAACTCAATCTTGCTGAAAAACCAAACTTTGCTCTCAGACATGACACACAAACCCTCAGAAACACACACACTACAACAAAGTCTTACACACTGATGAGAAAAATTTCAAAACAATACTACAAAAACCAGTAATAAGTTGTGTTGCTCTTCCTTCATTTCTTCCTCCACTCTCCTTCTCCTCCACTTTTCTGGTGTCCTTTACCTCTTCCTTCATGTCTCTCTGGATCCATTGTTTCAGACCTGAATACAGTTTTTCTCAGTCACTTTTTATGCATTTCTCGAATCATCCTTACTGTAATATTTGCCAAGAAGTATGTGCATTTCTCAAAACAATTCGTACAAACAGCACCACACAATGGATTTCCTGCAAAAGCCTGTAACTTACTCAAAATCTATAGTTCATCTCTCAAAAGTAAGTATTTGTCAATGAACATATCAGTGCCATAAGAATGAAAAGTCCTTGTGTCATTGTTCACAAACAAGATCGTCAAAATGCTTAGTCATGTTGTCAATATAACACTGCACTCTGTTAGTGTTACCTGATGTAAGCTATGGCAACAGTTTGGATGACAGTTACTGTATTGAAATGCAAAAGGCTGCACTTATGTATGCCATATATCCATTTCAAAAGTACAAATTTACACATTACTGTATGTGGGATATTGATCGAAAAAGACTGATTTACAGTTACACTTTTACTAGTGGTCTGACCCAAAAAACAAAACAACAAAAAACAATGACGACACACAAAAACACACACACACACACACACACACACATTACAACGTCATTGTGAAATAGAAAAGAAAAAGAAATATGGGCACAAAGACGAAAATAAAAATGAGAACATCCACTGTCAGAATTTTTAACTCTTGTATTGTCCTCTGTCTATAAATGCTTTCCAATTGGAGGTTCATGAGATGTGCCTTTGAGGTATTTCAGAGAACTGTTTTTTTTTCATTGGTTGATCTATATTCTCTTCATTAGTGAAAGTCAAGATTCACTTGAACAGTTCATGGCAAATTTATAAAAAGTCTAATAGAAATGTGTAGAAAATATGCCTGACAGTTTATGACAACTAGATTCTGACAACTAGAACCATTTTGCATTTACCGTAATGACTTGTATGATGAGCTATTGACTACAAGTTTTGAGGGGTAAGACCATAGTATACGTATACGTAGATGCCTCATTAGCGACTGTTTCTATGGGCCGCTATATGTAAGCCGTCCGCCATATTGTAGTGGTCAACTTGACGTCAAGTTGACCGTTCCAAGATGGCGGACGCATCTGCGTGCCTGTAGCGGTCGAAAAGGGTGTCTATATATGTCTATAGGTAAGACTATAGCACAGAGAACTATATGATACATTTTGAGCAACATTACAATAGCAACTGATCATGTAGGAAACCACAGACAAATATACATAATCAGTTTCATGAATGTACCAAAGCAATCGCAACTTGATCAAAAGAATGAGAAACTTTTTATAATGTGCACAAGTGACTAGATGATGTGGAGGTTGAACACGTAGTTTTGAGAATTTCATTTCTGATCTGAGAAATGCACCAAAGTGACTGAGAAAAACTGTAAGCTGACTTTGGCCCTTTTATCTCCATTGAAGGTTCTGATTGGTGTGTGATAAATTTTGACTCTTAGTGTTTCCACTTGGGTAATTGTGTGCTAATTGTGTTCAAAGTTTGCATACTTGAGTGAACAATATTGAATGCTAGTGCTTTCTAAATGACCACATGGTGTAAGCACTGAGAAATTTAGGGATTTGTGTGTAGAGTTTTGCAGTAACAGTTCACCAAATCTGACTCATGTGTCAAAGCAGTTGAATAGTGTTTATAGTTTAGAGAAATGGGGGTGCTTTTTTAAAAATGGCGTTATGGTTTTGAAATTTTAGTTCAAAAGCCTGGTTATAGTGTTTTAGCAATCGAGAAAAACTGTAAAAGCTTTATATATGTTGCATTTGGACCAATCAGACACAATTTTTCATTAGATTTAACAAATCAAGTAGTCATTAGATTAACAAATAATCACAGACCCCTCACCCAATACACATACTGGGAGCCAGTATGTCTGTGAATGACTCCAGGCTCCCAGTTACCCTGACAACCAGGACACTTCAGCCAGACCAGATAAACTTTATGACCTAATGGCATGTTGAAAGTTCTCCCTCTCACCATCTTGAACCTTAGGAAAGACATTATGCCATAAAAATGGACTCTTCTCTAATTAATTCATAGAAAAACCTTTCTTTGAATGAACACACATATCCTTCAGGTCATTTTGTATATTATTACTGTTCGTGTATATGTTCTTGTGTATTGTATACTGTTTTATGCATGCTTATGATAGATCACTAGTTAATATCACTTCACTTATACCATGTTTTGTCTCTATCAATTCGTCTTCGGATGATCTAATTGAGAGTGTATATTATATGTTGATACCTGTGCAACATATTAGTGTTCTAAGAATCTTTACTAGTTTGTATATCAACTTCTGATCCAGTTACATATGCAAATTACCATGCTTGGAGACAAAGAGTCATAAACTTTCCCTCCAAAAGTTCAAAAAAACCATTGGCTCTTTGACACCCGAAAGGAGTGACCTCTATAGCAGATAAAGCTCTCACATCAGTGATCCGCCTCGCAGTCTGCGGTTCTTTTAGATCCTAAGAGGATGAGGAGGATGTGAGCTCCTCAGCAATCCTTAAGTTTTTGCGCCAGGCCTTGCGGCCTTGACTTTCCATTCAACCAAAGATCCTCGGATCGCAGCAGATCTCTTTCTTAGCTCTTTTTTTCACTTTCTACCTGGGAAGAAACTCCCAATCACCACTGAGCCAGAATAACATCTTTTGGAGTTCATCACCCTTCAAACCCGGAAGAACTTGAAGAACTCCAACACCACCAAACCTTCAAACCATCAGAACTTTCATCCGAGACTGCATCCGGACACCCGTTCAACGACCAAGACAATGCAAGTATCGTACATTTAACTAAACGAAACAGAGGTTTAGTATAAGCTATAGACCCCGTTATAAATGGCACTGATGGTTTTACTCAGGTGGTTAACTGACTCTTTTCATAGCTTCATTCTCTGGTTTTCTTGATGGTTTCCTCCGAGTCTCATTTGCCCTTTCCCCATGTATGAGTAATTGTTTGTTTGTTTGTTTGTTTAGATTAGTTATGTGTTAGCGTTTAGTTAATAAAAGTTTTGTGCACAAATTACATGAGTTTCTGGTTCTACCTTGCAAATTAATGTCCCTTTATGATTTTGACCCTCGCTACACGCTCTAATGCATTAATAGGAAAGTATTTTCTGTGACCACGGAAATATCCTTTCTTAGAGTTGATATGAACTTACACTGAATGTTCGCTGGATGAACAGATTAGTTGATAGCAATTTATTTCTGCTACATTTACCAGTGACAGCTGATATAAATAATTGTAATTAATCATAATTAATTGTAATTATTTATATACATTTCCCTTTTGAGCTGATTTGCTACAATATTAAAATTTATGTGTATTTCAATTAATTTAAATGTTAAAAGTTTAATATTAATTGCCAGTTCATATGATAAATATTTTAATATATTATATAAATTATAAACAATTATAATTCATATAATATGAATATAATAATTAATTAGCAACAAAAGATGGGCATTTTTTTTATCTAAAATTCTTTCACTGTAAACTGCTTCAATTTGAAGTGAGAGATACAGCAGAGTGGCTTCATTGCATTAGATATACAAGTATGTCACTTTGCTCACAGCTGATTGGTCCAGTTTGGGTTTGCGATCTCTAACCCAGAATAATACATGCTCCAGAGCAGGGTAGCTGTGTAGCATAAGTTACCATGGCGATGAAACCCGCTCAAAACCAACCCATCTTCTAAAGTCTGAAAACTCGGAGTTTGCTCAAACTAAATGCAAACTTCCCTGAGTAAAAACCGAAACCAGCTTTGTGCAACAGGCTTTGGGTTAGTGTAGAAAGCTGCTAGCTAACATAAATAAACATTAGTTGCTGAAACATCAATAACATTTGCTACATGAGATCTGCTGCATGCGCTCCCTCTGGCATGATAATCTTAATAATATCTTGTAGTATGTGATGTGGCACTCTCTTCAAATCTTGTAGTGTGTTCATGTTCAAGATTTGAGGGAAGAAAATCTAAGAAGATTCTCCTTATTTGTGTGCTGAAAATCGATTTTATTATCGGTTAGGATTTTAAAGGGGTCCTTGAATATGATTTCAGTTTTTTTAACGTTATAGTTAGTGTTTTAACTTGGCTGTTTGAGCATAAACAACATCCGCTAAGTTACAACAAGGTCAATGCAAAGGGAGATATTTTCTTTCACAGAATTCGCATTTTAAAGGGTTACTCCACACCAAAATGAAAATTTTGTCATTAATCATTTAGCCCCATGCCGTTCCAAACCCATAAAAGCTTCGTTCAGCTTCTGAATACAATTAAAGATATTTTGGATAAAAACCGGGAGGCTTGTGACTGTCCCATTGACTGCCAAACAATTACCACTGTCAAGGCCCAGAAAAGTATGAAAGACATCTTCAGAATAGTCCATCTGTCGTCAGTGGTTCAAGCGTAACGTTATTAAGCTACGAGAATACTTTTTGTATGCAAAAAACAAAAACAAAAATAACAACTTTATTCAACAATTTCGTCTCCTCTGCGTCAGCGTAGCGCCATTTTGCGTCCAGCGGCTACTCTCCAAAATGGCGCTACGCTGACACAGAGACAAATTGTTGAATAAAGTCATTATTTTGGGGGTTTTTTGCATACAAAAAGTATTCTCGCAGCTTCACAATGTTGCGGTTGATTCTCTGATAGCAGATGGACTATTCTGACGATGTCTTTCATACTTTTCTGGGCCTTGATAGTGTTAATTGTTTGGCAGTCAATGGGACAGTCACAAGCCTCCCGGTTTTCATCCAAAATATCTTAAATTGTGTTCCGAAGACAAACAAAGTGACATCACAAACCTTAGAATTTACATAAACCATGCCCCCAGGGACCTGCAACAGAGGGGATAATGGTAAGGGGCGTGACTTTTTTGGATAACGTGCACTGGGAAGTTAGCGAATCAAAACACACTGGGCCAGCTAACCAATCTGAGCCCATTGCGTATTTCTGAGGGAGAGGCTTCATAGAACCAGGAAGTCAACAGACTGTTTTTGGGAGAACGGAAACTGTGGTGTAGAATAAAGGTAAAATATGTGAAAAATAATGTGATTTTTAAAAAACTAAGCATGAACACATTACAGTGCACCCCCTAAATACAATCAAGCCTTCGAAAATAGCAGATTGACCACCCCTTTAAAACTCCTGTAGTCTGAGTCTAGCTTTACTAGATCGTCTCATTCTATCATTTATTGCCAAGGAGGACTCTAGCATACAAGCCTCCAAAGGACTGAGCTAGGAAGGACGCAGCCTTGGGTAGGATGCAGCTTTTTGTTTGAGAAGCACCCGTAGACTCGCTCCCTCTGTGAAAATCGAGCGATCGAGGGCCTGTCGGTATAAACTTCCCTCGTCCACTTCACAAAGTGGAACGCACTTCAAATGGTAGCGGGGATTCCCCCGAGAAGAAATGCTTAGGGAAGTTTGCAAGTACATGTCTAATGGGTCACTGAATCATTAATAAAACTGATTTGTTCAAAACACATTCATTTAGTATCCACTTTTTGTCAGACTGAGACTCGGTTTTGCTGTGATTTCATCTAGAAATTTTTGCTGGCAAAAAAAGGAAAGGCAAACAATTATTAACAATATTGTGTATAAAATGTAACTTATAATGTTAAACTTGTTGTTTATTCAGCTGTTTTATAAAATGAATATCATGTTTGCAATCTGATCTGATATTTGGGAAAAACGGCACTCTGCTTGTGTGATAATGTGATATAACTAGATCATATGGTATAAATATGAGACAAAAACTCATTGGGGAGGTTTATCTTGAATTTTGGCGACACATAACTGCATACTTCATGCAGTAAAAGCGTGAGTGACAAACTCGATGTGGGTCAGCTCCCCCATCATTAAAACAATAATAGTTTACATATATATTGCACATCCCTACGAACATAAAGAATGGACTTACAATTGAACTTAGACTGACCCATTTTCTTTTCCTCTCCTCTCTTCCTTTTGCATGCAAGAGACAGTAGCCTGTAGTATTAGTAATAGTTTGTCCTAAATACTGCATACGATAACACCGAGGGAAGCCCCCCTAAACAAATCTCACTCCTTAAATTTATTTCTCATCTGTCCCTGCCTTTACCAAAGCATCATATGAATATTTTTTTTTTATCTTTATTTCTGGGTTTTTTTGTCAACAATTTTAAGGAAGTGTACACTACTGTAGTTATTTTGCTGTCTAGAAAGTACTAGCATTTGCATGTATTTTTTACAATGAAAAGTGAGTTGAGTTTGTTTGGGATTTATTTAAATGAAGCCTGATGACAGTAATAACTTTTGAATTGCTGGTTTCATGAAATATAAAATGATTTTGCCCTGAAAAAGTATAATCAACACTGGACAAAACTGAAACATTCTGTGAGAATTTAACTTCTTTATCCAAGCTGCAGACGTGAAGCATGACACTTCATTCACAGTGGAACGAGTACTCGGTCTCTGAGTGATCACCTGAGGGAAATGTTGATACAGAGAAATTAGCTTAATAGCAACGTATAGTTTTGAATCACATAATAATAAGAGAAAATGGCACATAAAATCTTACTTGTTTGGTAGTAATCATAGACTTTAATCACAGCTGGTTTGAGATTCTTCACTGGAAGAATCTGTTTCAATTGTATCTTGAGATTCGCTGGAATATCTTTGTAAACCTGCAGGATGTTAAACAGGATCATGGAAATGGAAGATTTTAGATAAAATGTGAATGAATCACTGAAATAATCATATGAATGTCTTTTTTTCTCACCTCTTTCAGATACACAATGACATGATCATCTTTGGAATCGAGCCGCTCCAGAGTTAGTGCTTTTGAAAGGTGTTGAAGATCAATCTGTGTGGAAAAAGAGATTTAAAAAAATAAGAAATGTATTATTTGTCACGTACCCAGAACTGAACCAGACAATATATTCCATCTTAGATTCACAGTGAATCAGTACAGCAAATCTAATAAAAAATCATTTTTACAGTCATATACACCAATGATGTATCAGCTGTGAATCCTGATAAGAGTTTAATATCCACAATGACCATGTTAGATCTTGCCTGTGGACCACTGTATCTGGAAAAGGGAAAATATGAACCATCAGAGTTAATGTTGAATAAAATAAAGCCATAACCATAATCACGTTTTACAGCATAAAGTTAATGTTCTTACTTCACAGTGAAATTTAACAGTAGGTACTGTCCAAAGGTTTTCTTGCAATCTCCCTCAATCTTAGCATCAATGCTCAATGTTTTAGCTTCAGTAGGAGTGGGAATGTTGTAGAACTGAGCAAACTGAGAGAGTCAATACAAACAAAAACACATTTATAAACCAATTCACAGCAAAATAACCACAAAAGCTAAGAGAGGAAAGAGAGAAAGTGAATGAAGCTGAACGCTCTACAGACCTGCACAGACACACAGGTTGAGCCCTTCACTTCAATGCTGTATTTGGCTGGAACGTTCTGCAGCTGCTTCTCCTGGTACAGTAACTTGTTGTCCTGATTGACATCAAAGTGGTGAGTGTCTCCTGCTGACTGTACAGTCACTGTGCTGGAGCCGTTAGAGCTGAACACTTTGGTGGCGTACAAAGACAGAGCCTGAAGAGCCACCACTGTGTCCTGAGAAATAAATGTGTTCAGTAATGTGACTTTTACCCATTATTCAGCAAACATGTGTTGATTTGAGTAGTTTGAGTCACCTGTGTGGAGGAGAATCCTCCATAGGCATTCTGCTGCTTCACAAGCCAGCTGACAATCCTGTTAGCAAAGCCCAGATCAGCTGTAGTGAGTGAATCTGCAGTGAGAGCAGCTAGCAGCACATATGAGCTGATCTCCACTGCCAGAGAATCAGAGTCATCAGCAGATGCAGACTGAGACCAGTGGAGACGAGACCCTTTAGGACACATGGACAAAAGAGACACCAGTAACTCAACAAGCATGATAAAAAATAACAGCACAGTCATAGAAGACAACTGGAAGTCATTGAAAACAAATCTCTTACCCTCTGAAATAGCAACATCCTCCAGTTTCTTGAAAAGCTGCTGTCGAGTGTCCGTGTCTCTAGCCAGACTGAAAGTGTAGGCGAGCAGAGCAGTGGTGTAAGTGTTTTTGATATCCTCGATGACGGACTTCAAACATGACAAACCTTTAGTGACGACAGGATCCTGAGACAAAAACAGAGAAAATGCCACTGTGAGCGTAATGTTTTTACGAGTTTATACTGTGTTTCCTGTAGATGAACTTATGGTAACACCGTGTTTCGATAGTCCACTTTAGACATAGTAAGTAACTTTGCAACTAAATATCACCTAGCAGTCATTAGAGTATTAGTAGACTGTCTGCTTAATAACTTCTAACACTTTATTTTGATGGGTCCACAACATACAACATACTGACTATGAGAAACTTTGCAAGTATATGTCAACTTATTCTACTAACCCTAAACCTACCCTAACAGTCTACTCTGAGAGTTAGTAGATATGTAGTTGCAAATTAATGAGAATTAGTTGACATTAGTTACAAAGGTAGTAGAATGTCTAAAGTGGACTATCAAAATAAAGTGTAACTGAACTTACTGTGACTGGAGTTTCCAGTTCAAGCAGTGATGCAGTAAAGTACGCCGTCATGGTCACATTATCATTCACTCCACCCTGCAATGAAGGAGAAACAGAAATAAAGACAATATTAAATTTATTACCAGACCTGGTGTCTATTGATCACAGCAAACACTGAGAAACAAATAGCACACCTTCATTCTGTTGTTGAATAGTCTTCCGTGTTGGATAAAACAGCCGTCTGAATCCCGTCTGCTTATTAACCATTCCTTTGCACTCTGAATAATTTGTGGATCAATAAATATGTATTTCTGTGCTTTGCCAAAAGACCTCAAGACAAAGGCAGTCAACCTGGTGGTGTGGTAATTTAATTATTAGTTCCAGTAATGTAACTAAAATGATAACTCAGTTTAAAAATATGGAAGACAGACTATATCATATTTTATACAGGATGCCTGGGTTTATTCATTTAAATTAACTTATTTGCTTTGATAAAAATAAGAGTGAACCGTTTTACCATGTATTCTCATTAACGTATCCAAATGTGCTGTATGCACCATTATTATGTCTGTAGTTCAGTTGTCTCTGGTATCCTGTTGAGTTTGACAGTGATTAAATGTTTGGGTTGATCAAGTGTTTCTGAAGTCTAATTTATTGTGAGTTAATTTCTCACTATTTTCTTGATATGTTTGATTTCTCTCACCGCTCTTAAGGAAACTTGTGGCTCTCTCTCGGATGGCTGAGGTGAGCTGCTCTGTGTTTTCCAGATACTGCAGAATGTAAATATTGGGAGAAAGAATAGCCATGTTTTGTTCTCCGCAGCCGTACGGCATCCGTAATAATCCGTCAAGATTCCTCAGTGCACGACCCAATATGTCCCCTACAAACCAAACACAAATAAAACACTACATTTTAGAAATCCGATTTCTGCTTGTATGTACTAATTTCCATACTAATTTACTAATTTCTGCTTTTATATGAAAATATTACCAATGACTGAAACAGAGGATCTGGCTGATCCCTCTATCACATCTTTAGGAAGAGTCAGATCCACTTCCTTTGAGAGACTGTCACCTATGAACGAGAGACAGAAACACATATGAGTGATCAGCAGAGAAACACTATGAGGCTAAATATTACCTGCAGACAAACCCTTTGGACACAGAAACCAGCTGTAGGTCTTTGTCTTTTCAGTTCCTTCAGCCTGCAGAATAAAACAATAACATCAACACATCATATTGACATAAGCAGCATTAGGATCATGGATAAATGACGTCTGAGAGCCATTTGACGTGCTCTAACCTGTACAAGCAGACTTCGTGTGACTGTGTCAATGCGTCCTCTCTCTGGCACGCTCACAATCTCATTGTCACACACAGTCTGGGACGCCTCTGCCTCTGCACTGACTGTAATATTCAAGACTCCTACAACACAAGACATGTACGTGAAGATACAACAGAGACTGAGAAACAATGATTCAGACTGGAAAACTCACCAAGAACAGAAGGAGTGAGGGTCCATTTAAAGGTTTTTCTTCCATTAGCACACAGACAGGATGAATACTGATCATCAGAGGAGGCTTTGAGAGTGTAGTCTGAGGAAGGAGCTGGAGTCACTTTAACCTGTCAGTCAAACACACATGATTAGTGGCATATTTGATACGATTGGATAAGACTGAGTCTGAAGTCTCACCATGATGCACTTGGACAAATAGTTGAAGACAGTGGCCTTCAGCTCAAAGATCTCCCCACGGATGATGGAGTAAGGCAGAGAGAGCTCCAGGAAGAAGGGCTGGAAAACTGTCAGCTGAGCAGGAGGAGCCAGACCCAGACCTTTGGAGGACAGACAGAAGGCCTCCGTGTCCCAAGAGGTGATGGTGTCAGGAACCGTGACAGGAACCTGAGCTAATCCAGAATCCCTGTTGTGCAGCAAAGTATAGTAAAATGCAACGTAAACTTCCAGGGGCTGGACATTGAGATGGTAGACGTGTACAAGTATCTAGGTGTTCACATAAACAATAAATTGGATTGGTCAGATAACAGTGTTTTGTACAGGAAGGTCCAAAGTCGCCTTCAACTGTTGATGAGATTGATTAACTTTGGTGCATGTAGGGTACAAAGGAAAAAATCTTATGATACTGTATTTGCATCAGCAACTTTCTTTGCTGTCGTCTCCTGGAGTGGTGGAATCACAGAAAAGAACAAGAAAAGGCTTAACAAACTGATAACTGAGCGCTACCAGAGAAGATATTAGCATATCAGCACTGAGGCTGGGTTCTGGCACTCTTATAGGAACAGTTTTATCCTTAGGACAATATATTTACTCATATTCAGAATATTCATTTATTTATTTATGTATGTATGTATTTATTTATTTATTATTTTTATTTAGAAGTACAGTACTTTTCAGTGAATGTCAGTATTCATGATGTTTATATTGTATATTCAGTCATCATTATTGTATTGTTCGTAAGTGTTTTTTAAAAATATTTTAGTATGCTTAAGGTTTTTTTTTTCTTCTTCGTCTTCTTCATTCTATTTTGTGTTTGTTTTTTTATTGTCCATGCTGCTGTAATGTCTAAATTTCCCCTTGGGGATAAAATAAAGTCTTATCTCATCCTATCTTACCTCGTAATGTGCCACTTAAAAAGTCTGTTGAGTATCCTTGAATAAGTGGTCTTTATGGCATTTACGTACCCCACGTCAGTGAGCTGCCAAATCCATGTTTCTGGGAAAAAGGTACGAACTGTCTCCACACGTGGCTGAGCAGATCCTTCATTTTCAGAGTCCTTCTGCCCTGAAAAGTCAAATAAGTGACTAATGCACATGTGCAAAAAAAAAAAAAAAAAACAGAAACAAAAAACACAGAAAAACCAGTGCTCTCAGCAGGTGTGAAGTGATTGTTAATAAACTCCCCCATCAGTCCCTATTTATGCATTTACTAATCTACAACTTTTTGTTTTTTATGCATCTGAATCCATTTTAGACATCAGCTGCTAAAACTAAGAAACTGCTATTTCAACAACAGCAGTACAAAGTTATATTCCAGTGACATGATTTCAGGATCCCTTAAACATTTTCTGCAATTTAGGCCTATATGTAACAACAAAACATTCATCATATTACAAATTTCAAGTAGACGTACCTATGTCAAAACCTATTTGAAAACCCATGTCATAGTATGTCAGACAAAGGGGATGTCTCACATGCAAATTTGTTGCCATCTTCAATCCCACGCTCTGTCAAACAGAAATTATAAATGACATGAAATGAAATTGAATGGAAATTGAAAAACAAAGTAAATTAAAATCTATATTCCTTGGGTATGGTGTAATACTAAAATACTATTTTTATCTTTATTTTTATTATATCCTACTTTCTCCTCTTTATAATTTACGCCAACAATTTTATGAGCAGTTTGTTACCCTCAAGCTGTCATAAACATAGTCTAGTGACATAGGCCAATCAGGTCTAATTTCCAGGCACTTTGGTGTATCCACAGCATTATAAGGATAACCTGATAATGACCGTACTGGCAGCAGGTTAAAGATCTGTGATGAGATTTTAAAAAAAAAAAAAAAAAACATTTACCAATGATTAAATACGCTATTCTAAAAACTTGTCATTGGAAATATAAATCTTTTGTAATGTAGACAGCTTTTTAAAGTTAGATTTTTCATTTTAACCATGTAAGCTACACAATTAAACCTTGTCAGTATCCAGATGTTTTCCTGGCTTCAGGATCAGGACGCTCTGATCTACAGCACTGAGGCTGCACAGTGAACCAGGCTGAGCTGAGATCTGGAGAGTGTTTTTCTCACCAGGAACTGCTTTAGCAGGAGAAAACTGCAGAGAAACCTGTGACGACAACAGTAGGATGTGCCATTTTAGTGTTGCGATGATGAAAATGGAGCCATCTTGTGGTGTTAAAATGAAGTTTAAAGACAGTAATATCTAAATGATCTCAGAACTTTTTGTATACCTCATTTTTGAAACACTTCTCAGTCATGAAATCTCTGCTACCAGCAACAACATTTTCACTGGGCAGAACACAGTAGGTCAGAATCTGCACTGCAGGAGCCAGATCTGCACCAACAGACAGATTAAATGACACTGCGCCACTTGCTGCGCCATTAGAAGACTTCACTTCAACCTTCTGATATCCATGATGAACGATCACTCCTCTAGACAAGACCTGAAACACACAGATGACACTCCAATAACAAACTGAAAATCTCAGAGGAAAGCATCACTGTAATAATGGACATAGCCAGTGAGCATCCAGCAATTGTACTCACTATATAGACAATGTCAGTTTTGAAGTCTTGAACAGTCTCTCCAACAAAATAATACTTGATGGTCACAATAAACTCAGCATCACACTTCAATGGTTGCTCAATATTCTCTATAATCAGTTCACTTAATATTGGGGTGAATGAAGTGGCAGGTCGGAGAAGCTGAATAGTTTTTTCTTCTGTAGAGAAGTAAGGCTTTGTAAAGCTTTGATAATGAAACTTTGGATATGCACTTGCCTGAATAACAAAGAATGTCCAGTTATTTTCAATTACCAATTACCATTCAATTACATCAATTGATCAAACACTGGGTGCAAGAACATTATCATACCATTAGATTAATATTACTTTTAGAAAGGCTAGATGTATTAAGAGAGAAACTGGCCAGTCCATCACTGTCTGTAGTGAGATTTAAGAGCAGTTTTGAGGACCACCCTTTACCCTCCAAAAGATAAAGGCCTTTGTTTTGAAGAGGTGCTCCATTTAAATTCGCAAGTTTGATCTGTTCAACAGGAAAAAAGAAAAAATCAGACTATATTTCAATACAGCTCACTATTAATGTAAAAAGAAATAAGACATACTTTTCCCTGTATAATTGACCCATGCTCATAAATTTTGGGTAGCTCAGTAAACACAGCTTTACCGATTTCATATGTCAGACTTATAGTTTCAGATTCCTCCATGGTGTTTTCTGAGAAAACAAACAAACAATTTAATGTAATTGTTTAATATTACTGTAACATAACATAAATGCATTTTTTTTGATATGCAAGTTCTGCTTGGATGCGAGTTCTGCTTGGATCTGTCACCTGTTCCTTCTTCTGTTACTTTCACTTTTACAGTAAGATGTTCTTTTAGAAATCTCTTCTTTGTAGAGTTAAAAAAGACTGATGTGTCCAAAGTAAAGAAGGCACACCCCATCGCACTCATCTGCAGATAGAAACAGCATAAACACATCCATTAAAAACATCCAATACAAAGACTATGATGAAAATGTTTCCATAAATTTAACACAATATAAAATAATACAGTCACACACCTCAGTAGTTTCAACCAAATATGATGAAATCAAGTCTGTTCCATAAATGTATCTCAAATGTTCCCGATATACTTCCACTCTTGCTTTACCAGCCACTGGTTTACCAAATGTGTATCTATAAAGTACATGCTTTGAGTGATTAAGGATATCATAATAAAAAAAACAAAAAACATTTTTTTTTTAAATTGTATTTTAGAATTTCAATGCAATAAAACAGAAGAAAACTTCACTTACTTTCCACAAACCTCCATATTCATATCACTATCACCAAAACTTATTTCTTTTGGAGCTTTCATGGTAATTTCAAAGTTGGGTAAAACTGGAAATCAATTACAGTGAATCAATTAAAAAGGAGATTTAATGATGCAAAAACGTTCTGTGATATTGTCACTTACCATACTTCTTCACCTCAAAATCATGTGTGATCACCCGTTCACCAATATAAGCCATCAGTTTATAAATGCCTTGACGGGCCTCTGGGTTCAACTCATGAGAAAGCTGCAATATCCACTTTGTTGAGGAAATATTTTTCCATTGACCAATCCTGTTATTCCGATTGTCCTGTTTGATCCCAAAGAACACACAGTGCCAGCTTAGCTTTAGTCATCTACATAGATCCTGACCATTATTAATAATCTGTAATCACTGAATATTTAATAACTGCAGGTACAACAAACATGTGAAATGCAAATTCGATCAAATTTTTGTTGTGCATGAC
This sequence comes from Spinibarbus caldwelli, assembly GCA_039654775.1. Lineage (NCBI taxonomy): Eukaryota > Metazoa > Chordata > Actinopteri > Cypriniformes > Cyprinidae > Spinibarbus > Spinibarbus caldwelli. Next base: position 16,591,934 of record CM077252.1, on the reverse strand, counting down.
ATGAATGGCTGTAAAAGATGGGTACCATGTGCTTACCTCCAGCGCGACTGTACTGTACTAAAAACACACAAACAAACAAAAAAATCATTCCATTTAAAAAAAAAACATCCATTGCAAATAATATATTTATTGCAGGGTACATTATAGGTACGGTGCACAGAAAATAATTATTTAAAAAAAAAATATTGCTTTTGCTTGTTACGAACCTTCTGATCAAAGGGTACAAAACTTCTATCCATGGTGACAACTCTGAAATTCACTGTGAAATGAGTGATGTTATAACATAAGATTACAAACTTCACACTTGTCATTTCTGAGATGCAGTGAAACATCTGAGAAATGTGGGAAGAAAATGCAATTTGACGCAATTTTAATTAAAGTTTAATTTGATTAAAAAAGCACTGGCTATTAATCTGCTTACTCCATAAATACCGGATAGATTAGATATGTATGTAGATATGTAGTACAAGTACATATGTGAGCAGACCACACATTTTAAAGTAATTCTTCAGAAATTGCATTATAAATGTAATGTGTATAATTATATATTTATAGTGTTATAGTTACATATGTAATGTAGATGAATGTGTGAGTAACAGTTTAGACATAGTTGTTCAGTTTAGGGGTAAATAAAAAAAAACAGTTTATGTGATATATCTGACAATTAAAACATATTATTTTTAAGATAGTTTTAGTTTATAAGCTTTATATACTTAGCACTGTTGGTTGCAAATAAAACCAAGCAGCATTAAACAGCCCAGTGGTTTGGGGTGTGGCTACTGTGGACTGTATCTGTTGTGCCCCACAGTGCTAATGCTCTTTCACTAATGACATCCCATTAAAACACCGTGTCATCAACAGTGTGAAACAAACTAAACAACCTCACTATTCACTGAACTTCAAATCTCAAAAATTAACAACTCACCTGTCTGTCCTGGAATATAGATGGGTTTATCTGTCTGGATGAAAGTTAAATGGTGGTAACGTCTGAACATGACCTTTCTCTCTTCAGTCATCTTGAAGTCCTTCCCCTGAAGTTCCACCTTCATTGTCTGCACTGATTCTGCTTCTACCAGAGGTGTCTGTTGGGTGATATGTTATTTTAAATCTTGATTAAAGTGTTCAATGATGTGTGAATGCACATTTCTTGCTGGCAAACCTGAAAGTTAAAGCAGCGGTGAAACTCTTCCTCAGCTTTCTCCTGTAGCAGTAAAGTGCTCTGGTCACCATTAACCAGATAAATGTTCATGACAAGGCTTTCATTGGGCTTGAGAAGACTTGCATACAGTTTAGCTTCAGATCCCGACTCGATCACTGCAGGAAACGTCACTATGAAAGATCTGTTGAGAGATAATAAAGCATAAAGAGATATGTTTGTCCAAGTTTCAGACATAATCAAAAACGAAAATGTCTAAAACAGTTCTACTACTTTTGTATTACAATACATATTCTAACTTTCTGCACTTCAGTTTAAGCAGTTCCCATCTGTGCTGATATAGTTTTATTTTTAAATTAAATTATTGCATGGTATAGTTGAGAAAACTTTCAACATTTTAAGGATCCTATTCAAGTCCAAATTTCACAAAAAAAAAAAAAAGATTGATTTAGGATAACTAAATATTTCGGTAACGCTTTACAATAAGGTGTCATTTGTTAACATTACACTGTAAAAAAATCCAATTAACAAAATGTTGGAAGGGCAAAAATATTTAAGTTGAGCTAATTTTATTGCTTGGGCTTAGTTGAGAGGACATATTATATTAAGTCTACACAAAGATATTTGAAAAACATTGAACGAACGGTTATTTTCAAATCCAGTCAACGATTAGCTATGCTAATGTTGACTAAACTAATAAAAACTAATCCAGCCAACACTGAGATCATTCTGCACGTGCACGTGCCTGAGTGACTTCGCGGGAGAAACAGCGCCATCTTGTCAAGTTCACGAGTCAGGTAAGTCCCACTAAATAAATGTTATTTTTTAGTCTAAATTTATCGACAAAAACATACAGCATATCCGATGTTTTTGAGTGGATATTTAGAAGTGTTTTATAAGTCATGTGCCTGAAGAAAAATGAATATTTAGGCTATGTTAAATGTAGGCCTTTGTCAAGTTCACGCGTCAGGTAATGTAAGTGGAACTGAATTTGTACTTAGACTGATTTTATCAATGCTTGTATACAAAGTCTCTTTAAGGCAAGTCATGTCACTCGGCGGCCATCTTTGAAACGCCTCTCGGGCATCCAAGTGCAGCTCCTATCTCTCTGAATGGGGAAACATCAAATTCTCCCAAACTCTTCACTAAGCTTACGATTAAATTTCATATTTGAAATCACCAAAGAAATCTGACAACAACTGTATCATAAATGTTGTTTATTTTTCTCAAATAGCATTATAAAAAGCTTATTTTTTCAGGCTATAGCAGCCAGTGCGCATGCGCAGTCCTAAGCGCACGTCACAGAACGCTGACTGTTTCTATAGCAACCGGGACTTCTAACTGCAACTGCAGTGATGCGCTGACTTTACCGATTAGCGATTGGCTCTTTTATTCAGAAGGCGGAGCTTCCTGCGATTGATCGGCCATATTAAGCGTTGCATTTTTCCCCATTCAAAACTATACGAGTGACATGTCTTTGGTATTCTATAGTCTTTGTTGTATATTAAAAAAAGGTGTAAACGTATTATTTAAAACGTATGTATTTATACACAAACATACAACATACATAAAAACATTGAATAAGCGTTGTATGAATATGTCTGAGGGAAATGAGCTGTTTAAGGGAACGTGGTCTTTCTTCTCGTTTAATCCATAAATGTCAAAAACTGTGTTACTATAATGAATTTTAGGTTTAATTTTGGCGTGTTGTATGATATTTTTGTGTTTCCGTGACGTTAAAAGATATGAAGAGATTGCGCTGTCTCTCTCTCATAACTCACTGATGCTTACTACGACGAAACGTGTAAACCACAGTAATACCAAAGCCACTAGAAGGCAAGCCTGCAACCATTAGCCGAAAAGGCGTAACAGCTAAAGCTAACGCTTCATGTCCGCCAGTACGTGGGAAAGGAGACCAGAGGCCATTTTTTTTTGAATGGATGTCAATGGAGGAGAGGCTTCACTACACTGAATAAACAGCTTTTTAGAGGAAACGGCTTATCATTTAATAAATCGACAGCCTACCTGCTAATCTTCAACATGTTTTACACTAAAAAAAACTTTTGGATTGAAGTATTTTTAGAGTTTACCACGAAAAAAAAATGCTGTTTTATTAGAGAAGTCACTGACATTTTGCGATAGGTGCGATTCAGCTTACGGCAATTCTCATTCATTCCTATGGCATCCGTAAACGGCGATTGAGTGTCACACAACTCTGACTGAAATTCAGTGACATCAAGGCTGTATTGTGATTGGTTATTACAGCACACGTGATCCAAGTTAGCCGTTACGCTTTCTCCAATAGTAAGTAATACCGACCCTCTCATCTCCCTATAGTAAGAAAATCTCTGGTAATACGCTTATTTGAAGTTAACATGGGCGTGTTGAATGGGTTTTTGCGTGTGCAAACTTTTGCAATTGTCCCGTGAAGTTAAAAGTCGACATTAAACGTGATTAACAACCGGGCTCTTTTCAAACGGGGAGGATTACACTGCGTTTCTGGTCTTGTGAAGGCGATTCGGAGAAGAGTTCGTTCCGAATGAGATTAAACAACTGAATCCTTTCACAAGGCTGTTATCAAAGCAGACTGTGTCTCAGTCAGTTCCCTAGGTAGTGAATCACTAGATCATGCACATGAGTCCCTGCACTGGTAAAGAGACCATGGCTTAGTAAACATTGGGACAATTGATCTGTCAATTTGTAAAACATCACCACTAGTATTTATCAACAACAGGCAGGCATTTTTTTTTATATTATTTTAATGCTGTTTAAGGTAGACTTATAATATGAAATGTGCATGTTCTGTTACAAATCCTTGCAACTAATAAACAGTCAACAAAAATGCTCAATGTTGTGCGATGGATTGAGATTTTTTTGTGTGGCAAAAAAAATGTTTGCAACTTCTGTTTCATCACAAATTTATTTAAAAGGCATCATTTCATTTTTTGATATAAATTGTACTTTGTTTCTCCATCAGGGTGTGGCCAAAGGTTTCGTTGGTGCTTTCTCATCATTGCAAGTTTTCAGATGCTGGCCAGTCACTTCTTCCAAGGCTCCAAACACTGCCATGTGACCAGACCACTCCACTGCAACTACATAGTATGTGTCTACTTTCAACACTAAGACTTAAGGTAATATGTGTAAAAGTTTAGAGTGTTTGCTACAATTAAAATGTGCTTTATTGTTCTCAGTGGCATCTACACGAATATTAGACTGTCTCATTCTTATTCCGAGGTCACCGTAGCCACCCAGATCCAGACTGTATCCATCAGATGGTCACTGCAGTCACCCGGATCCAGTCCGTATCCAGCCCAGATGGTGGATCAGCACCTAGAGATGACCTCTACAGCCCTGAATGTCAGCGAAGACCAGGACAACTAGATGAGCCCCAGAGACAGATCCCCTCCGAAGACCACGTCACCTAGAAAGCCATCAGGACAAGACCACAGGAACCAGACCAGTCCTCTGCACAATCTGACTTTGCTGCAGCCTGAAATTAAACTGCTGGTTTCGTCTGGCCAGAGAAGAACGATGGAGTTTTGGTTCCTTCGACACACAATTTTTCTGTTTAATACTGTAAAGCTGCTTTGACACAATCTGTATTGTAAAAAGCACCATGTAAATACAGTGACTGGACTTGACTCAGTTCAGTTGAACTGTAACACCTGGTTAATTTATTTTTTCTGACTTCTGCCTCATTTTAAAGATGTAATTGTGAACAGTAGTAATATTTGTAAATGTTTGTTTGCAAACATTTTGTTTAACTTTAGTCTTTTTTAACTTCATTAAACAAATGTTTAAAATAAATTTAGCAGTTGTATTACAAATGTAATGTTTGACAACTGGAGCACTTTAAAGGGATAGTTCACCAAAAAATGGAAATTTTTAAACCTTTAAGCCTGCATGTTTAGTCTGTATAACAAATGTTATAAATGCAGATTGTTATTAAATAAAGGCTATTATGCTTTGTAATGTGTGTGTTTTAGTGATTGATAGACACCAGGTAATAATTTTCTTAAACTCAATATAAAATATAATAACTAGTTCCACAGCAATTTCTAATGATGCCCAAATAATAAATCTTAGTTGAGGTAACATTTGAAACACAGAGTGAATGGTTAAATTTTAATTGACACAATTTGCTGTAGTTTTCTAAATGTTTGACCAATTAAATAATTTTAGTTGAATGGAATAAAACTTTCAGTAAAGGTTGAGCCAACTAAAAATGAACAATTCAGGCAACACTTTGAAGACAGAAATTGACTGAACGTAAAATTTCTGTGGAACTTGTTACTAAATAATAAACCGCTTTAAATTTTTTACAGTGCAGTTAATCTATTAACTAAAATGAACAAACAATGAAAAATACATTTATTACAGTATTTATTCATCTTTGTTAATGTTAGTTAATAAAAATACAATCATTCATTGTTAGTTCGTGTTAGTTCACAGTGCATTAACTAATGTTAACAAACACAACTTGCAATTTTAATAATGCATTAGTAAATGCTGAAATTAGCATGAACTAAGATTAATAAATGCTGTAGAAGTATTGTTCATTCTTAGTTCATGTTAATTAATGTTGTTGACTAATGTTAACTAATGAACCTTATTGTAAAGTGTTACCAATGTTTCTATGTAGATATTACAAATATATTACTAAACAGTTACCATTCAAAGTTACTTACGGCCCTGAGGCTTCTCCATGGACAGAAAGGAAGAGCAAAGAAACTAAAAGGAGCCCTTTCCAAATACACAGCGCATTGAAAGCCATGATGAAGGCTGATCGTGCAGAACACACTATGAACAAAACTTTGGCTGTCTTTATTTCAAAGGCCACTCGTATTAACAAGCTCACCAAAACAAGCTATTGAGAAATTATTTGCATTCATCATCAAATTAATCATTAATTTCTGGATTTCTCTCCATTCGTTAATCCTAGAAATCTAATATCAGATCATTATTAAACCCATCTTCCCAATTAGTGCTTTGGGCCACTGTGCAAAGGTCTCAAGACATTGCTTAACTACTCCTTCTAACATTATGTACAGTTTGAATCATTTAAATTCTCTAAGATAAAAAACAAGTAATTAGTACCAGATATCATCCAAGAATGATACATATATATATTTGTTTATACTGTGAAATATAAACAATATAATATAAACATAGAAACATATGATAAAACATAAGATTGCTTTCATATTTAGTTTGTAATACTGTTTCATCATCATGCAAGTTGTAATCAGTGAAAAACCATGGTCACTGACCTGCTGGCCCTGTTTACACAGTACAATCACATAATGTGTAAATCAATCTGACCAGCACTTTTCAACCATTTTTAAAATAAAACATCATCAATATCATGTAAAAAGTACAAACGTGCATTTTAAGTACTAAGTACATTTCAGTAAAAACATTTTACACCTAAAGAACTCGCCCCCTCATGGAGGCTGCCATGTAAGATCACATCCCTGCATTTTGACAGTTAGTAAACAAACTCTGAACTATTGCAGCCCTCCTAAAATATTAATTATGTTCATCAAAAAGCTATTGTCATTGCAATATCATGGCAAAGTGAATCATTGTTAGGGCTGGTACATTTGTAATAAAAAAAGTAGTACTAATCTCTTATTGGCCTAAACAAACACCCTGTAAATTAATTAAAAAAAAAAAAACCACATTATACAGATATGATTTGTCATTGCATTTGGTAGATTAGACTTTCAAGAAAACATTTACAAATGACCAGCTTGTGGTGAATCAAGTGCTTCTAAACTGCATCTGAACCCAAATTAAAAAAAAAAAAAAAATAGATGTAGATGAGATTGTTACTTCATTTGAACTGATTTGGAAAAATTTAGCATTACATCACATACTCACCAATGGATCTTCTGCAGTGCATGGGTGCCGTCAGAATGCAGTCCAAACAATAATCAACAAGTGACTCCAGCCATTTTGGTTAGGTTGAAGCCAGCCTCATCCATATGAGGCTGTGAGGTGGTTCACTTGAATCCAATTCCATATACACTATATCCTAAAAGATGCAAAATTAGTTATGCATTTTCATTTTGAAAAATATACATTTACATCAAATTTATACATATTGCATGTTCTTTTAATTTTTTGACTGTGTTCTTAAATTTTTTAAAATTAGGAACACAAGCACTCCTAAAAAGAAAAGTAAGCATAGAGCTCTGCATTTACAAAGAAAATCTAAAAGAAATGTGTAGAAAATATGCTTGACAGATTATGACAACTAGTTGAACCAAATTGCATTTAATGACTTGTGCATAACTGATCAAAAGCATTACCAATTTGTTCAAAAAGATGAGAAATTGGTTTTCTGATTTGTACAAGTGAATAGATAATGTGGAGGTTAAACAAGTAGTTCTGAGAATTTCAATTATGATCTGAGAAATGTATCAAAGTGAAGTTGTGATAACATCTCTTCCCGGAAATTCATATCTCTGATAGTTCCATTTATAATTCATGATGTTTTAGCACATATAAAAGGCACACTGATGGACTGTGATAAGGGAAGGCTGTGGTGTTCGCTGAAAATAATATTTTTTTATGATCTAAAAAAAAAAATAAAGGGTGATATATTGTAGGCTATTAGATGCTAGTATACTGTATAGTAATAATTACAAAAATTGAAAGATTGGGGTGTACTATATATATTTTTTAAAACCGTTTGAAGACGTCTGGCATCGAGATTATGAGTTTCTGGAGTTTTGGTGTTGGAATTTGGTCCCATTCTTGCCTGATATAGGTTTTCAGCTGCTGAAGAGTTCGTGGTCGTCTTTAACGTATTTTTCATTTAATGATGGGCAAAATGTTCTCTATAGGAGAAAGATTTGGACTGCAGGCAGACCAATTCAGCACCCGGACTCTTCTACTACAAAGCCATGCTGTTGTTATAGCTGCAGTATGTGGTTTTGCATTGTCCTGCTGAAATACACGTCGTCTGGAGGGGAGCATATGTTGCTCTAAAACCTTTATATACATTTCAGCATTCATAGTGCCTGCCAAAACATGCAAGCTGCCCATACTGTATGGACTTATGCACCCCCATACCATCAGAGATGTTGGCTTTTGAACTGAACGCTGATAACATGCTGGAAGGTCTCCCTCCTCTTTAGCCCGTAGGTTACGGCGTCCGTGATTTCCAACAAGAATGTCAAATTTGGACTCGTCTGACCATAGAACACTTTTCCACTTTAAAACAATCCATTTTAAATGAGCCTTGGCCCACAGGACACGACGGCGCTTCTGGACCATGTTCACATATGGCTTCCTTTTTGCATGATAGAGCTTTACTTGGCATCTGCAGATGGCACGGCGGATTGTGTTTACCAACAGTGGTTTCTGGAAGTATTCCTGGGCCCATTTAGTAATATTAATGACAGAATCATGCCGATGAGTGATGCAGTGTCGTCTGAGGGCCCGAAGACCACGGGCATCCAACAAAGGTCTTCGGTCTTGTCCCTTACGCACAGAGATTTCTACAGTTTCTCTGAAACTTTTAATGATGTAATGCACTGTAGATGATGAGATTTGCAAAGCTTTTGCAATTTTGACAGATTGGAGAGCCTCTGCCCATCTTTACTTCTGAGAGACTCTGCCTCTTTAAGAGATCCCTTTAATGTTACAGACCTGATGTCAATTAACTTAATTAGTTGCTAGATGTTCTCCCAGCTGAAACTTTTCAAAATGTCTTGCTTTTTCAGCACTTTGTTGCCCCCGTGCCAACTTTTTTGAGACCTGTAGCAGGCATCAAATTTGAAACGAGTTTGTTTAGTGGATAAAAGTGTAAAATTTCTCAGTTTAAACATTTGTTATCTATGTTTTATTGTGAATAAAATATTGGCTCATGTGATTTGAAAGTCTTTTAGTTTTCATTTTATTCAAATTTAAAAAACGTCCCAACATTCAACATTTCCGGAATTCGGGTTATATATATATATATATATATATATACAGTGCCCTCCAAAAGTATTGGAACAGTAAAGACAAAATTGCTCTGTTGGCTGTAGAGTCAAGACATTTGCAAATATGATTAAAAGATGAATATGAGACAAAACTACAGAATGTCACATTTTATTATTAGCCGTTTCAACACATACATGTTTTACCAAATAAAAAGAACAGCACTTTTAGAGTTCATCCCACTCATTGATGTGAGCATAAGTATTGGCACAGTTGAACATAAGGCAGATATAAAAGATTAAAAGCTATTATTTAGCTGCAGATCCCTTGCGCACAATCACAGCAGTGAGTCTGTGACACACAGACATCACCAGACTCTTGGTCTCATCCTTTGAAATACTTTTCCCAGCCTTTAATGCAGCCAATTCCAATTGTTGCTTGTTTTGGGGAGTTTCTGCTTTTACTCTCCTCTTCAGCTGGTGAAATTCATGTTCAATCGGATTTAAATCTGGAGATTGATTCGGGCAGTCTAAGACTTTCCATTTCTTTGCCCTGATAAATTCCTTGACTGAACTGGCAGGGTGTTTTGGGTCATTGTCCTGATGCAATGAATCTGGTGGCATTTTCTTGAATATTGGTAGGCAAGATGGTTTTGTACCCTTCCAAATTCATTCTGCTACTGTCATCATAAAGTTGAGAGGGCCTGTTCCAGAGACAGCCATACATGCCCATGCCATGACACCACCTCCACCATGCTTTACAGATGAGGCTGTATGCTTAGGATCATTTGCAGTTCCCTTTTTTCTCCACATTTTTGCTTTCCCATCACTTAGATAAAGGTTCATCTTTGTCTCATTGGACCATAAACACAGTTCCAAAACTCTTCTGGCTCACCTTTGTGCTTTTTTGCAAACTCTAATCTTGACTTTCTATTTTTGGTGCTGGTCAGAGGTTTGCATCTTGCTGTGTAGCATCTGTAATTCTGTGTCAAAATCTCCTGAGGACAGTAGATTGTCAGAGCATCACCCCAGCTTTCTGGAAGTTGTTGCTGATTTTACAGACATGTCTTTTAGGGTTCATTTTCACAGCTTTTATGATTTGTCTGACCATCAACTACTGTTGTTTTCTCAGCCGATCAGGTCGTTGTTGGTTGCTAGTGTCACTGGTGGTTTCCAGACTCTTGATTTCTCCATGCCGTTTGTTTTTGCTATAGCTCTAACTGACTACCTCTTTACTTTTAGCATCCAAATTGCTTGCTTTTCTCTCAAAGTCAGCTCCCTCATCTTCATCCTGGTTTGTGTGTGTCATCATCGAATGCAGAAGTAATGGATATAACTGAAACGACACATTCCCTGCTTTTAATATCTGAAGAATGAATGCAACAGGACACAGCTGATCACTTAGAAAGACCTGTGAGGCAACTGTTCCAGTACTTATGCTCACATCAGATAGGGGGATGAACTCTAAAAGTGCTGAACTTCTTAGCTGGTAAAACATCTGTGTTGAATCACCCAATAATAAAATGTGACATTCTGTAGTTTTGTCTCATATTCATCTTTTAATCATATTTGTAAATGTCTTGACTCCACAGCCAACAGAGCAATTTTGTCTTTACTGTTCCAATACTTTTGGAGGGCACTGTATATATATATATATATATATATATATATATATATATATATATATATATACACATACATATATACACACTATATATACAGTGCCACTTGAAAGTTTGTGAACCCCTTGCAGAATCTGTGAAAATGTGAGTAATTTTAACAAAATAAGAAACATCATACAAAATGCATGTTATTTTTTTATTTAGTACTGTCCTGAGTAAGATATTTGACATAAAAGATGTTTACATTTAGCAGGGCTCGACAATAAGGACTGCCCGATGGCCCGGGGCCAGCGTGAAGGACGTTCGGGACAGTAGACGGATTTGTCACTTGCCCGATCGGGCAGCGTCGTCACGAAAGTTTATCATTTGCATGCGTTTTTAAGCCTTGTTAGTTTATAAAATTCAAGCGATTAAAAAGCAATTGGGCGCGAAAGACAACTCCTTTCAGCACTTGCGCGCTGTGTTCTGTTCTGTGTGAACAGCGCGAGCACAGACAGCCGCATCTCTGACACGCGCGAGCCGCCTGAACGGGCAAATACATATAAAAGCAGGGTTTAAATTGGGCCGGGGCCGGGGCCGTCCGGAGTTTGAGCCCCGGCACATAGACTCCAGGGCTCGAAATTTTCGCTTTATTAATGCCAGACAACTAACATGATTAAAACATCAATAACCAAAAATAACTAGGCAATCACCAAAACCCAAGTATTATTCTGATTTATTACATTAGTAAGTGGCGAATAGTGGATATAGCTACTGTATATGAATGCATGTACGGTATAAAGTTGCGCTGCTGAGGAGAGGCTCACACAGCCTTTCCAGGAGAAATCAAAACGCGCCACAAGAAACTCGACATACTGAGGTAAAAATTCAAAATGGAAAGTTTTTATATTTAAAATACAGTTAGTTAGGCAACATCACACAACGTTTTCACCATTACGACTGTTCAATAGTTCTATAAACAGTTCAATAAGCAAATAAAATAACATTAAGTCACTTACATTTTATGCGGAACCACAGCGCATCTCACAGCAGCCAGTCGATTCATTACTGAATGATTCAGTGTTTTGAACGAATCGGTTGAGTCAAAGTTTCATTAGCCCATGCATAAACATCTGATGAATCTGCCGTTTGAACGAATCGTTTGAATGAACGACTTAATGACTCACTCATTAAACGCTCAATACTGCCACCTACTGGCGTTTTAATTTCGTTGAAAAGTATCATTTCCGCCATCATTTCTTGTTTGTATATATTCAACAACAACAAAAAAAAAAAAAAAATTAAAAGAATCTCTTATTATTTAATGCAGTTGTATTTTTCAGTGTAAATGATTTAATTTGATAACGTATAGATGATAACAATCGCATTATTATAATTAAATTTATAGATCAAATAAGAATTTGAAACGAAAGTATTAATGAGATTAGTGGGAAAATGCCCTCTATAAAGGTTAAAAAAATAAATAAATAAAATAAAACATGCCCATGGATTAAATATAAAAAAAACCATGCAGATTTACTGTATATGTCACAGCTGATGAGAATATCCACGTCATGGCAAGTAACTTTAACAATTACAAAAAATTCACCAAGAGAACACGGTAAATTTCCCGGTGTTAAATCAACACTGCTTGGTGTAGGCTACATATGGGAACCAGTTCCCATATGTACACCAAGCGGTGTTGATTTAACATCTGGAAATTTACAGTGTAGCACTAGCAGGCAGAACAAGATCACTGTTCACGATGCGCGAAATATAGGAAGAAAATCCAAATATTGAATTTTAAATGAATGTGTTTCTGAGGGGGAACTGGCTGTTTTCAGAATGTGGCGTTTTCTTTTCATCTTGTCTCCGTATAACGCATTTAAATTGGTGTTAATATGCGCAGCGCTGCTGTGTTTAGAGTGGTGATCAATGAAATGCTGTATCACTGTCCGCCTGCTGTCAGAGAGTGAAATAGCATCTCATTCAGCCCGTCTGCTGTTTCTGTTTCCATGTTTTACGTAACGTTAGCATAATTTCACAAAGCTAAAGTCGGGTCATTCTGTTCTTGCTTCAGATTTTGAAATTATACAGTCTAATATAAATCAAACATTGCACTTTTTTTTTGTGGATTAATCCATGATTAAAATTTCAAATTGCTATGAAAAAATCAAGGTGCAACACAGAGTCAAGAATATTCAAATGTTATTTTATGTGATTTTTCAATTTCTGTACCTGAACATCAACAAAACATAAAAACCTAAAGCATCATTTCATTTCTATCTTTGTGCTATAGGACTATGTTTATTTGTGCTAATACTTAGTTATTGGCTGTCACTTGTCTTTAATAATGTTTAAACTTTAAATTTATGTTTATTTTTGGCTAGTAATTTTTGCTGTGGTATTGAAATTGAAATAGAGAATTGTAAAATTTAATTGATATCTAAAATATTGGTGTCATATAAGCTTATTTATTAGAATACAAGATAACATAGATCAAAAACAATGATAACAGCAATTATTTTATTTTTTGTGGCAGGGCCAGTGAAAATTTTTACTTGCCCTGCAAACATTTTCACTGACTGGGCCAGTAGAAAAAAATCCTTACCGTTGATCCCTGTTTAGTCCACAACACAAAAAAAAAAAAAAAAAATTGCTGAAATTATTCAAATAACCCCATGCAAAAGTTTGTGAACCGTTGGTTCTTAATACTGTGTGTGGTTACCTGGATGATCCACAACTGTTTTTTGTTTTGTGATGGTTGTTCATGAGTCCCTTGTTTGTTCTGAACAGTTAAACTGAGCTCTGTTCTTCAGAAAAATCCTCCATGTCCTGCGGAATCTTCAGGTTTCCAGCATCTTTTTCATATTTGAATCCTTTCCAGCAGTGACTGTATGATTTTGAGATCCATCTTTTCATACTGAGGACAATTCAGGGACTCAAACACAACTATTAAAAAGAGGTTCAAACATTCACTGATGGTCCTGAAGGAAATACGATGCATTAAGAGCCGGGGGGTAAAAACTTTTTGAATTTGAAGATCAAGGTAAATTGTACTTAATTTGTTTTCCAGGAAACATGCAAGTATCTTCTGTTGCTTCCGAAGGGCAGTACTAAATGGAAAAAAATTATATTTCTACAAAATAAGATAAATTTGGACATCTTCATCCTATTCAAAAGTTTTCACTGCCTGGCTCTTAATGCATTGTGTTTCCTTCTGGAGCATCGGTGAATGTTTGAACCTTTTTTAATAGTTGTGTTTGAGTCCCTCAATTGTTTCCTGTGTGTCAACAGATGATTTTAATGCTATCCTGTTTATTTTTATTTGTTTGTTTTATTTGAGTACCATTTGTGACTTTAAAAACTAAATAATGGATATTATAATTGATATTTTAATTCTTATTCTTGACTCTTGGTGTGAGAGAAAATCCTTTATAAATATAAACATCTGTTGCAAAAAAAAAAAAAAAAACAGTTCCATGTTTATGAAATGAAACTCTGTTTTTGTTTTAGTTGGTTTGTTTTTATTGCTTCACACAGAAAGCCACTTGAATATACAAATGACCGTTGTCGTCCTCTTGTCCACAGGTAAGAATCACACACAAATCTCATATATGCCTTTAAGTTTAATGTGATTTGATTAAAATTACACTTTTTAATTTTCAAGATTAAAGTTTTTAAATCACCCATGCTCTATATATTCAGTATATAATGTTTATAATTTAAAATAATTTTTCTCCATTTCTGAATCATTTTACACACTTTCGAGGAACTATAACACTATTTTTACTATCAGGAGAGCACTGGTATTTACGCTAATGCACATTTAAATCAAAATGCAACACATAAGAATGATTATTTTCTTCCTCAGCTGTCTATTCTCAAAATAAACCAGATTTTGGAGCACTCACAGCCTGTGTCAATAAAAACCAAAGCCTAACAGTTGATTGTTGCTACCCACCTTGTGATAACACCCTTTAACTGCAACCTTTATGACGATGAGAAAGACACAAGAACACTAATTGGCAGCTCATACGAGGCAATGGTAAACCTAAACGATTTTCCGGACTATTTTCAAATAGAATTGCAAATTGTATTTTCAATCGCGTTTTCCACATGTGGACGCATAAATTGTGACATAATCCAAATGCAATTGCAAATCTTGCTTTACCGTTTGCATTTTCGCTTTCGCGAACGCACAGTGACTGCCACGAATGAAAAAGCAAATTTGCAACTGTATTTCCCATGTCTTACGAGTATGGAACGATTTTCCGGACGAGTTATGAACCTGTCATATTTAAATAGCAATATTAATTACCACATTTGCTTTTTCACTCTCTCTGCGCCACGCATATAACCTGCCAAAACACAAATAGAATCGCAATTCCTTTTGCATTTGAATTTCCGACACCAAAAGCGTCACCAAAAATACTTTATTTTTGTCGTGATCTCTACATAACAAAAGTTGCTTTCTCATTATCACGACTTATTTTTCTCGTGATCTCAAAATAACAAAAGTCGTTTTCTAAGTTACACAACTGCGCCAGCAGGTGGCAGTATAGAACTACTGATGGGGAGTTATATACTGTATCAACTATAGCCTACTGTTCGCGTTTGGGACAGAGGACCTTCTTCGTGATCGCTATAATTTATGCAGTTTATTACTGACATTTAATTAATTTATAAATGTCAAACATTAGTTCAGTGATGTTATACAGTGTTGTAGCCTTATCATTTGTATTTTCTACATTTCTTTGTATTAAACCACACACACACACACACATACACAACAGCATCCCAAGCTTGTAACGCACACGATATCACAGCCTATACTACATGACTAATAAAAATCACAAACAAATTATTATAATATATTATTTTATGTAATTTTATTTTAAACGAAGTGAGTAAATTGAATTAAAGTAAGCTGAATCCAAGCAGCTTAAGATTTTTTAGAATAGGCTCTTCTCTGCATTCTTCTGAAGGCGCTCCGCCTGCGCATGCGGTGTTGAATGCATTGTTTTTAGACCATTTAAACATGTTAATTACACAAATAAAATGTTTAGCATAGCCTAACTCTGGACAAAATCAGCAGTGTTAGATTAGCCTATATTTATTTTATTTATTGTAGACGTTATTTCTAAGTGAAGCAACGTTTGCTGAAATGTCCACAAGAAGAGCACACGGTCATCTGTCGATCATTTACACTGAGTTTGGTCTTTTAAAAACACTCTCAATTAACACATTAAGCCAGGTTAAGCGTTTTAGAATGTCCCTGTCAAGGTTGCATTTATTACTATAGCAACAGTAGACTAAATTAAGTCATGATCACGAGAAAACAAGAAAGAAAAAATCACAATATGCATGGCCGCTTAGAACTTCAGTACTATTACAGATTAAAAGAAAGGAATAAAATGTACTGTAATAAGTGTAGAATTGCACTCTGTTTTCTCACTTGCATCAATCAGAGTGAGAGAAACAGTGAGAGATGTTGAGACAGGTGAAAAGTGTTTGGGTAATAGTGAATTTTGACCTATTGTGCATACCGTTTGTGGCTCTGTTATCAGGGGATATTCGCTGTATTTGTGGTAAAAAAACAAAAAAAAGACAGAATTATGTATTGTGCCAAGAAGGTTTCACTGTCTGTTCATTAACACAGGCCCGAACTGATTGGCAGCTGCCTTTAGCAGAGGCTTTATCGATTACCTCTATTGATCAAAGCATTCGACAAGGTCGTCTGTGAGTGAGTCACCTGCCAATACAAACACGCCCCTTAGTTTAGTCCCGCCCCCTCACATTGATTGACAGCTTTCAGTGCAGACATTGGAAATTCAAATGCAAAAGGAATTGCGATTCCATTTGAGTTTTGACAGGTTGTATGCGCGGCGCAGAGAGAGTGAAAAAGCAAATGTGGTAATTAATATTGCAATTTAAATATGACAGGTTCATAACTCGTAAGACATGGGAAATACAGTTGCAAATAGATTTTGCTTTTTCATTTGAAATGTGGCAGTCACTGTGCGTTCGTGAAAGCGAAAATGCAAATGGTAATGCAAGATTTGCAATTGCATTTGGATTATGTCACAATTTATGCGTCCACATATGGAAAACGCAATTGAAAATACAATTTGCAATTCTATTTGAAAATAGTCCGGAAAATCGTTCCATAGGTAAACAATGACATTCTATGCTACATCTGAAATATGTAGACTCGTTATCAAAGATCATGCCAAGACTTACCATAACCAGACCAAGACTTACATATGCGCTCTGTCACGGAGAAAATGAAGAGAAGACACTCATTGTGAAATACACTGCGAAAGGTTAGTGTCAGTTTCTTAAAACTTAATCTCGACCAATAAAATAATCTGGCAGTAAGTTTTGGGAGTTAATTTTTAGTCGATCTCCTGTCCTGAAAAGTCTGTTAGATGGGCTAAAATTGAACTCCCAAAACTTACTGCCAGATTCTTATAGATTCTTCAAACAGTGGTACAAGAGAATGTGGTGCTGGTCCCTCAAGAGTCACTCTCAACTTATCAGCCTATATAGCATATAAAAAATCAGTCTTCATGAATTTCACAACTCTTCAGCATGCTATTCTTATTAAGTGAGGATCATTTTTTAGAATTTTTTTTACCCAAGCAAAGTCTCTGAGAACCTGACACCTTGTACTTTTGGAGATTCCAGATAGGTTGCAGTTTTGGAAAATGGTGGTGTTGGAGAATAAATGATTCCTGATGTTTCACACCTAATTCTTTACATTTATTCTTAATTCTTTTGGAGTTAACGTGTCTTTTCTTCTCCACCAATTTTTTTTTTTTTTTTTTTTTTTTCTGACCCTGCTGACTCAAAGAGCATTTCCCTGTCTAATGGTCATGCATTAACTTTGCAAATTAATTCTAGTATTGCATTGGCATTTAAAAATTTTTGACTTTTCAGTCTGAGGTCAATCTCTTTTTTTTGGCTCATTTTATCTGTAAAAGAAAACCTGCTTAATAATTCCAAAAAAAAAAAAAAAAAACGTACTCCCTACATAACGTTACCCCAGCAGGCACAAAACAGGCACACAACGTCATAAGACGTTGATATTTGGTTAAATTTTGGTTGCGACGTCGGGTGACCAAAATTCAACGTAAATTCAACGTCTTATGTCAATGTTAAATTGATGTCCAATACCGACGTCAGCTGACGTTGAGATTTTGTTGTTTTTAGGTTGTGCAACCAAAATCCAATGTTAAGTCAACGTCAAATTGACGTCAAATATTGATGTCAACCCGATTTTCATTTTCAACCAAAATACGTCTGTCCGACGTCATGGCCAACGTCAACCTGACGTTACATAGACGTCTGGTGCCTGCTGGGACATTAGTCAGCTCTCCCGCCATGGGATCGAACCCAGGACGCCACTATTCAACCTATTAAACGGCTTTATAAAGTCTTGTTTGTTTTATAAGTCGACACCGTGTACGCTTAAATTTGCTTAATTCAAACCTTCACAAGTTTAAACATTCCACTTTCTGACACTTAACAAAAGAAAGCGAATGGATTAAAGTTACAGAAAATTATACTTTTTATTTTTTACAACTATCCCAAAAGGTTCACGTTCCAACTTCCGTAAAACCCTGTGACGATAGATACTACTACGGCCGAGTGCAGTGCTGCGTCCCAGTGTGCCTACTTATACTACACCCTTAAAGTATGTACTCTTTTGGTGAAGAAAAAGTACACACTTTTGAGTGTGTAGTAGAAGAGTAGGCAAGCTTTGGGACAGACTATCACGTCACACAACTGTGTCTTTAACGGAGCGCGCTGTCGCATCTGTTACACGCACCCTGTCACTGTAAACTGTCCTGTCAATCATCTTGTCACAGTTAACATCCTCCACATTTAATTTAATTTAACTTGGAGAGAAAAGAATTAGCTCATTGATCTTCCAGTCGCGGGTCTTTCATGCCGAGAACTCTGCTCATATTTTCTGTATAATGATGCATTTAAAAGTTAACGACCAAATGGATGTTTATAAAAGTTCACATTGCCGTTGCAGATGAAATACAACACGGATAAAAATAAATAAATATTTTTTACCAGGTTAAATGTTGATTATTAGTAACTCAAACCCCTTTTTGTAAACCTCTCTAACCTAACGGTCGATCGCGCGCATCCGCCACGTTTGTAGTTTTTCTAACGCGTTTTATTCGTGTTTGTAGTTCTAGACCGAATCCTTCGCCAAAGCGCAATGGATTGTGGGCAATTTTAGCCATTAGCGTGTGTACGGATCAACACTTCAAAAATCGACCTGAAATAGTAGACCATCCGAGGACTTTTGGTATACTCTTTTCAACATACTATGCTTTGGGACACACTTATTGTAATCTCACATACTATTTAGGATAGATAGTATGAACATTGGGACGCAGGGCAGGTATATATATCTATGCAAGTGCCAATCCACAGTGATGTCCTATTGGAGTCGACTCTGTGCGCATGCGCAGAAACTAACCGCCCGGTTGCTCTTGTTGTAAACAAGACGGCACAACAATAAACGGTGAGATATAAATTAATTCACATATTTCTTTTGCTTATTTAAACACCAACTTTATGATGGCTATATGTAGATGCAAGTGATTTATTCGTGTACGCGGCACATTTAAAACATGTGTTTTTTTTTTATTTTTTTGTCTGAGCTTGCCAGATAGCACTGGTAGCTAGCTAGCTAGCTATCCTTTCAACTGAATCAAATATAATCTTCATTTGTATGGATTATAAATAATTTTGTATGCACAATTTAGTTATCCTTGTGCATCTAATATAATATTTATTTTAAATAATAGTGTTAATGTAAGGAGTGACTCCTGTTGGTCAGTTCTGTTAATAACGGTTATTATGTGTATTTTGTAAAGTACGCACACATATTTTCACAAGTATGTTCATGCTAACGTTTATATTGTTGGTTTCCTCTGCTGGATCCAGTACAGGTTTGATCAGGCAACTGGGAGTGAACACACATTTTACCTGTTACATACTAACTGTGGATATGAAAGGGTTTGTAGCAAATAATTAAATATTTGAACTATACAATTGGTAATATCACCATTTTAACTACATATTCAACAATATAAAATGTTGTGTTTTCAGACAACAGAAAAGTTCTGAACCTGATGTCAATGTTCCAGTCATTGAAGAAGGTATTATAAGATTAAGCACGATGCAGTAATGCAGGTTTATTTTTAAATAAGTTTTGAGAATTGATGTGTTCTCTCTCTCTCTCTCTCTCTCTCTCTCTCTCTCTCTCAGGGGCAGTTGCTACTGCAGAGGACCCATCAGCAATCACAACTATTCAGTCTGCTTCGACGTTCTCCTCGGAGCAGCCGATTAAATACCTCTTTAAGACCGAGGGAGCTGGGGGGCAGGTAGGGGAGCTGTACCCTCCCTCAGGGCAGGTAGGAGATGGGGAGGAAGGGTTACATTCAAACCTGAGTGAGAACTTAGCCCCAGTTTATACCTGGTGATGACAATGGAGAACAATTTCACAATGTTATTTAGTGCTGTCCATTCCAGACAGATGTTAATACCAGGTTTAAACCAGCCTAAATTGTTCCCATAGCGTGTTCTTTCTGATGACGACTCAAGAAAGATTTAGCAGTCATCTCTTTTTTTTTCACTTTAGGTAGCATCTACAAGCAAGTGTAAGATTGTATTGCATAACATAACTTATCCTCTTAATTTTCCTCAGGTTACATATCGCGTAATCCAAGTCGCAGATGGGCAGCTGGAAGCTCAAACTGATGGTGCAACAGCTGTTAGTGTAGTGACTGGGTTTCCTGCTACAACACAGCCTGTTACGCAGGTGGAAAATTGCTTCACCTGACATAGATGAATAGAATTGAACCTAAATACATTTACATAATAATTATTATTATTATTTAAATGTGTTTTTCAGGCTGTTTTCTCTCAGTCAGAGGGCTTGGAGGGTGATGGCACAGAAACCCATTACACATATTACCCTGCTACTATCTCAGACGCAGCGTCCGGCACCATGGTGACTGGTGTTCAGACCTCAGATGCTCTGCTTAGTCAAAGTGCTCCTGCAGGTACATCAGCAAACCTTTTTTAGCATAAATTATGCATTTCAATTGATATTATGTACAGGTGCATCTCAATAAATTAGAATGTCGTGGAAAAGTTCATTTATTTCAGTAATTCAACTCAAATTGTGAAACTTGTGTATTAAATAAATTCAATGCACACAGACTGAAGTAGTTTAAGTCTTTGGTTCTTTTAATTGTGATGATTTTGGCTCACATTTAACAAAAACCCACCAATTCACTATCTCTACCAATTAGAATATGGTGACATGCCAATCAGCTAATCAACTCAAAACACCTGCAAAGGTTTCCTGAGCCTTCAAAATGGTCTCTCAGTTTGGTTCACTAGGCTACACAATCATGGGGAAGACTGCTGATCTGACAGTTGTCCAGAAGACAATCATTGACACCCTTCACAAGGAGGGTAAGCCACAAACATTCATTGCCAAAGAAGCTGGCTGTTCACAGAGTGCTGTATCCAAGCATGTTAACAGAAAGTTGAGTGGAAGGAAAAAGTGTGGAAGAAAAAGATGCACAACCAACCGAGAGAACCGCAGCCTTATGAGGATTGTCAAGCAAAATCGATTCAAGAATTTGGGTGAACTTCACAAGGAATGGACTGAGGCTGGGGTCAAGGCATCAAGAGCCACCACACACAGACGTGTCAAGGAATTTGGCTACAGTTGTCGTATTCCTCTTGTGCGTCTTACCTGGGCTAAGGAGAAGAAGAACTGGACTGTTGCCCAGTGGTCCAAAGTCCTCTTTTCAGATGAGAGCAAGTTTTGTATTTCATTTGGAAACCAAGGTCCTAGAGTCTGGAGGAAGGGTGGAGAAGCTCATAGCCCAAGTTGCTTGAAGTCCAGTGTTAAGTTTCCACAGTCTGTGATGATTTGGGGTGCAATGTCACCTGCTGGTGATGGTCCATTGTGTTTTTTGAAAACCAAAGTCACTGCACCCGTTTACCAAGAAATTTTGAAGCACTTCATGCTTCCTTCTGCTGACCAGCTTTTTAATGATGCTGATTTCATTTTCCAGCAGGATTTGGCACCTGCCCACACTAACAAAAGCACCAAAAGTTGGTTAAATGACCATGGTGTTGGTGTGCTTGACTGGCCAGCAAACTCACCAGACCTGAACCCCATAGAGAATCTATGGGGTATTGTCAAGAGGAAAATGAGAAACAAGAGACCAAAAAATGCAGATGAGCTGAAGGCCACTGTCAAAAAAAACCTGAGTTTCCATACCACCTCAGCAGTGCCACAAACTGATCACCTCCATGCCACGCCGAATTGAGGCAGTAATTAAAGCAAAAGGAGCCCCTACCAAGTATTGAGTACATATACAATAAATGAACATACTTTCCAGAAGGCCAACAATTCACTAAAAATGTTTTTTTTATTGGTCTTATGGAGTATTCTAATTTGTTGAGATAGTGAATTGGTGGGTTTTTGTTAAATGTGAGCCAAAATCATCACAATTAAAAGAACCAAAGGCTTAAACTACTTCAGTCTGTGTGCATTGAATTTATTTAATACGAGTTTCACAATTTGAATTGAATTACTGAAATAAATGAACTTTTCCACGACATTCTAATTTATTGAGATGCACCTTTACATGAATACACAACAGTGCATCACTTCTGTTGCAAAACAGCCTGGGTTTTTGTTTATTTGTTTTTTTGCTTTTGTTTTAGGTCAGTTGTATGTTATGATGTCCCCGCAGGAGGTCCTTACTGGAACCAACCAGAGGTCTATTGCACCTCGTACACAACCTTACAATGCGTAATGTTGCTTCTTCCAGCCTCGTTTAATACATTTACCTTTTCAGTTATTGCTGTTTTGCTATCTTTATTTGCATTCTTATTTTAGTAACCATAAAGAGTAATAAGAAATTAATTAAATATAATGACATTCTCTTTTGCTCAACAAGGCTGCATTTATTTGATTAAACTGCTTTCTAGTGTAATATATTTTAAAATGTAATTTAATCCTGTGATGGCAAATCTGAATTTTCAGCGTCATTACTCCGGTCTTCAGTGTCACATGATCCTTTAGAAATCATTCCAAGGTGCTGATTTGCTGCTCTAGAAACATTTCTTATTATTAATGATGAAAATAGTTGTGCTGCATATATATATATATATATATATATATATATATATATATATTTTTTTTTTTAACCGTGATAACACGACCATTCAAAGCTTTGAGGTAAGATAGATAAAAGAAAATTATATAAAAAAGAAGAAAAAAAATTCAGTAAGGATGCATCAAATTGATCAAAAGTGACAGTAAACACATTTATAACATTACCAAAGATTTCTGTTTCAGATAAATGCTTTGAATTTTCTGTTCATCTAAGAATCTTGAAAAAATCCATCCTGTTTTTCACAAAAATATTGAGCAGCAAAAACAATTTTCAACACTGATAATAATAAGGACCATTATTAAAAATCGAGTCCCAATAGTAATTGATAAGTGAGCACCAAATCAGCGTATTAGAATGATTTCTGAAGGATCGTGTGACATTGAGGACTGGAGTAGTGGTTGCTGAAAGTTATTTTAAATTGTAATAATATTATAAAATAGTACTTTTTTCTAAAATTTTAATCAAATAAATGCAGCTTTGTGAGCGTAAGTGGCTTCTTTCAAAACAGAATTAAAAAAAATAATAATTAAAATGTTTGACCTGTAGTGTACAGTGTATTTAAATGAGCTGTTTACTGAACATCTGAATTAATGGATTAGCGTAGGAGCAAAATGAACCCAATGAACAAAAACATGTGTTGTAACATACTTTATAAATATTTGCAGTAAGACAGAGGGGCCAAGGACTTCAAGAGATGAGAAAAGGCGAGCTCAGCACAATGAAGGTAACTGAAAAATCATTGAAAATGACTTACGGTTAGTTGTGGAAGTTATTTGCTAGTGATTATTTCCAAACCACTTTACAGTTGAGCGAAGACGTAGAGACAAAATTAACAACTGGATTGTTCAACTCTCCAAAACAATTCCAGACTGTACCATTGATTCCACTAAAACTGGACAGGTATTTGTTAGTTTTGTGAATATAGTTGTAGCAGCAGGAAGTACTGGATTATATCTAATTTTGCTTTTGTGTGTGTTACAGAGTAAGGGTGGGATCCTATCAAAGGCCTGCGATTACATTCAGGAGCTGCGACAAAGTAATAGCCGGTTAGGAGATGAACTGAACAGCCTTGAGAGGTTGAAGATGGATAACCAGCTGTTACGGCAAGAGGTATTTTACTGGTTGCACCAATAAGGGATAACTTTAATTATCTAGATTAAATTAATATAATTTAGGTCTATATAATTCACTTTCTCTTGAATCATCATTTTGATCCTGGTTTTAATTTTACAGAAAAAAATAATTAATTTAAGCTCATATTTAAATCTCAAAATGAGTCATAGGTGGAGGTTTTACAAACTAATTTGTTACCTAAAATTAATTGGCAAAACCAATATCAACTGGAAAAGTTCTTAATTTTGGGCTATATCTATCTCTATGTTTCCCTGTCTGTCTTTATCACTTTCTTCATTACTTTATTTCTTGTTCTCATTGATTGTTTTGTCATGTTTTTTTTTTTTTTTTTTTTTAAAGGTGGAAGATTGGAAATCTAAGAATCAGATTTTGAGGAGCCAGCTCCGGCAGCATGGCATAGTTGCAGCAGCGAGTGCAGATCCCCAGTGAAGAGTTCAAAGGATGTTGGAGTTTTGGAAATTTAGATCGAAAAACATTCAGTGCAGAAGACTCGATTTTCTGATGTTTTTAAACAACCTTGAACAATGCAGGACTTCCATAATGCAGTATTCAACAAACTGGTGATGATTCTCCATTGGGATCTTCCCTTATGTACATATTTTATTTTTATTTTTGCATCCCTCATACTTTCATGTAATTTAGTATTATTTTGTTTTTTATGTACCAGGACAGGTCAGAGAAATTTGTTTATTTTGTACTGTTACTTCTAAACTCTGGAAATTATTAATGTTAAATCTTTGTGTTATTAATGCATTTTCACATATTTCATACTTTTGAAGTTCAGGTTTTTCAGCTTAATTTGTCCAAATAATGAGCATGTCAAATAACTTCTTGTTAATTGACAATTCACAACATGGTCATAGTAGATTTCACTATGCAGAGTACTGAAATAAATAACACATTTTCCCACTACGCTATTCTCTAGATTCTGATCTGAATCTGTTGAACATCACAGCATCCACAAGTGTGTTATGTTGTAATAGGATTTTCAGTTGCCAAATATTAAGTATTTAACAGAAATATACAAACAATCTCCCATTCCTGGAGATATTCTTTTCTATTTTTGTTTAATAGCAAATATCAGGCAACTGAAAACACTCAAGACTGAAAAATCAAGGCTCATGCAGCACTGCAGGCCAGCCTGCAAGGACATGCCTTGTAGACCTTCCTCTATTAGCATGAACATTGTGGCAAGCCATTTAAATATTTATTCCTTAAAACTAGCGTGTCTATTTATTACTATTTAAGTATCTAAGTAGTATCTCTTCTAAGTAGTATCTCTTCAAGGCATCCTAGTACCTATTATTAGACACAATGATTTAGATACTAGTGTGAATTTCACTTGATACATATAAAGTAACCATTCTGACTAGTCAGCATTACTCATGAACTTTTTCCCCGCCATTGACGAGATATCTCGTCAATTAAGAGACAACGCTTCCCTGCCATTGACGAGTTTTTACGGCAATCCGTGTTCTAGGTGTATTACGGTAAGGAAAGGCCTAGCGCATGTCCTGAATGAGTTATGAGACTTCCGGGTCTTTAGGGTGCAAATAGAAGACGATCGGCATAAATGGAAGCGTCAGAGAAAATGTAGATCATGTTTTGACCATTTTGAATCTGATCGGGATGAAGTAGTCAGTGAGAGAGATGCCTTTACAGACACAGAAACATCTCTAGTTGTAACCGATAACCCGTCGATCTGAATAGGTGTGTGTGTGTGTGGGCGCGATCTATATATAGATCTATATCTATCTATATCTATATCTATATCTATCTATCTATATATATATATATATATATATATATATATATACATACAGTGGGTACGGAAAGTATTCAGACCCCTTTAAATTTTTCACTCTTTGTTATATTGCAGCCATTTGCTAAAATCATTTGTTCATTTTTTTTCTCATTAATGTACACACAGCACCCCATATTGACAGAAAAACACAGAATTGTTGACATTTTTGCAGATTTATTAAAAAAGAAAAACTGAAATATCACATGGTCCTAAGTATTCAGACACTTTGCTGTGACGCTCATATATTTGACTCAGGTGCTGTCCATTTCTTCTGATCATCCTTGAGATGGTTCTACACCTTCATTTGAGTCCAGCTGTGTTTGATTATACTGATTGGACTTGATTAGGAAAGCCACACACCTGTCTATATAAGACCTTACAGCTCACAGTGCATGTCAGAGCAAATGAGAATCATGAGGTCAAAGGAACTGCCTGAAGAGCTCAAAGACAGAATTGTGACAAGGCACAGATCTGGCCAAGGTTACAAAAAAAATTCTGCTGCACTTAAGGTTCCTAAGAGCACAGTGGCCTCCATAATCCTTAAATGGAAGACATTTGGGACGACCAGAACCCTTCCTAGAGCTGGCCGTCTGGCCAAACTGAGCTATCGGGGGAGAAGAGCCTTGGTGAGAGAGGTAAAGAAGAACTCAAAGATCACTGTGGCTGAGCTCCAGAGATGCAGTCGGGAGATGGGAGAAAGTTGTAGAAAGTCAACCATCACTGCAGCCCTCCACCAGTCGGGGCTTTATGGCAGAGTGGCCCGACGGAAGCCTCTCTTCAGTGCAAGACACATGAAAGCCCACATGAAGGACTCCAAGATGGTGAGAAATAAGATTCTCTGGTCTGATGAGACCAAGATGGAACTTTTTGGCCTTAATTCTAAGCGGTATGTGTGGAGAAAACCAGGCACTGCTCATCACCTGTCCAATACAGTCCCAACAGTGAAGCGTGGGGGTGTTTTTCAGCTGCAGGGACCGGACGACTGGTTGCAATCGAGGGAAAGATGAATGCGGCCAAGTACAGGGATACCCTGGACGAAAACCTTCTCCAGAGTGCTCAGGACCTCAGACTGGGCCGAAGGTTTACCTTCCAACAAGACAATGACCCTAAGCACACAGCTAAAATAACGAAGGAGTGGCTTCACAACTCCGTGACTGTTCTTGAATGGCCCAGCCAGAGCCCTGACTTAAACCCAATTGAGCATCTCTGGAGAGACCTAAAAATGGCTGTCCACCAACGTTTACCATCCAACCTGACAGAACTGGAGAGGATCTGCAAGGAGGAATGGCAGAGGATCCCCAAATCCAGGTGTGAAAAAGTTGTTGCATCTTTCCCAAAAAGACTCATGGCTGTATTAGATCAAAAGGGTGCTTCTACTAAATACTGAGCAAAGGGTCTGAATACTTAGGACCATGTGATATTTCAGTTTTTCTTTTTTAATAAATCTGCAAAAATGTCAACAATTCTGTTTTTCTGTCAATATGGGGTGCTGTGTGTACATTGAGGAAAAAAAAAATGAACTTAACTGATTTTAGCAAATGGCTGCAATATAACAGAGTGAAATTTAAGGGGGTCTGAAAACTTTCCGTACCCACTGTATATATGTCTGTGTGCGTGTACAGTATATGTAGCCTGTGTGTAATCTGTATATGTTTGTGTGTGTCTGTTTGTTCTATTGAATGCAATTTCAATTATTCATATAATTATTTACAAGTGAAAGAATATGACATCTGAATGTATTTTGCTTGAAAATACACTACTTTGATAATGCATTTTTCTCAGTTTTTTGTCTAAAATGTTGTAGGTTTCATCAAAAATATCTGCATTCAAATGGTGATAACACATGAAGATAGAATAAGTTTATTTTTTTTTTTATTTATTTATTTTTTTTTGTTTAAAAGCAGAGGCTTGGTTCTTTATTTTGATATATAATGTTCTTATATTCATAGCAGAAAATATTCAGAGGGCCATCAAAGTTAGGTGAAAATCATCAAAAATGCTGGCGGTGGCTGGCAACTTTTTTTTTTTTTTTTTTTTTTTTTAAATGCTGGTGGGGAAAGAGTTAAAAGCAAACAAAATTAGTGACATTTTAATTATTACTAGTGACATTTGAGATCAATTCTTGTGTATATTAAGTAACTGTCTAGTCATTACCAGAATACTTGCTAGTTAAGATAAAAATTTAGTATAGAAACATATACGGGTTCGTTTAAATAGTTGAATGATGAGCAGGCTTGCCATATTACAAAGCAGCCTGTCTCTTTAAGGATTTGCAGGGTTTCCGGTGACGCGATTCAGTTCACGGTTGTAACTGTTATTAGTTGCACTATGGACTTCCTGCAGACCCTGTGATGAAATGTTTATGCGTTGCCATTTCAAATAAATAATAAGCCAAAACAATGATTTACATACTTTTAGTTGCAGGGCACGGCACGATTTTAGAGACACAGCTCAAGGTAAATCAACTAATATAAACGTTTTCATGTGAACTTATGATTTCTTAACTTTGCATGATTTTGCCACCAGCGCTCGTGTAGCTTTAATGCCACGTTATAAATTTATATTCAAAACAAGAAAGAAAATCGAAGGAGAAAGTGTGCTATGGATAAGAATATGTTTGCAGTGAAGTGCTGAGCTTCACTAAACTTGTCTCTGTGTCGCAGGAGTGATGTTACAGGTCTGTGTGCTCATCTGACCGGTGTGCCCAAAGCCCTGTTACCTGGAGTGGGGGGAAAGAAAATATTGGATTTCTGGTGGGAAACTGTCAACACGTGAGTTGAGTTGATATTTGTTGTTCTGTACTTTCAGCATAATTGTGTTTTCCATGCAAACTAATGCAACACAGTATTTACCCTCTCTCTTAGGCGCCAGCTCTTCAGTGAAGTCTACCTGGTTACAAATGCTGATAAGCAAGTCATATTTGGCTGTCATTTATGCCAACCAGCTGTTTTTTTTTTTTTTTTTTTTTTTTTTTGCTTTTTGCAATGTTTACGTTTTCCTTTGTGTAAATAAGGGCAGGAAGCGTGGTTTCTTTTGAATTTTTAGGATACACAATAGCCCCCATTAAACTTACTTAAGATTGTATATTGGTTCAAAACTGCATTCAATTCAGATACAAGTACTATGAACGGTGGGCAACAGCAAATGACTTTCCAGAGGAGAATGTTGTGAATGATGGCAGCACAACTTTGGACGACAGACTCGGGGCTTTCGCAGATCTTGAGTTGGCCATCCGAAGCCGACAGCTACAAGATGACATCATGGTGGTATGGGCTTTTTAAAGAACCTATTCCATTGGACCAAAAAAATAAAAAAATAAAAATAGCTGAAAATGTGCTTATCCTCAGGCCATCCCAGATGTAGATGAGTTTGTTTCTTCATCGGAACTGACTTGGAGAAACTTAACATTTAATCTCGCTCACCACAGGATCCTCTACAGTGAATGGGTGCTGTAAGAATGAGAGTCCAGATAGCTGATAAAATATCACAATAATCCACACAACTCCAGTCTATCAATTAATGCCTTATAAAGTGAAAAGATGTTTTTTTTTTTTTTAAAGATAGAAATCCATCGTGATTGTATTTTAGTTACTTCTGGCCAAAATACAAGGGGCATAATCCATAATAATGCTTCCTCCAGTGAAAAAGTCCATCCGCTCTTGTCCTCTCACAGCAAAATCCACCAACATGTTTGTTTAGAGCTGTTTTGAACAGGTTTTTGCTTGTAAACAGTGCTTGATCTGTACTTATTTCTTTTCTGATTCAGGCGAGACATCTTTTTCACTGGAGAAATCAATATTATAGATTAGAGCCTCTATTAAAATAAACATATTTAAGCTGGAAGCAGTGATTTGAGATGTGGTTTAAACATCGTGATGATGGATTTGTATACAAACCAGCAGCTGGAGCCATGTGGATTATTGTGATCATTGTGGTGTTTTTTTTTTTTTAGCTGTTTTGGACTGAACCATTCACTACAGAGGATCCACTGTTGAGCAAGTGATTTAATACTAAATTTCTCCAAATCTGTTCTGATGAACAAACAAACTTATCTACATCTCGGATGACCTGAATGTGAGTAAATTTTCAGGAAAGTGTTTTTTATTTATTTATTTATTTTTTATTACTCTTTTAAATTGTTTAAAGTTGTGAATTTACATATTGCATTTGCAGATTGCAGGAGACATGCTTTGTGCTGATCAGAACTTTGATATTGTACAAGTCATTCGCTTTTTCAGATCTAAGGTAAGAGAGGCTTGACCTATTGATTGTTGTTACAGGTTTATTTTAGTGGGTGAGATGTCATACACAGTGACCCAACCAGGTCCATACTGATTTGTACTTTCCCCTTGCGCCATTACCGCATTTACTGTATGCTCATACTGCACACATGCAGCTGAATTTTACTCTCACTCATCACTATTCCATCCACTCATTTACCTTGTTGAAATAATTGTTCTAATTCTTACTCAATTCTAATTCTCATTACCTATATTTGATACTTCAGCCTGGAGAACTTGCTATATATTATGAGCTGGAGTCGGGAGAGAAGAGCTACACAAGAGGAATTGTTGAAGTGTGTCCAAACACCCATCGGTGAGACATGACACGTTGTAGTTTTCATGGATGAAATTTCCTCTGATATGATATTATAAAATTAGCCAAGCTTAGCAGATTATTTATAATTTTTCCATTTAGCCATTTTCACATGCTCTGAATAGCAGGGTTTATTGTTCATTAATTTTGTCATAAAATGGACATTATCATAAATGACAATAAGATCAGATGTATCAAAGTCAAAGTCTGCTTTATTGTCAATTCTGCCACATGTACAGCACATACATACAGAGAATTGAAATTGCGTAACTCTCAAACCCATGGTGCATACAGTTAACAATAAAACACTAACAGTAGACGTAAAATGCAGATAAATACAGTTTAAAATATAAAAACAAACTATACAGATATACAAATAAGGACATTGTAGAAAAGAGTTAGATTAAGTGGCATAAGGCACATGGCAGATAAAATGCAAATCGGTTAAATAAATAAACAAAACTAAACAAAACAAAACTATGCAGATATACATCATCCAAATGCAAAGTGACAACTGTTATAAAAAAAAAATAGACATTATGAATATTTATAAGTGGCCAGATGGAAGGAGTACCCTCTGATATTATAAAATTAGCCAAGCTTATTAGATTCATTCTTTCTTTCTTTCTTTCTTTCTTTCTTTCTTTCTTTCTTTCTTTTTTATCATTTAGGGTCACATGGCAGGTTCACATACTCTAAATAACAGGGTTTAGTCTATTCAGTTTGTCATGGAATGGAAATATATTTTTGGCATTATAAATTAAATACAGATGGATATAGAAAATAGACATTAAGACATAACCATTGAATATAAACAAACATACTTAAAATAGTGACAGAAAAATTCAGACAAATATCTATTTATGTTTTGTACTGTATACAAGTAAGCACAAGCATACACATAGACACATGTATAAAATTGATGTACTTTAAAAGTAAAAGTGACAATTAATTAGAATTTTTTCAAGCCAGGTGTGTCCTGGTGATTCTGCAGAGTTTAGCTCCAGCTTACCTACTTGGAAGATTCTAGTAATTCTAAAGACCTTGGTTACTTTGGTTTAGGTGTGTTTAATTGGTTTTGGAGCTAAACTCTGCAGGACAGTAGCCCTTCAGGGGAAGGATTGGACGCTGGTTTAAGCATTCACTACAAGCCTCTAATAAACCTGTTGTCACCAGGGTCATGCAATTCCTTGAGAAGCCTCATGAGGGCATCACCGCTTCTCGTCTGGCTAGTGTGGTTTTCTACGACCTTACCATACATCTCTGAATTCCTCATTCAACACCCAGACGTTAATGATAGAACTTTTGGCAAGTTTTGGGTCAGTGTTTAATGTATCTTTGAATGTAAAAATGTAAAGCATCAAGCTTTTGTTTTGTGTGACTTTAGATGTTTACTGGTTGTAGGAATGGCTTATAAATGAGGAGAAAGTTCCTGTTTATGGGATGAAGTTACCGACAGGATTTCAACTAATTGGACAAGTGGTGGGTACAAATATAGCATTATTTTGGGTTAATTTTATTTATATGACTTTACATGATACACACGTGGTCAGAATTGTTGGTACCCTTGGTAAATATGATCAAAGAAGGCTGTGAAAATTAATCTACATTTGTTAATCCTTTTGATCTATTATTAAAAAAAAATCACAAAAATCTAACCTTTCATTGAAGAATAAGAATTTAAAATGGGGTGAAATAACATTATGAAATAAATGTTTTTCTCTAATACACATTGTACACAATTAACGGTACCCTTTTGTTCAATACTTTTTGAAACCTCCGTTTGCCATTATAGGAGTTTTCTGCTATAATGCCTGATGAGGTTAGAGAACACCTGACAAGAGATCAGAGACCATTCCTTCATCCAGAATCACTCCAGACCCTTTAGATTCCCAGCTCCATGACGGTGCTTCTTCTCTTCAGTTCACCCCACTCATTTTCTATAGGATTCAGGTCAGAGGACTGGAATGGCCATAGCAGAAGCTTGGTTTTGTGCTCAGTGACCCATTTTTGTGCTGTTTTTGAGGTTTGTGTTTGGATTATTGTACGGTTGGAAGATCCAAACATGGTCCATTATAAGATTTCTAACAGAGTCAGTCACTTATTGATTATTTATCTGTTGGTATTTGATAGAATCCATGATGCCATGTGTCTAAACAAGATGTCCAGGACCTCCAGCAGAAATATAGGCCCACAACATCAAAAACACAGCAGTATATTTCATTGTACACATGGGGTACTTTTTATCCCTGTGTTCACCAAACCCATCTTGAGTGTTTGCTGCTAAAACGCTCATTTTTAGTTACATCTGACCATAGAAGACAGTCCCATTTGAAGTTCCAGTCGTGTCTGATAACTGAATATGCTGGAGTTTGTTTTTTGGTGAAAGCATTTTCTTTTCTTGATTTTTTTTTTTTAATTTATTTATTTTTTTTATTTTTTCTTGAAGTCCTCCCAAACAACATGTGGTGATGTAGATGCTGTTTGATAATTTTTTAAAGGTTTTCTGACCCCGAAACTCAACCTTTTTCTGCAATAATCCAGCTGTGATCCTTGAAGAGTCTTTAGCCACTCAAACTCTCCTTCTCACCGTGCATTAGGACGATATAGACACACGTCCTCTTCCAGGCAGTTTCGTAACATTTTATGTTGATTGGAATTTCTTAATTATTGCCCTGATGGTGGAAATGGGAATTTTCACTGCTCTAGCTCTTTTCTTAAAGCCACTTTCTAATTTGTGAAGCTCAATTATCTTTTGCTGCACATCAGAAATATATTCTTTGGTTTTTCTCATTGTGATGGATGATTAAGGGAATTTGGGCTTTGTTTTCCCTCCTATTTATATTTCTGTGAAACAGGAAGCCATGGCTGGATAATTTCATGTTCATAATCACGCTGGTGTGCTCAAAATTGTGAATATGAATGTGAATATATTTCAGATATATTTTACTCATAAGAATTTCTAGGGGTAACAATAATTGTCCAACATTTATTTGAGAAAAAAACATTTATTTCATAATGATATTTCCCCCCATTTTAAATTCTTATTCTCCAATGAAAGCTTAGATTTTTTTTTTTTTTTTAAATAAAAGATCAAAAGGATTAACAATGCACATTTATTTTCACAGCCTTCTTTGATCATATTTACCAAGGGTACCAACAATTCTGACCACGTGTGTATATTTGTGACATGTAAGCTTGGGAGTCTGTAAGGTGTTTTAATATGATTACAAAGAAGTCTCTTATGCTCACCAAGGCTGCATTTTTTTGATCAAAAGTCTTTATTTGACTCCAGTCTTCAGTGGCACATAATCAGTCATTCTGAAGTCATTCTAATATGCTGACTTGGTGCTCAGAAACATTTATTATCATCAACATTGAACGCAGTTGTGCTGCTTTTTTTGGTGAAAATGTGATGTTTTTTTTTCCCAGGATTCTTTGATGAATAGAATGTTCTAAAGGACAGCATTTTTTTGAAATACAAAACTTTTTAATATTATAAATAGCACTTTTGATTAATTTAATGCATCCTTGAATTAAATTAAAAAAAGTTTGAACAATAGTGTAAACCACATTATTCTCTACATAAAATTTTTATTAATTCACGTTAAGCATTTTAACATCTGTTTTTACAGGTCTGTCTGATTACACGAAGTGGCTCACACACTATTCTTCAAAGCAGCAGCTGTCCCCATCTAAACCCATTACATGCCGCTCATATGCCAAGTCAGGCAGAACACATTAGCTAGTATCTGCAAATGCCTACTTCTCATCACTATACATAGGTCTGTGTGTTGATTCACAGGGTTGGACTCATGGGGAACCCCTCTGATGGTTTCAATGGGAAAACCATTGCTATGACTATCGCTAACTTCTGGGCTGAGGTCACGCTCATAGAGAGCCAGACTCTGGTAAATAACTACAGATTGAGATAAGGTATCAAGGACACGAGGAAAGCACTGTTCTTCACTTATCTCATTAATTTTTATCAAGGTCCTTCTACCTCATCCTCTGAATGATCCCACGGAATTCGGAAGCTTGCAGGATCTTTTTCGGATCAGCCGGAAAGAAGGGTTTGACCAGTCATTTGTCTCTGATTTTTATTGCTTTGCTTTGGAGATGGTTTGCAGAAGGTTTGTGGTACAACAAAAATTATTGTAATTAATTGTCTTCCAGGTATTTGGGAGGTCTGAGACTTCTACAAGCCACCTGTAAAAAGTTTTACCAGTTCTGCTCTGAACAAGGGTGAGATGCTGCCATACAATTGTAATCATAAGTTGGCATGAAATGAAAATTCACTCTTTTCCTGTTAAGCCACTGACTAATGCTTATTTAATGCTAACAGCATTGCTCTGTCCAAGCAGAATTTTACTCTCAAGTATGACACAAACATTCCTCGGCAAGTGGTGAGACTTATTCATATTATTTGCAGTTGTTTATTTAATAGAGTTGAAGTTCTGAGAGTTTATTTTGATGAAATAACTTTGTACTACGTTTCTTTTGACTTCTAGTGTTTAGCTGGCAGTAGGTGAGTTGAACATTGACTACAAACCTAAATAAACATTAACAGTCAGTTTCTCCCAAGCTCATTCATTGATTTACAGTCCAACATAATGTATGATATTATTCAAGTTTCAGTACACTTGGCATTTGATCTTGGAAGTGGATGTTTGGTTTGAAACACTGTTATTAGGATCAAATTTTAATATTGTAACATTAACTTTTGGGTGTTTTCTGTGTAGTGCGATTGTGTCTGCCACCTTGAAGTGCCTGATGAAGTTCTACAACATCACAGACAATATATGTTCAGTCAGTGATTTCATTCATAACTTTTTTATGTTGAAATAAACTATTAGCTACATTTTATCCTGGGACAGGATCTTCCTAAACCAATCAGAGCCAACTTCATCCTCAATGTAGAGACTGATGAGCTGTTCATCACGGCTGGTCTACAGGATAGAGTTGTGCAGGTATGTACATAATTCATATTAATTTGACTCATCAGTGACTTATCAATTTGACTTGCACTGCGTGGAACACGATTGTCTCTATTAACTTTCTAATAGGTCTATGAAGGCTTGGTTTACATGGACTTCAACAAACAGCTGATGGATGAGAGGGGTTATGGTACTGTTTTTGAACCTAAATATTTTTCTGGGCAATATAAATAACTTTTTTCATTACTGAATATAAACCTGGGATGTTCATCATTCAAAAGTGTGGGGTTGGGGTTGGTAGACTTTTTATGTATTGGAATGAAGCCTTTTCTGCTCACCAGGGATACATTTATTTAAGAAAGAAATAAAGAAGGAAGTCTTTTCTATTTGAAAATATTTTAAAATGTAATTTATTCCTGCCATTGCTCCAGTCTTCTGTGTCGCATGATGTTTCAGAAATCATTCTAATATGCTGATCTGCTGCTCAAAAAACATTACTTATTATTTTCAAAGTTGAAAACGCTACTGTATTTGTACAGCAATAGAAACTTGAATTTTAAGAGGCTTTACTATATATCAAAATATTAATTTCTATAGGAGAGTACATTCCCTTGGACATGAGCGAACTTCCCTTGTTCTGGCTAGCCTATTTGGGTGATCCAAGTGATTCTGGACGGATTAACAGTAATATTAGACAGCGCTGGTTGAACGGTAAGTCCTACTTCATGTCCTGGTTTATGTGCTAATTGTAAAAAAATGAAGCCTTTTATAAGTCGTCCCCTTTCTGAACAGGTGAATATGCTTTTGATGAAGCTATGAAATCATTTGCTGAACTCACAGATCAAGCCAGGTAGGTTTATCTTTGAGCATTTGCCCTTCAGTAATTGTAGTGTTATACTTTTCATGCTGTAATAGCTCTTGTAGCTTTAGGCTGATAATACATGGGGTAACGTTTTTGAGCAATGTTTTTTGGGCACTTTACCATTGAAAATGGGTAACAAATTTCTACCTGGATACTTTAGATTGGTTGTGGGGCCTGTGTCTCACCTGGTTGCCTGTTGACAGCAACATTGCTCAAAAAGTTGCCCCGTGTATCATCAACCTTACTGTTCATTCGGGAGAACAAGTGGTCAGTGAAAAAGATGCTTTTCTTACTGTATGCAGGGCTGCCTTTTAGTGTAAAGACTGACCCAGACTTTCACAGCTCATGGATGAAAACTTTGAGCTACGGCAGTATGATGCTATAGTCCATCCATCAAACTCTCATACAAAGCTGCATAGTTTGACAGCATTTTTTTTTAACAGTTTAATTTATAAATAGCCAAAAATGCCACTGTTGAGGTTGCAATTTGTCCATCAGGTCAGTGTATACTGACGATTGTTTGGGCCCTGGAAATCTGAAAATGGTACAGCTTGCGAGACAGGTAAATAAATGCATCAATGCATCATTTCCTAAAGATCTCATAACTGATACCTGAGTTATTCCATGAATTTCTTTACTAATGGCATTAGAGGTAATATGACTTACAGAAAACAAGCAGCACATCTGAATGATTCTTTGTTGTCTGTGTAGTTTGAATCTGCAGTCAAATTGCCTGGCAGTGGTGGCGCTGTGGTTGGATTGTGTATGGACCCTGAGCGGCTGGTACGATGGATCTTTTGACTTGTTTTTAATTTACATTATGTGTGAATTACCGTAATTAGGAGGAAACAACCTACTGTAGAGATTCTACTCAGAGATCATGTGTTATTGGAAATTGTTTCTATGGCAACGTTCACACTTCAATATTTTTGCTCAGTAAACCATTTCAGTGTATTTGGTTTAGAATTTAAATTTTTTTGTATTATTTTGACATTATGAATGCAATTATATCAAATATAAATATACACTTGAATGTACATGTTTGAGTTTGGTGGGATTGGTAGGATTTTAAAATTGTTTTTAAAAGAAATCTCTCATGCTCACCAAGGCTACGTTTTATTGGATTAAAAATACAGAAACAGTAGTCATGAAATATTAAATAAATGTTTACTAGTTTAATGTATTTTACGTAAAATGTAATGTCACATGATTCTTCAGAAATCATTCTAATAGGCTGATCTAGTGCCCAAGAAACATTTCTTACTATTATCAATGTATGTTGCACATTATACACATAACATTTTTGTCATAGTGTATACATCTTTATTATGTTTTACCACTAGGTGGAGATGAAGAGGGCTTTCCAAGAGGCTGGATGTGTGTTTTGTCTTATTGTGCCTTATGACCCATAAGTGCAGAGTCATAACTGATCACTCAGTGAAAAGATTTAATAGTTTGTTTGCCAAAAAGCTGTTTGCTTTAAAGACTCCGCTAGAGGCACATTCCTTGACGAGAGAGTTCAAAAATTAAAAAAAAAAAAGATAAATAAAAAAAAATAAAAATTCTGTCATCATTT
The DNA here is from genome assembly GCA_039654775.1 of Spinibarbus caldwelli. NCBI lineage: Eukaryota > Metazoa > Chordata > Actinopteri > Cypriniformes > Cyprinidae > Spinibarbus > Spinibarbus caldwelli. Next base: position 16,554,101 of record CM077252.1, on the reverse strand, counting down.
ACTCTCATTTCATTCCAAACATGTATGATTTTCTTCTATGGAACATAAAAAAATATATTTTACTATTTTTTGTCCATACAATGAAAATGAGTGGTAACCTTTTTTCTTTTTGGTTACTAACATTCTTCAAAATATTTTTTTTTTTTTTTTTGTGTTCCACAGAAGGACAAACAGTAAGTCATACAGAGGTTTGAAATGACTTGAGGGTAAATAAATGATGACAGACTTTTCATTTTTTTGGGAGAACTATTCCTTTTAAGTTTGTCTTCAGTTTTCACCACTGTTTTCCTATTTCAAACTCATTTATCACAGGTCATTGTTTAGCAGAAGGTGGGGCTCCAGTTGTATGTTTCGGATAGAAATGAGAAACAATTGACTTTGCATTGGTAGCCTTTCACACCCATCCTGTTCTTGTGTCCTAAAGACATTTTTGTCCAGAACCGAAAGTGTTTACTCCACTAGACGTGATTGTGAATGGAATCAATTAAATCTATATATTATTAGTGAACACTACCAAGAAATTTCTCAAATTTTATCATTTATGTCAATATGTTAATGAATCAAATAAATCCTTTGACTCACTTTACATTAGTAGCTATTGAAATACAATACTATAAAAGGTAAGCAATGGTAAATACGTGTAGTTATTTTTTACAGCTTTAGACTTTTAGGTAAATTAGGCTAATTAAAGCAGGTTAGTGTCAAGCATGATGAGTAAACAGGTCTGCTAGTTATCAGTGTTTAACACGCATATTATTGGGCTGTGTCTCAAAACCTTGTGACCTGCCTACTTAGACAGCACTTTTGGGCAGACAGGCGCGTTGCTCAAATGTGCTCCAATGATGTCCAAAGTGTTGTTTGGTAAGTAGGCAGCTCAATAGGTTTTTGAAGCACAGCCATTATCTGTAGCTCGTTAATCTACTGTATAACTAACGTTACTGTATACAAACATACGCTGCGGCTGTCAGGAGGAGGGACGATCATGCCTGTAGTCACAGTGTAAATCGCTAAATAAGCAGATGTGGATGTGTCGTCTTCGACTGTCGTCGGTATCATTTGATGGGACTGAAGGATGGCAGCAAAGGAGGATCTTTACTCAAAGATTATTCCTCGCAGACTGAGACAGAACAGTTGCGTCTCTGTCAAACATGGATCTAATCTGGACGTGCTGCTTTCGATGGGATTTCCTCAGCAGAGAGCGTAAGTGCCATATTTATCATATATCATGACGTTCTTCTTAAAATATTCATTGTATAAATGAAAAAAATGTTTCGTTCCTCAGGGTTAATCTGTAGGGTGTCTCAACACGTTATTGAACCTAATGAAATTGTCAATGAGGTGAACTACTTTGATTTCAAGTCGTTATAAAGTCACGAATCTGAAAACTGTGGTTTGTTCAAGAAATACTTTTAATTGTTTGTCGTTCAGGACACTGATGTGCTTTTGCAGCCACATTCAGCATCACACAAGAGAAAGTCTGCAAGCTATTTTTGGTAATTGTGTCAAAATCCCACAGAGAGATGTAAACTAGAGGATTATGTCTAAATCAGTGATGCCATTGTTATTTTCCATTGACTTAGCATAATATATATATTAGCCTATACATGTAAAATAATAATAATAATCTAAATTTATAATTACAAATATAAAATTAGAGAGAGAGATAGAGAAAGATTGTGAATGAAATGTAAGTAAAACCAAAAAAGTAAACACTTTTTTTTTCCCCCAGATTTTTTTGTATTTTGTCAGATGTTTTGTAAAATGTATGTCTTATTTAGGCTATGACCTGCCAAATAGTTTAATATTTAGTATGCCCTTGGGCAAATAAAATAAAAATAAAGATAAATATTGTATGTAAAGGCACCTATGCTTTTGTATTACCTGTGTCAAGTGTAGTCATATAGTCATAGGAGTTATTAATATGCTTTTCCTTTGTCTCTTTTATGGATGTATTGACCCACATAACGACAGTGAACTGCCCAGATTTCCTGTGAAAGACTCTTTTAGAGTTAAGAGCTTTCAGACTTGTCAGTTGCCCTGGTGGCCCCTTTAATTTTAATGTAGGCCTGTTGTATTTCATTTTTTATTTTTTTTTTTTTTAATTACATTTCATAAGTCACTAAAAGTAAAGAAATTGTTGTAATTATTTAATTTTCCATTACTGGAAGCATCACATCCAATATCATGTTTATTCTGATTTTGATATTATACCCAATTTGTAAGTGCTTGTTTCTATACATCATGTTCTTCTTTGTGTCATTAACATCATTGGTTGTATTTTTAAGTTACAGTAAAGGAAGTTCACTTTCATTAATCATTTCTATAATTTACAGTTTGTAATTTTATTTTACTACACTATTAATGGTTAAAACATGTTTGTGTATGGAAGATAACGTAATTAAAATAATAATAATAATAATAATTTGAAAGTTTGGGGGCCCCCTTAGCATGCAGATGGGTCCATATGCCTGGCAAACTCTGTGACCCCTATATCAACACCCCTACCTGACTGAACCGACTGGGATACAACTGCCATCATACTGATCTGTTCAATGTAATGAGGGTAAATGTGTCCTGTAACATGCGAGGAGGAACATCTGTGCTCATTACAGCATTAATGATTTGTAAGTCACAAGGTGTTTTTTTTTTTTTTTTTTTTTCCATTCTTATTTTGGCACATAAATGAGAAAACCCAAGACTATGCAGCTGTTTTTGTGGTCCTGGTGTTTACTCGTATGGTCCTGTTGCATTTGTAATTTTTTATTTATTTTTTATTTTTTTGTAAAGATTGATGAAAACTGAAAATTCTGTCATCCTTTGTTCACCCTCATGCTGTTCCAAACCTGTAGGAATTTTTTCTTCAGTGGAAACCAAAATTGGATTTTTTTTTTTTGAATAAAATCACTCTTGTCGATATAATGACATTGAATAAGGACTGAAAATGTCAAGCTCCAAAATGACAAAAAGCACCCAAAAAAAAGTAAATATCATTTTGTGTGACAAATATATTGAAATTTAAGTCATTATTAACTGAATCATTCTGATCAGCATCATTCTGTTCATTAGAATCATTCTGATCAGTAGAATTATTCCATTCAGTACCACTTTGATCATCATATAATCATTATGATCCCAATCATTCAGATTAGTACAATCATTCAAATCTGTAGAATCAGTTCGATCAGTAGTATTGTTCCAATCATAATCATTCCTATCATTAGAATCATTAAAATCGGTATCATTTTGATCAGTAGAATCAATCCAGTCATTAAAATCATACCTAACAGGAGAATCAGTTCAATAAGTAGAATCATTCCAGTTCATAGAATCATATTAATCAGTGGAGTCATTCAGACTAGTTTTTGTCAACTGCTTAAACAGATTATTTACACAAGTATGATTCATTCATAAATTGACCAACTTCTCTCGTGAACTCACCAATTTCATGGCAGTTCAAGTTAAGGTGAATGTCAAGATTTTCAGTGAATAACAGCATAAATGTGTAGTGTATGAGTCATTCGGACCAATTTTATGATCATTTTATGGTGCATTTTTTAATTTTGGAGCTTGACAGCTCTAGTCCTCTCTTTCTTTCATTACATTAAAAATGTACCTTTTTTCTTCATACAGGTTTGAAACCGATTTTAAATTATTGGGTAAACCGTTAAGTCTGTTTACACTAACCAGTCTTTCTTGTTATTCTGTTGCTCATCCGTATATAACCGTTACAGTCTTGTCATGAGGTAGCATTTACTACTAGTCAGTCTGTGCGTATAATAATGCTGCATCACTGTGGTTTTGTCTCAGGGTCGGTCACACTGTGTAAATGTCATCAGCTTCCTTCCTGAAATATGACACGCAACGCAGGAGATGAGATAGCGACTATGACCTCCCAGTGCATAAATACACAGATCCTGATCATCTTCTGTATTAAAAGGCCACATTATATCCCTCGCAGCCTGTGAGGATGCATTTAATGTTCTGTGGAAACAAGTGGGCCATCAGTATGGCCACAGTTGGCCACATTTGCCGACAGGCCTGCAGGTGTTGGCTGGCCATACTTTGGGATGGACAGCTGTGCTCTCTTCTCTTCGTCGGTCCCTCGTGTGGCATGGATGGCAGCTGGTACTTGTGGGCCTTGGGGCTTATGGGATAGCATCTGTTTGTTGCTCTTGCTGGGCGTCAGTGAGATCAATCGTATCTTTTTCTTCTTCCTCTTTGGCTCAGCTCCCTCTGTGGCTGCTGGGATAAAGGAAACAGATGTAGGCCAGCACGCAAGCATCAGTAGAGAGCAAACCTCTCCTTCACCGCTGAAAAAACAGACAGGCACAAGAGTGGGATCCACAAAGGCAGTTGTTATAAAGTCAGCCTACTCTTCCACTCCTCCACTGTTTATAAGGGGCCTGTATCAGTGTGTGTTCTCTCATTTGTGAGTCCACCATCTGTGGCGGTTGTGCGGTTGCCAGAATGAGAGCCGTGTGTCCAAATGCGGGTGTCCTTCCACCCTCCTGCTCACACTCAAGCTCTGGAAGACACACAAGGATACATCTCCACCCTTTGCCGTGTTGGTTATTGTTTTGGAAAAGGGACAGGATTATTAATTGTGCATATACTGTACACAACTATTCAAAAGTTTGCGATTGGTAAAATTTTTACATATTTGAAGTCTTTTATGGCTGCATTTTTGATCAAAAATACAATTAAAACAGTAATATTGGTAAATATAATTACAATTTAAAATACCTTTTCTTTTTAAATAAATTTTAAAGGGGTCATGGACTGCCTTTGTTTTTGTTTTTTTGTACTGTTCTCTGAGGTCAACTTATGTTATCAAAGTTTTTGCATCAAAAAACATAATTTAGAAGTAATAGGCTATTTTCTGTCTCTGTTAAGTGTGGCGGATTGTAAACTCGGAAGTAAAAGCCCACTGCTATGATTGGCTAATAGTTGTTGTAATAAATGTTTGACATCCTACATCCTTCACAGATGGACGCTGCAGTGGTTTAGGTTTAAAATGCAAAAATACTCATATTAAATTATCTGTAATAACAGACCTCTCCTTCACCGCTGAATAGCAATAGTGATCATGTAATAAAAACTCGACGTTACTGTTGGATCCAATATAGTCAGCACAGCTTCGTCTTTTAGTTTCAATCTTTCTGAAAATCCCACGCCGAACTGTGCCTTGTTTGTAAACGAATCCATAGTAAAATGAAGTGAACAAAGGACCAAGTTTTTACTGACGCGGTCTGGAACTTCATTAAAAATAAAGTTCATCTTTCCTAATGCTGGGATCAGAAGTAAAGCAATGCAAAGACTGTTTTCCCACAGCTTGGCACTGCACAGTATCTTGTTGTCTTAGGAGCCATCTTTATCGCTTGGTTTCCGTGTAGACCTCTCGTTATTTAAACTACGTGGGCAGGGCTAAACAGGCAGCTACGTAGAAGCAGGCGTTGATATTCTTCTGTGGAGGCGGTGCTTAGCTACACTATAACATCATAGAGTAGAACATTTCAAAACTATCGTTTTGTCAGACTAGCTTCAATATAAGCTGTTTTGAGACTAACAGGTTTTGATTTCTGAAAGTTACAGAATGTTTTTATAGGACAATGACCTCTTATATTTCAAAAGATCAAGGTAAATTTGGTTTCTCAATTCATGACCCCTTTAAATGTTATTTGTTTATTTGGTGCAAAGCTGAATTTCCAGTAGTCGTTACTTAAATGATCCTTTAGAAATCGTTCTAATATACAGATTTGCTGCTCAAGAAAGATTTTTTTTTTTTTTTGTGAAAACTGATACATTTTTCATAAAAAGCTCAAAATAGCAGCATTTATTTGGAATAGAAATCTTTTGAAGCATTATAAATGTCTTTACTCACACTCATTATTAATTTAATGCATCCTTGCTGAATAAAAATGATTAATTTCTTTTAAAAAATTCTTAGTGATCCCTAACTTATTAAATATATTACTGTTTAGGTGCATTGATAACTTTAACAGTTTTAATCAATTTACTGCAATACTGCAGTAGTAAATCTTTTAAATTCACTGTCGACATTGGAGCATCTGTCTGTAAAACTAGTTGTTGGAAGTGTTGTTTTGGATTGAAATGACTCTTAAGCGTCTTGGCAAAGATTCAGGCTAAACGGAAGGTCTGTAAACAGGAAACTTAAGGATGTAGAGCTCTGAGCTGTGGGATTTCCCCAAAGAGCTGAGTTAAAGGTGTGTCCATGCCTGTTTGGTCAGCTGGACGATAATGAAAAGACACTTTGTTGAGATTTTCTGGAGTGATTTATATTAAAAAAAAAAAAAAACAGATGCATCGTTAAATAAGGACAAAAATAGAACTGAATAAAACAGAATGATAAAATTGACTAATCTTAATTGTGTTAAGACAGTAAAACTTAACCTGTAAAGCTAATCCTGCAGCTGGTTGCTGTTGCAAGCCATGGTATGAATATCCACAAAATATTATCTCTAAATCATGTCATACTGTATATCACTAATACATCACAAAGATGTTGCTCTTGTTAGTGAGCTGTGGCAGAAAAGCAGTAGTACTAAATGGTCAAATTATGAAATGATTTTAGAAATATAATAACTAAATTTCCCCTCTTCTCCATTTTACATCTATATTTTTGCTCATGAAACACATGTGGATGTAGATGTGTAAATTCATTGAGCCATAATGAATAGGTTGAAGACTTGCTGATCACAGATTTCCATGTTCAGTCATATTTGATTCAATATCGTATGTGTCACCGGAATTTGTAAAGAATCACCCCACTGCACCTACATCAAATTGTATACGAGTAATTCAGGGTAAATTGGAAATAGCTTGTAAGACATAAAAAGGCATCTGAAGACATGACAGGTTGTGAGTGTGGTGTGTGGGCGGTTTTTCTTTTTTTCTTTTTCTTTCTTTTTTTTTTTTTCTTGATTTAAAATGCACATTTGGTTTTTTTGAAAGGAAAATATTACTTCAAGCATTATGACCTACTTTAAACTTTAATAGGTGGATGTTTTCACTATCACACTTGGTATGCATGTTAATTATTCATGTTGTCAAGAGCTTTTTCCATTAAATGAGATGAAAATGAATTTGTTCTGTTATCCCCTCGTTAACTCGTTAAATAAAGTCTCTTTTCTGTTGCATGCAGCGCACTTACTGTGCATGAAGAAGTATGCTAGTCATTTTACAGGACATTTAGGGTCTTTTTTACTGTAAGAAGTATATGGTAGTAACAGATGACTCGATCTGGGCAGCTTTTACTATGAAAAAGGTGCAGGTCTGTTTTGATAAAAAAGGGAAAAAAGCATGTTAAATACAAAAATAACATGCATCTAACAATAGCATATCAGTAATATTATATATTTAAAATAGCTGTAAAAACGTATCAAAAATTAAAGAGGACAGAATGCTTTTATTTGTTGTTGTTGTTGTTGTTGTTGTCGTGAGCCCAATCAAACTGATATTTTGGCACAAATTCACCTGAAAATCTGGCTAATACAAATACAGTATTTAGGCCAGTACTCTTTCTTGTGGATGGTAAAGCACACTTCTATATTTTGTTTAAAAAATCCCATTTATTATGTGTCATGTTAATTTGCATGTTGTTGAGTGATCATAGAAATATTATACATTTCAATGTTTGATTGTATTTTCATAATCTCTTTGTTAGATCATTGGGGTTTTTTAATATCTGGTCATTTATTTATGTTCAGATATGCCACATTTTGACTGCTGTTAATGAATCCATTGTAATTAATAATAATAATAATAACAATAGCAGTAGTAATACATTTTATTTGCAATGCGCCTCGCTCATACTTAAAGCTGTAATAAATGTAATCAATTTTTCAATAGACAAATATTGCAAAAACCTATCACAAATTTAATTTGAGACCTTCTGTACTTTGAAACAAAGACAAAATGTTTTTTTCTGGTCTGTGCTTTGTCTTAGAAAAAAATAGTTCAAGCTGCCACAGAGAAGTCTGTTTTTAACTCTCATTTGCCTTTCTGGCTGTGTCGTCTATCATATCTTGTGAACCCTATCCTTGCTTCTGATTTCTACAATGTTGTTAACTCAATTCTTTATTCTAAGAGATCTGGTTGACAGCAAGCCAACATGCAGACTGGCCGTGGCCTTTGGTGAACTATTTCCTGTTTGAGGTAGCTGCAGAGCAGAGCTCATGGGAAGTCCTGTATACCCTGGGGTTTCACTTCAGTGGTAATAGTTGAAAAGAGGCTATGTGAGGTCTTATAATGACCTGTTCACACAGGCTGAAACACTAATACACACTACAATCCCATGCAACCACAGTCATTTTCTCATTTGGTTGAGCTTTCAGAACAGAAAACATTTCACAATGTATTTTTGTTCAGCGGGACGGTTATTTGGTCACACAGATGCTGTTCAATTTGTTACCTCTTCTAATTATATCAAATTTCAGGCTTTCTGAAAATGGCAAATTAGGGTATTCTTTATCATACTTGCAAAACTTTCATGACTTAACATCTTACAGGTTACACATATATAATTATTAATGAGGCAGTTAAATGAACGTATTTTAGACGAGAACAAAATATTTACTATAGCACAACTTTTTTTATATGCATATTGCAATATTGTTTAAAAGTAAAAATGTCAATTTAAATGTCTGCCACATGAAATTTCCTGGTTTATTAAGTCCTTTGACATAAAAAAGGCACCTAAAGACAGGTTGTGTGTGTGGGCAGTTGTTACTGTTTATTTATTTATTTTTTTTGTTAGTTTTTTTTTAAATCTTGATTTAAAATGCATTTTTTTTTTTTTTTAATGGAAATTATTTCAGTTATGCATATTGCAATATTGTTTAAAAGTAAAAATGTCAATTTAAATGTCTGCCAGATGAAACATCCTGGTTTATTAAGTCTATTGCCGTATTTTAACAGGGAGAAAATAAAGGTCATGACCCAGGTCATGCTGTAATATTGCAAAATAAAAATAATAATAATAAAAAGATATGGTGTAGAAACAGTTTTCACTCAAAAATTGCTTGTAAATTTCGCACATAATTACAAAGAAATGGCAAGTAAAGATACAATTTCAAAGTAGAAAGCCTGAAATATCACTATCCCATAAAACATACTCCAAAAATTTTGAAAAGTCCAACTATATTATAGTGCATAGTTTTAAACTTTTAAAATTAAGACAGAAATGCATCCCATATCTTTTGTTGGTTATATCAAAGCTTGTGTCCAAACAATGTTTTGGCATAAATTCATCTGTCACCTGATAGAGGCAAGTCAAATGAAGGAGATATGTATATCTTCAAAAACCATTAACAGAACTATGCAAGATCAAGGAAAATTTGACCCAGGCTGTATTACTGAAACACTTTCTGTTTAAAGTTCATCCTAAAAATGTTTATGCTTTTTAAAGCAGTATTCTCACATCAAGAAGCAACCGCAGTGTGTATGAGAAACTGATGTGCGAGACAAGTGTGAAGATCATCTCTCTCACACAGCTTCTTCTCTGGCTCATATGCAGAAATCATAAAAATATAATCTCATCTCATTTACACAAGTTTTCCGCTGTCACAAACCTCATGGAGTCATAGTGTGAGTGCATAGCATATTAGATTAAAAAATGACACACAGTCCACCGGAAAATATTAGCATACCTTAGCTCTTATGCAACCGCTCATAGAATTCAAACATGTTGTCATCAAATGCTCTCTCAGGCCTGCACTGTACAATATGTGTAATGAACTTGTGTGCAGTGGTTCCACACAGTGGAAAAGCATTTTCTTAGCATTAAATTTAACAATAAACTTAACTGGAACACTACAGTGCATTTCAGTTAATCGATTAATTGATTTTGGATGCAGAATGAATGATCCTCACTTGTAGATGCTGATAATTCTAAAAATATGCTCTCTTTACAGACTGAAAGCTCTGGCATCAACTGGAGGCAGAAGTGTTCAGCTTGCATGTGACTGGTGAGCTTTCCTACACTTAGCCTGCTTGAGCTGACTTTTCTTGAGGAATAGTACCACCCTCTAGTGGTTCATATGAGTCAATCCAGTTTTTCTATGCATAAAACAATTATTGTTGACAGTTACAATTACACAGGCTTTATTTGCTGGTTTAGTTGTGCTGTAGTGTTCATGATCATGTGCATGTATCTCCATAGGCTTTTCTCTCATTTGGATGACCCTTTCCTGGATGACCCTTTACCCAGAGAGTATGTGCTGTATCTGCGCCCAAGTGGGCCCTTACAAAACCAGCTTTCTCATTTCTGGCAGCAGTCTCGCTTGACTTGTGGAAAAAACAAAGCTCACAACATATTCCCACACATCACACTCTGCCAGTTCTTTATGGTGAGTCAGAGTTTCTATTTTAATCTGGATTTATTATTCTTATGTTGTGTAATTTTACATTTCTTCATTTTATGTGTTTGTAGTGCCCAGACAATAAACTAGTGGCTCTATGTGAAGCTCTGCAGTCTGCAGTGAATCAATGGAGAGGACGCTTCCCCACCCCTCTGCCCCTGGAGCTCTACACCTCCACCAACTTCATAGGGCTCTTCGTGGAGGAGCAGGTGGCTGAGACGCTGAAGAAGTTTGCGGCTGACTTTGCGGTGGAGGCTGCCGCTAAAGCTGGTGGGGAGGCGTGATCAGAGCATTTGTCACAGATGGTGCCTGCATAGTGCTCACATTTTATTTTTTTCTAATCAGCTTATTACTTATCCTCATGGCGTTCGTTATCCATATGACTTTCTTTCTTCCATGAAACACAAATTAAAAAAATTGTATCAATTTCCAAGATGCTTTTTTTTTTCTTCAGTATAATGAAAACAAGGTATTTACAAAACTAAAACTATCAGCAAATAATAACATGAATCTATGAATCTTAAATGGAAATATTTTTTAAAATGACAACCATTAAACAAACATTACTATAATTTTAAATAAAATTCAAATGAAAGATGAAAAAATATAAAATATTAATACATATAATAATAGTATATAAATAATACTGAAATAACACTGTTCTGTTCGTCACACAAAGCTATCATGTGGCTTCTGAACACATATATATAGTGCACATAATATAGCAAACAATTGTATGGACTACTTTTTTATGATTCTATGATGCTTACTTGTCCTTTTTTGGAGCTATACATATCCTTTTTGGACACTATATATATGCTTTCAATTCATGGATTGCAAATACATTGACCTTTTTTGTTTTACTGAAAAAAGAAAGACATAAGGGTCAGTATATAGTAACAATTTAAATTTTTGAGTGAACGATCCCTTTAAATCTGTACTTATCAAAAGATAAACTGTAAATCAAACATGTTTTTCCTTTCCAGTTTTCCCTGTTTTAACCGTGTTCTAATGAAATGAACTGATACTTATTCATTGATCAAAATACGGTGTATTTGAATAGAGAATGCTCATGACACTATTTATTTCATAGATGTTCATGTGGAACCCCATAAAAAGCAGCTTCATTTGACTCTAGCCTATCACTTCCCAACCAATCATTATTCTGTCTTGGAAAAGTTGGCAAGAGGGATTGAAGTCAAGCTGGGTTGTGATTGGCTCGCTGCCCTCTTCTCACGAGACATACGATTTGCAAATCACGAGGTGAGTTGAGCCTCATGTCTTTTAAATCTTCTATTAGTCTTATTTTTTCAGTTTTAATGTTTTGCTAGTTCACTGGAATGCACTTTAATGCAGACTTACCTCTGTTTCATTGTCAGACTTTGCGAGTGATGTACCCCTACACTCCTCAGAATGACGATGAGCTGGAACTGGTGCCTGGAGACTTTATCTTCACCTCTACAGTGGAGCAAATGAGCACTAGTGAGGGCTGGGTGTACGGCACGTCTCTGGGTACAGGCATCTCTGGCCTGTTACCTGAGAACTATGTGAGCCCTGGCGATGAGTCTGACACGTGGGTCTTCCATGGGTAAGTTCTCCAAATGATTTGCTTTGCCAGTTTGATAGTTCTCAGTGCAACTTATCAGTATTACTTGCACGTACTTAGGGTTCAAGGGAAGGTTCACCTAAATTGTACTTATCAGCTCTTTGAGTAGGTACTTCTTTTGAATTAGTTATTACTTCACAAACGTGTGTAGTATAATTTTAATCCGGATCTACTATATTTGGCATGTTTTCCTACCAGCATCAGTTGCATCGCTTTATTTCCATTCACAAATACTCTCCTGTGGCCTAATGGGATAGTAAAATGGCTATTGGATGTGTTTATCTCCATAAACAGGTCACACAGCTTCTTTTGTACTTCCCCTTCGGAAAAGGGTTGCAAGGAGAGCAAATCATTGGATGGGCTGCTCAACATTCGATGCTTTGAAAACTCAAAGTTGGGAGAATCTGCCATCTTGAGTGTTATTTGCCAACCTATGCAGGTGTCTGTTACTGTACATTACAGCAATTAAAGTAACATTTCCAACACTTTTCACTTTGGGTTTGTGCAGTTACAGATGATTTGATTTATTAAAGCATTTTTGTGCTGTTGATGATAGGTGCTTCGCGCCAACATCCAGTCTCGGACCCCTAAAAGGACCTTGTTTGTATGTCGGCATGGAGAAAGAATGGATGTAGTGTTTGGGAAACACTGGCTCTCACAGTGTTCTGACTCTAAAGGTAATCTGAACAGATGGATCATGGTGCCTCGCTCACATGGTACAATTAGTTTGCAAGCTCAGTTTGTCTTCCTGTAGGCAGGTATGTGAGGAGTAACCTGAATATGCCTGCTGCACTACCTGCTCGGGGTGGAGCACACAGGCACTATGAAATGGATGCTCCTATCACAGTGGTTGGAGCTACACAGGCTAAGATAGTGGGTATGTCTGCTCAGTGTTATGACGTTGAGATGAATTCACCAAGTGAATTGTCTATCATGCTGTTTTTATGTCATCCGTCTGATTTCCAGGTGAGGCTATGCTGGAAAGTAATACCACTATTGATTTTGTGTACTGCTCACCCAGCCTCCGATGTGTCCAGACAGCTCATGAAATCCTCAGAGGTACATACTGTAGTCAGGAATCTGTTGGCAGCAGTGGTCTACATGTTTACTGGAAAATTCCAACAGGAGCATGTAAATGTCTTTTAGACCAGGGGTTTTAAATCTTTTAGATGCCATGTAGACTCCATTCTTAAAATATAAAAGGCAGCTATATTTTCATGTATAAAGACCAACTTTATACTGTGAAAATATAAAGATATTATAAATACACAATTGTTCAGACAGCAAGATTTTTGAAAGAAAAAAAAAAAACCTTTATACAGCAATGATGCATTAAATTGATCAAAAGTGACCGTAAATACATGTATAATGTTTAATTATACAATTTAAAAATGCTGTCAAAATCCTGAAAATAATCTTGGTTTCCACAAAAGTATTAAGCAGCACAAGTGTTTTTATAATAAAATTGGTAATAAAATATATAGTTTTATATGTAACTATTGAGCTGCAAATCAGCATATTAGAATGGTTTCTGAAGGTTCATGTGACATTGAAGACTGGAGCAATGGCTGAAGAAAAATTTCAGAAAAATTTGCCATCACAGGAATAAATTACATTAAAATATTAAAATAGAACACTAAACTAAATCGTAAATGATTACCGAATTGTAATATTATTTCATAAAATTATTTTTTTAGTCTGTATTTTTGATCAAATAGATGTAGCTATTTGAGAGCACAAGAAACTTTAAAAAAAAAAAAAAAAAAACAAAAAAAAAAAAAACAAGTTACAAAATATTACCAACCCCAAACTTTAAAACAGTAGCTTGTTTATAAAATATGATCTGGAAAATATTTCTATAAGTTACACTTTTCTTCTGTTCTATCCACGAGTAGATTAACATTATAATTCTGGCCATACAACGCTTGTATTAGACTAGAATTTTCCAGAAAGTTCTATGCTGCTTCAGAAATGGCACACAGTTTTCTACTGTACATCTTTATCGACATGTTCACTATATTCGTCTACTTGTCATTAAAATTGTTATATTTAAATGCTCTCCAACCCCAGTGTCATGTGCACCTTTTCTAGGAATGCAGCGAGATGGCAGAATAAGCATTCGAGTGGAGCCTGGGCTTTTTGAGTGGACTAAATGGGTGTCAGGAACATCTTTGCCTGCTTGGATACCCCCCACAGATCTTGCTGCGGCCAACCTTAATGTAGACACAACTTACAGGTAACAGATGGAGTGATCATATACAGTGTAGAAGCTATTTACATTTCAAATTCAGTCCTGATCGACATTTGCCTTTCTGCAGACCTCACATCCCCATTAGCAATCTAACCGTCTCGGAGGCGTATGACACATATATTAGTCGCAGTCACCAGGTGACCAAAGACATTTTGGCATACTGCAAAAATAAGGGTGAGTGATTAAAAATATTTCTTTTAGTACTTGACCCTCGCATCTTTACTAACACCCATTTTTTTTTTTTTTACATCAGGAAAAAATATTCTATTTGTGGGACACGCTTCTTCTTTGGAGGCCTGCACTCGCCAGATCCAGGGCCTTTCTCCTCAGAATCCTAAGGATTTTGTGCAAGTAGTCCGAAAGGTTAGTTTCATCCTTTTTACTTTAAACATTTGATCTTTATATTTAAACATGATACTTAATGGGAGCCGATCTTTCCGTCCAGATTCCATACCTGGGTCTGTGTGCCTGTGAGGAGCAGGGGGACTCAGGAGTCTGGCAGCTAGTGGACCCACCAATTCTTCCTTTAACTCACGGGCCCAACCACAGCTTCAGCTGGAGAGAGACCTTACAGCAAGAATGAGCCGCAGGGTCTGTCCACAAGAGACTGAAATGTTACCTCCACCGGAAGCACAAAACTGAGAATATTCTTTTAAACAGATCTAATCTGTCACATCCAGGTTTAAGTTATGCAAATAAGATATGGGATGTGGCAGAGTTTTTGTTTGCAGGTGGACAGAGGAGGTCGCACTGAATAATGAACATTTGTGATCATGTTTACGGAGCCTTTAAAAGGCTTTCTCAGGGCGTTGGCTATCACTTTTAAAAAGTCAAAATGCACAGTGGCATAATGCAGCATTTATCGTAAAGATTAAAGATCACTTCCTGCCATGCAAATATGTACAATTTTGCAATGAGATGTTAAAGAACTTAAAGGCAATCATGTCTTAATCATTTCTCTTGCAAATGTAACTTGAATGCATAAAAAGTGTAACATTTGTTTTAGCATAACTGAATGGATATCAAATGTATTTGTAATATCTTTACATTAAAGCTGAAGTGTGTAATTATTAAAATGAAATAAAAATGTTTAAAACGTTTTGTATTAATGTACACAGACAAGCTGAATGAAAAGCCAAATGTAGGCGTTTTTATTTTATTTATTTTTTTTTCTCCTGAAAAGTGTAAACGTAGTGGCTAACTGCTTTATTGTTTGTGAACCCTGACACAGCAACATGGCTCGACCAATGGCGTGAGTCTAGGGCGGGGCTCTTTGTTTTTTCGACCAATGGCAGACAAGGGGGAGTCTTTGGGAAACCTGTTTGATGCTAGGGAGCTTAAAGCTTTATGGCGTTTCCAGTGTCATGAGCAGCCAGGTAAAACAGGGTAAGTTTCCAACAATAAGCAATTTGTCGGTCCACAGTGAAAGTGTAACATGATGCGTCACAGCAGACAGACAGTCGGTATATTTGATGTTTAATACCACTATATGGAGGGGAATTTTGTCTAGACCGAAACTGTGGTTGGTTTGGACAACAACATTCCGAGGAGACAGATTTAATAATAATAATAATAATAAGAAAATAATTAATTAACAGTAACACTTGGTCAAATTAAAATTAATTTTATCTTAGTTGCAATATACTATGGATATCCAGATTTTTAAAACTATTGATTGAGTTTCATATGCAAATACACAGCAATTATTTAATAAAGGCTTAACGTTTGACTAGATGAATTACAAAATTGCTCCATTTAGCACAATCAGAGATAATTTAATATCATTTGTCATACTGTTAAAAATGAATATTCCAAACTAGTTCCATACTTTAAAAATGACTACGGCTTATTTTTGTCACATTCTTCGACTTGGAAAAGTCGGTAGGCTATGTTTTTGAGCGTGCATTATGCATCTGCTTTTGAACAGGTGCCATATATATATATATTATATATATATATATATATATATTGATTCTTAGAACTTTTGATATCCTGTTCCAGTTCGTGAATTGTTCTAATGAGATGAATCGTTTGAACGCATAATTTGTAATGAATTCAATGCGTTGTTTAATGGAATTACAAACAAATGTTCTAAATTACTGTTTTTATAAACGATAAATGGTCGCGAAATTATCAGTAACGCTTAATAAAACAATTATTTTTATTTATTTATTTATTTTGAGCATGCACGGTGCAAGCCCTACTAACAATTCTTGTTTCCCAGAACGTTCTGGGAACGTTATTTTATGTTTGCAAAAAAAACAAAAAAACACCCCCTAAAACGAACCATTAGGGAACGTTCTATAGGCTACAAGTTATTTTTTAGGTTATTTTAAAAATAACCACCCTGCAACGTTCTAAGAACGTTATTTTATGTTTGAAAAAAAATCCCTAAAAAGAACGTTTCCCTAATGTTAGTATTTGGTTCCCAAAAAAATAACCAAACGGGAACCAAAAACTAACGTTAGGGGAACGTTCTGTGTTTGCTGGGAACAGCCTATGATGTCTAGAGCCACACGTTGGCGAACTTGAAGTCATGGCGTTGTTAGGTTCTCTGGAGCTAAATGTTTGAAATGAATGTTGAAAGAACCGATTCGCGGAAATGATTCAAACGAAAGGAGTGTCAGTTGTCTACTTCATAGCTGAGGGATATTGCTTAGTACTTAGCTATCTCTAGCATGAACAGTGTCCCGAGGAACCCTCAGGAATTCTCCTTAAGTTATTCACTTAGTTATTCTAAGGTAATAATTGCGCATTTTATTAAATCACGTCCCGAGCCAATTTGGGCCAGGATCCACTTTTTTTTTTTTTTTTTTTTTTTTTTTTAAATCGCCTTTTGGATAAAAAAAGTAAAGTTGGGTTTGTGTGAGGGCGCACATTATCTCGTTATAGTCAAGATAATGTGCGTCTTGCGCCTTTATCTCATCTGCCGTCAGCTATTTCGCGCCTTCTCAGGTAACGTACTTGTGAAGGCGGGAAACCGGACGGTTGAAAATATCATTTCAGTCAAATAGTTGTTTCGCGCATTTATCAAGTAGGCCTACGTCACCATTTTCAGTAGTTCCTCGAAATCAGTCAGCGATAGTTACAAAAAATGTGAGTATATTAACAGTAAGTGATCAAATATCCAATTATAGAAGGCTTTTTCTTGTGTTTAAGCCATAATAGCTGAAACTGTGATATAAACTCTTTGCTTTTTTTTTTTTTTTTCAGTTTTAGCTTCAGACTGAATCGGGCCCTTAAGCCACAGGGTAAAACACAAGGAATGGTCCGGTTTCTTAAGGACAACAATATTAAATCTTTAAATTAATGTACTGGTTTAACCTCAGGTATCTTGTCATATGGCTTCTTCCTTCGACCTGTGATTTGTGGGCTAATCTGGTCTATTAGACATTTGTTCTCTTCGATAAACATGCCCTCTGGTAATATCCTGAAATTAGATTGAACAAATGTAGCATTGATGTATTTGTTCAATTACAGAGAGCCGGTCAGTTCAGGTCAGCTACTGTTAGAGATCCTTAAAGGAGAGAGTGGTTTCAGTTGCAAACAGCAAACATGGATATATTTTAGATTTGTTAACTAGGTGCAGTTTTAAACCACTATGTACTGCAAGTAGCCTACATTTGGTAAGTGTGCTTGCATTTATTTGTGATGAATGAAGACAATATTGGCAAATACCTTTCAATTTAGATCTTATTGGCAGAATTAACATAAATGACTCTCTGATGAATCTTTCAAGGT
The DNA here is from genome assembly GCA_039654775.1 of Spinibarbus caldwelli. NCBI lineage: Eukaryota > Metazoa > Chordata > Actinopteri > Cypriniformes > Cyprinidae > Spinibarbus > Spinibarbus caldwelli. The sequence goes on along the minus strand of CM077252.1, from coordinate 16,536,124 downwards.
CTAGCGGCGTTTTAAGACTTAGTCGTAGTAATATTAAATACTTAAAGTATACTTATCACATAGTGATGAACCTGAAGCAGTGGACTCCTTCTGTGTTAATGTCCTCTAATTACACAAGCTGTAAGCAGCCTTTTTCCCCCTTCCTTTCTGTTTGGCACCTGCAATCTTTCAGACATGGGCGGGTTGGACCTTCCCCTGATTAATGGGCCTGATTGGCAATAGAGGAGACTGACAAACGATTGGAGGATTTCATTCCTCTAAAAATCCAAGTCATTACTGGAGAGCAGTGAATCTCTGCAATCTAATAATGCTCTCAGTGTTCTTTTCAAGCTTTTAAACTAATTCGTGATTGATCACTAATTATCGGTGACGGAGCCTCTCGAGACAGCACTTTCCAGCTCCTAACGTTTGTTCCTATCTTAAAACAGTTTGAAAGGAGCTATAACTTCCAAATGGTTGACTCTGCTCCCTGGTGGAGAGTCAATAGGCTGCCATGAGACATTTGAGTGAACATTGATGTTCTTTGCCAATATGCAATATTGCCTCTCGACAGAATAAAACACCTGGAACTGGCTGTCTGGTTTTGATGGGACCGTTGTCGGCAATCAGCAGTGTTACTGCCCTTATTGAACTTCTTATTGGGTATTTGTATAGTGCTCCCCACACGCACTTTAGCAGCCAGACGTCAGTTGACAAATCCACATTCTGTAATTGCGTGACCATTGATTTCAGTTCCAGTCAAAAAGAGAGAAAAAAGGGAAGTGCCCTCTTAAAGCCAAGACATATATTAGTGTAATGCCGATGGCAAAGGCACGTATATGTGGAGTGAAAAGAGCGCACGCACACACACACACACACACACATACAGAGTGTGTGAAGACACTGAGCCCCTGGCTCTCCCTTTATGAGTCAACAGTCGTCTCACTGGAATAACGTTTTCTGTTCAGTGTTGATATTTGATATTGCCATTTTTACTTGTTCACTTTTCTTTCAGAGACAGAATAAGTGAGTTTTGTAGCTTTTGTATGTTTATCACTGAATGTAGAAATAGAGAGGTTTGCAAATCTTTCAAGAGAAAGTTCTGTTTCTACAAATTACAGATAGATGATACAGTCCTAACCATCTTAACCACAACATTTCAGGTAAGTCTGCCAGTTTTCTTGCTTTTTATGTGAAGAGAAAAAAAACATATAGGCCTACATATCAAATCCATTACAAATTATATCTATATATAGGATTTTGTTTAACATTTTTGTTAAGGAGTAGTACATTATCTAGAATTTTAAAGACGAGAAGAAAAATATATTTCATATGTTTCATTCACACATCTATTATTTTAAAGCCTATTATATAGGCTTTGAAAAGTGTTTGTTTTAATTTCAGATATCCAAAAACTTTTTCAACATGTCTAAATATCATAGGGAATGAAAACAACTGCAAATTGTAGCATACTACAGTGCTAATCAGGGAGGTTCTCAGGAACTTCCATTTATTTCCAGTAGAAGGCAATAGAGCTTCATACTGTGCAATGCAGCTACTCCACTGAACTCAGTGTAAGACCTGTGAATTTTCTACTTTTTTGCTTGTTGTAAAGCTCATTTAGTTCAAGGCCAGTTTTTAGACTCTAACATGCACACAAAAAGGTCCATTGTGGGGTTGTGCAGGTGTTTCTAGTCTATTAAGAAAAAAAAGAGCTAATGAAAATTTGCAATTAATTTGCCGTTTATGGTTTACACAGATAACTTACTATAATAAATATTTTTTAAAAGTGCAAAAAAAAAATTGCTAACAATGTAAAATATCTCAAGTTTTTGTAGCAACGGGGTCAAATACTGCCATCTTCTGTCTCTAATTCTTTTAAATGAGCATCATTAGTTTCATTATATTTTTGTGGCAGAAAGAAAATGCAAATACTTGAAGTGTGATAAATATAATTTGTTTGCTCGTAGAACAAATGACCTGCACCGTAGCTGCTGCTGTTTGCACAGATCTTTGTTCCAGGCTCATGAGGTTAGTAGCTTTATTAATGCACACAACTGGGAGAGATTAGGGTCTGATTTACTTACCATGATAAATTAAAAAATGTCCACTCAGTGTTTGATGAGATTTAGCTGTTTTAAATGTGTCCTTTCTTTTTTAATTGCAGATGAAACACAGATAACCACATGCTATTCAGCATCAATGGGACAGGCAGCAGCTGCCTTTGCGTCACAGAGTTAAGCCACATTCCTATTTGTTTTCACTTCGTAAAGTCATAGGGTCAGTGCAGTGGCTCGCCAGTCAATGCTGCTGTGTTATGGCAAGGCGTGACCCAAGAAAAGCAGTAAATATACCGCCTTTGTTCTTGATGTAGTTTTTATGTACGGACAATGTGAGCTGTTTGTCTGACTGAAGTGGTGATTAAAGCTGACACATAGGACCAGGGCTTAGAGCCACTGGCTGAATCCACGATAGGGTCTCTTAAAGCCTAATTGGCATTATTTTGGCTTTGAAGGGTCACCGGCTTAAACCTTTTATTGTGGTCACCGTAATGACAATCTTCCTCCCCCACTTCTGCACCTTCCTGCACTGTTTTGTTCTTACCCAGTCAGACAACCACCTTCACCTCAGCGCGAGTGCTCTTTTTACCTCCTTTTTTTCCCATAACTTTTGACCTTATGGACTGATCTGCAATTATCTGGAGCAGTCCTCCCCTATTTAATTCTCTCCTTTGTAGTCACTCTGACACCCGCCAAACTAATTGGGCAATTTGTTTATGGAAAACATTGGAGGTTTTATGTAAACACCTTTTGAAATTGTTTCAATAATATTACCTAATTAATTAAAGTTTGAAATGAACTTGTATTCAACTGAATAAACCATTTAAGATGCCCTTTTAAATTCTACCTAAGGTTGCTGTATATTTTAAGACTCTCTTTTACAGTGTGCCAAAAATAACAAATATGATATTATAAAGACAATATGATGTTTAAATATTAAATAATTGGCATATATGTTGTCATTGTACTAAGGTTAAAAGAAATAATTAAAATATCATCTATACTGTTTTTAATTCAATTCAGATTTATTTGTATAGCACATATTACAATAAATCCAAAGCAGCTTTAAAGAGAATATTGAAATACAAATCCCAGTGAGCAAGATAAAGGGTTAAATTTGTGAGGAGAAACTCCCTAAAAAGATACAATACCAGCATAAACTTTACTTGAAAATATGAACATTGCAAATCTTACTCTTTTAATTTTTTCCCCCCACAGATCTGTTTGTTGCCACCTGGGGGTCCCTGGACCCCATTCTGAAAACCCTTGTTCTAGATCATGATGCTCCAGCCTTTTAGAAAATGAATAGAAACTATTTGAGGTAAGACATTAACTTGGTATTTGTTTGGTGCCTACAAGGACACGGTATGATGGACAGGTATTAAGAGGGAAGAGGAATGAAGAGAATGAGGTAGGGTTCTCATTGTAGGGTGGCAATCAGAGAAAGACAGGAAAAAAAAAGTTTGTGGGGGAAGAGAAAGTGAGAGTGTGTGAAAGAGGAGAGAGCTAGAGGGAGGCTGAGAATGTCTCAAAGGACTAATGTCCTCATTGTACAACCTGGTTTGAATGCAGACAGATTCTCTGAGAAATTAGGGCAGAAGAGAGAATCACCAGTGCACTGCAGAAACACCCTGCACAGATAAACTCCCTTTTCTGATATAGATAGCATACAATTTAATACCTAATGTGGAAAATCTCATAACTGATTTCAAAATTTTATTAAAGAAAAATGTAGATTTTAAAAGATAAATAATCAACCTGTAGTTTTGTTTCGATTAATAAAAAACAACTTGATTTATTTTGTAATTTTCTCTGAATAGAAGCTTGTTCCAGCTAAATCACGTTTTCTAGAATGAGTCTGTTTGCTCTTCAGGCTTATCAGCTCAGCGTGTGTTTGAGAGAGCGGGCTGGAGAATATGAGCAGTGATTCCATGGGTCGTGCGTGTTTTTGTCTGTGATAGATAGAGCGGTTTGTGATAAGTATGCATTTATATGTGACTACAGCAGTGGTTTGTTTTGCTACACTCGGCAAGCAAAAAAGTCTCATCTGGTTGATCAGTGAAATGGCAAATACAACAGCATGAACACTGAGACAAGGCGCTTATCAGAGTTATCCAGACAGCTGCACACAGATAGAAGAGTGAAAACAGACATGCACACATTGAAAAACACCATGGGAGGTGTGTCTCATTCTTCCCTTGGGTGGATATGCGTATGAAACTTCAAATCGGTGTTATACTATTATTACGTTTTAAATATGTTAATTATCCATAATCGATTTTTTGAGCATTTGAATTGCTCAGTTTGCTTACTTTTCTCTTAGAGTTCTGTGAATTTTGTGTTGTAGTTGTTTTGTTTGTGGTCATTTGTGTTTGTATTATAACTTAACATTGTTAGCATTTCTTAAAATAGTATAATAGTAAATGTAATAAATTTCAGTCCTTTTCAGCTGCATGGTTACGTAAGGGATACTGTACAATTATTTTGTTAATGACATATTTATTACATGGCATACTTAACAAATAAATAAATAAATACAGGGAGCTGAAATATTGACTGGAGTTTAAATGACTTTATCAAGTAAAAAAAAGAGAGCGAGAATTCAGACTGAAAGGCAGAGGTGAAACTACAGTAGCACACTGCGAGTCAAAAGTAGTGGCAGTTTAATGACTATTATAGAAAAATTGCAGAATAAAGTATTCTAGATTATAGTATAATATAATTTTCTATTAAATAATAAAATAGGTAAATAAATAAAGTATGAACATACACTGCTGTTCAAAATTTGTGGTCAGTAAGGTTTAAAAAGAACACTATTTAGAAAGGACACATTAACTTGATCAAAACTGACAGTAAATCCATGCATAATGCTACAAAAGATTTCTATTTCAAATAAATGCTGTAAATAAATCCTAAACGTTCTATTCATCAAAGAATATTTTTTAAGAAATGTATAAAAAATCAAATAAAATTAAGCAGCACAACTGTTTTTAACATTGATAAGAAATGTTTCCTGAGCAGCAATTCAGCATATTATAATAATTTCTGAAAGACCATGTGACACTGAAGTCTGGAGTAATGATTCTGAAAATTCAGGAATAAATATGTCACAGGAATATTACATATTAAAATATATTAAAAAAGAAAATAGTTATTTTAGACTGTAATAATATTTAACAGCATTACTGTTTTTATTGTATTTTTAAACAAATAAATGCAGCCTTGGTGAGCATGAGCGACTTTTTTATGACCCTGAAATGTTTGAAAGGTAGTGTATAAAGAAATAATTTAAGACCTGTTTGAGTTTCAATAGAGGTCAAGAAGTTCACTAATGGAGGTGTGTCACCTCTGTTTTGTGAGAACTTGAGAAGAGAAGTAACACAAGTAGGTATTTCACATCTTACTTAACCAGTTGAACACTTTTGCTCAGGTGTCTTTTTACCTCACACATTCCTATTCTTTGCAGAAAAAGCACTTTGTTGGGAAAGCCAGTCATTTTGAGATGCCCCGGGGCACATGAAGGGTCAGGGGGTAAAGTTAGGTGCCGTTCTCCCAGCAGTGGTTTCAGTGGAAACCGGGAGCCTTCTATTTGTGGTACAGACCTCTTGCCATTTAGCCACCTGCCTCCAATAAAGAAAAGCAAGCGGCCGGCAAACTTCAGCACTTGCCTCGGGCAGCTGGACGTGTTATTGATCGGGTGGGGGGAGGCTCTTTCCCTCCTCTCCTTCTGATGGAGGCTGGACTTTGGTCTGAGCTGCATTCCTGGGTTCTGTTCAGCTCGGAGGCAGAAGGGAGGGAGGATGTGGAGGGGAGGAGGGACCCAGGGCTGGAAATCACTTGTCATGTGCATATAAAAGTGTGCCTTTCGTTTCAGAGCATGCTCACTGAGGCACGCTCGACTCCCACCAAATCCAGCCCCCAAATTTGAACTGGAGGGAGTGGAAGTTACGGCGCTGACTCTTGTGTTGTTGTACTCTGTGTCTGTTTGGCTCCCACCCTGCGTGGCTCCTTCTGCACCTATGGCTCTACGATTGAAAAGGTGAACGCGGATTACTCTCGAAAAGATGGACGGCATTGACAGGAAACCATGTGAGATGAGTGTGTGCTCTTTTTCTGAGTTCTGAGTTTTTTGCCCCTGTACAGTTTCTCTGTTAAGCCAGGAAAAACTTCATCTGAAATATAAGCAGCAGTTGATCTAAAAATCTGGAAAAGAATGAGGTCAAAGAAACTTTGAAGTGTTGTTGAGCATAAATGGAAAGAATTGGCTTGTTTGCTTCAGGTCGGCAATCAGTGAAGTATAAGAAAAGGTCAGGAGTGATGTTTGCCTTCTGTTTACGCGCTGGCAAAATGAGGTTAGGAGGCTTGGACTTGTGTAATGATGTGGGAAGACACGTGGACACATTCTCAGAACTCCTGCATTGACACAGGGCTCAGAGTTTACCTAAATCCTCGAGAAGCATCTTATCACCTCTTCATGTGTGGCTGCTCTGATTCAGAGTGAATATCTGTCTGAGATGTGACGGGATGGCGGAAGAGATTTGTCTCTACTGCGACCACGTGGGTATGATAAAAAAGAACAGATTTCATAAAGTGCTTTGCTGTTCACGTGGTTGTTTTTCTGAATTATTTCTGCATCTCTTTCTGTGGTCGTGTGAAGTTGTATGCTCTTATGCGCCACAAGCTGTTGTCAGAGATTTTGGGGATTCTTACCACTAACATATTCTTGTGTTTTAAGAATCTGTGCTTTCATTGTCTTTACACATAATTTTGTGAAGGTGTGAATGGTTAAAATGTTTTGTAGAGTGATGAACACTAATGTACTTGTCATCTGCTGCATCTAAAGTAATGAAACAAGGCAGAAATACTATATTAAGCAGTAACATATCCAACTCTAGTGCAAAGATATTTTAATTTGACTTTATTTAACTGCATATTTCTGTAGTCTAATCTTAGTTAATGTATCCTCCAAGGTGAAATCACTTGGATGTGTTATTTTTAAAGTGTCAGACCAAGAAGATGTCATTTTCAAGCCCCCCAGCTAAGACAATATATGTTTTAGTTTAAAATCTACAAACTAGATTTAAATTGTGGACTGAACAACATCAAGACACTTGTATGACACCACAGTATTGCTGTCCAGGTCTGTATAGTTAGTTTGTCTGTCTTTTAAACCTTTAAATCTAACTTTTAAAATAGTGTATAAATCGTGTCATTTGTGCTATTAAACAGAAGCTACTCAGAAGAACTTTTTTCTCTGTAGGTGTCTTTTCATAGCATTTGTGTTCATACTAGTAATAGCATTATCGACACATTTCATTGAGGTTTTTTTGAACACACTTTACACTTTAACACAGATTCAGATTTATTAATCATTTTGTTGCACCTTTTGTGTTTGCCATTTAATTTTTTCAAAATAAAAGCTATTTCTTTCTTTTGATGTCCAGAGGGGAAACAGCGGATAGTCCATGAAATCATTCTCCCACCCAGCTGTGGACAGCTGTGCTGATGGGCATCTCCCTTCTCTAGCAGGAGATGTAGAGATGAGCTGTTTTTCGACATATTAAACCTCTGTTTGTTTTGCGATAAAAGCTCACCAGACATATCACTCACTCTCATTCTTTGATACTGGGAATTCACAGCTGGGAAGTTCTGTTTGGCAACAAACAGCAGTATGAAAATCCCATAACCCACTAATATGTTTTCTTTTCATTGCACCCTTTGGCACTGTTTGTAAGTAACTGTTACATAATACTACTTATGAAAGCATGTTTGCACTCTAAATCATTCTTAGGTATGTGTTCTAGCACTTCGATAATCACATACATTTTTTGCCTTTATGAGTGTTATTTTATGGACACAAACACTCTTGGTTAGTGGTTAGACATGTTTGCTTTGAATAAAAGCAAATATGTGTTGAAAGAAAACCGTGGGCATGTTTTCATTGAAAATCACAATATATACTGTTATATAAATTTTGAAACTGAGTTCTGACCTACTAAAACATTTAGTAAATTTGCAGAAGATCCTTGAGCCATTCTTGATGATAAATACAGATAGCTTGATCATTTTATTTGTCCTGAATACTGTTATCTGAATCCTCAATCTATAGAGCATCACACTCAATGCGCCAGAGGCCATGAAGTCGTTCGAGGCTTTTTAGTTGACTGCCTAATGCCAGCCCATTTTTCTATTGCATTTAATAATTAGATTGTTATACTTAAAAAACTTTGCAACTTGCAACTTCTCTCAAGGATGCAGTGTCCGCCAAAGTTGCTAAGAATGAAAAACTCACTTTATTATAAATTCCTAACTTAAATCTAAGTGGTGTCAAAGTGACACCATCTTTGCACTTTTTAGCCATTTTTTAAATGACAACTCATAAAACAGAATTAGAAATTAAAAATTGTGTTAAATAGATGGAAACAAAGATATTATGAAATTATGTTAACATTTTACAGTGTCACGCATACGTCCCTCTAGAAATCTTGTAGCCAGACTGGAACCAGGAACTGAATCTTGACCACTGGTTCTCAGGTGGAAGGTTGTGACCCCAAAGTCTGGTCTGATGGTAGAAATAAGTTAAATTACTTGTAAGAAGATGCCAGCATGGACATGTTGTGTAACATGCATTCATCCCTAAAAAACAAAAAACAAATTATATGATGAACAAGAAAATGTGATTTAACTTTGAGGACAAACATGTTTTTCCTGTAAATTATTATCTGCTGAGATTAGTATTATTATTAATTTTTTATCATTTAGTTTATAATTGTTTATTTATATTTAAATATATTTGATATATAATATGAATATATAAATATGAATAGCTTGGTTTTTAAGACATTTTTTTGTTTACTTTTGTTTAAGGGGAGAAAAAAACTGTATTGGGTCACTCAGTGTCTAATGTTAAATCTGGGCCCTCAAACAGAACCAGTTAAAAACTGCTAACTTGGACAGCAATGATGGACAGTAGTGGACTCTTTCTTTAGAGATGGAGGGATAAAAGGATGTCACTTGTTTGTAGAAACTTAGTGCAGATGTCCTGAAAAGTTAACCTTAAAGATTTTGGTTCCTTTGTATTCAGGAGAAAGGTAGCATTTACCATAGCATAGCAAATTAACAGCTGTTGCTTTTTTACAAAGTAGGTTGCAGGACGAACTCAGCCTGTTGTTATGATGTCTTAGCTCACTCTGCTTTGGGCCAAAGTACATCAGATGTGTCAGATCTTTTGCTTGGTCTGGCAGACTCGCGTCATTGCTCACGCAACATTATCGTCCTGACATCAGCTGTGTGTTTTGAGTGTGAGGTGAGAGAGTTCAGTTGTTAACGCTAAAAGCATGCCACAGAAGGCCACTGAGCCTTGAAGGAAAGCAGCCATTTTCCTATTTTCAAGAATGTCCTGAGTATTATATGAGGTGTTTCCTTTCCCACAATAGCAGGACACTGTGGTTACCCTTGGAAGCAATATTATTCCTGAGCTCTTTGTTTTCCCAGCAATCTTACCTGTCTCTGTGATGGATTTGAAGGCTGAGTGTGAAATGACATCAGCTGATAAAAGCAGCTGGTATTGTTCAGGTGTGAGATCCTGGAAGGCAGCAACTGCAGCAGTATTGCTTTTTGACTTTGGGTGTTGTTTGAAATGTTTTATGTCTTCCCTGTGGTCTAAGTTCAAGTGCCGCAATAAAGAAATAGCCACTAAAGGCAGTTTAATTAACTCATAGTTTACTCTAGTTAACAGTCTGAATTGGTGATGAGATGAAAGTGTGTGTGCAGCAAAATAACAGATCTTTCTTTCAGGTGTCTTCACAGACTGCATGCAGTAACATACAGCACAACCAATGCAGCTTAATTTATGAACAAATGACATTTCTTTGAATGAATTATTCAAATAGAACTTTTTCAAATATTCATGTTTATAATTTTATAATAATTTTACACATTGTTATAATAATGCGTTTTAGATATTTTTATTACACTACCCTTATCTTCGGGGTATGACGTGTGAAAGAAATTAATATTCTTATTCAGCAGAGTCCATTAAATTGACATTCAACTATTAATTGACTGCATTAAATTAAATTCAAAAGTGACAGTGAAGAATTATTTTCAACCGTAATAATGATTAGAAATATTTCTTGAGGACCGGATCACCATATTAGAATGATTTCTGAAGGATCATTTTACACTGAAGACTTAAGTAATGGCTGCTGAAAATTCATATTTGATAACAACTGGAATAAATGACATTTTAGAATATATTAAAATAAATAAAAGTTATTTTAAAATGTAATAATATTTCACAATATTACTGTTTTTACACAAATAAATACAGCCTTGGTTATATTTCATTCCAAATCTTGCAAACCCCAAACTTTTAAAATCTGTATATATATATATATATATATATATATATATTAAAGGATACTACATAGATTGGGCACTGTAAAGTTTTCAAATTAATATACTTTTTTTATATAAACTTTACAGCATTAGTGATTAGATCATTAGATTAGGAACTGAATCAAGCTTTTGAATTGTAATCGAATCGGGAGGCTAGGTTCTGCTTCCCAGTATAGTGGCATGAAAATGGAAAGCAAGTTATTGACAAAATGTCCTGTTGCTCTTCCGACTGGTTAGGACAAAGACTCAAATTTAAATATTGCTTGTCATTTTATAACCTTGTGCCTGGTAGGACATTGTGTTCAAAACTACTCAGCACTTATTCTGCATTTCAATTTCTTGTATGAGTGTGTATTACTGTCATCATTTTTGAAACTGATTACCCCAACTTTCTGTTTTTTCACCTCTGTTTACTCATCAGTAGCAGCAGTAAACGTGGTCATGGAGTCCGCCGAGCTTTTGCACAAGTGGAGTTTGCCATTAGTCAGGTTAACAGCTCCCGTGGTTCTCCTGTCTCAATCTCTCCCTCTCTCCGTGGGGTGTTCGGAGTGCCAGACACTCACAGGTTGCCATTTTATGGGGCTCTGCAGAACCAGATTTATGGGAATGATAAAAGCTATGCAGAGCAATAATGACACAGGCAGCTGCTCTGAGCCTTGTGCACATCTTGTGCTGCCGCATCCCCAGTCCTCTGCAAATTCAGAGAGAAAGACATATAAAAATGTATAAATGATGTCCTGTGGAAGACATTAGACGATACGATCCCCTTACATGTGTGGTGCTTATCTAGACTGCTGTCACAATGAAGAGCTTTGTGGCTATGAGCTTTGATCTAATGCTCCTGGCCTCTTATAGTGTGGTAGTTTTTGGTCGTGTACTGAAGTAGTCCGTGCTTGTAAAAGCCCGTCTCCCAGTCTGCGATAACATCAGTCATTCATCACTATAAAATAAGAGGGAACAAAAAGCTGATGGGACTTGGGCAGATAGAGAGGGGAAGCGGCCGCCACTGTCATTAATGGCCTGACACAAGTGGAGATTGATGCCGCTTTGTGTTGTGTAATGGTCCAGCAGACCACCAATGATAAAAACAGATCATAAATCTACAACTATCTGCTTGGTACAACAATTTTATGTGTGCTGTCTCACATTTATTGGATTCATTCGGGACATATTCCATGACCCTTGGTAGTGGTTGAACAATATGGGTTTTTCAGTGGCCAATGCCATTATCTCTAGAAAGCAGGCTAAAGTGACGAATATACTTTTATGAATCAAATTTTTGAGGAAATTGAATCCTTGTTTTTCTCAATATTTACCTAATTTTATGTTTTAATTTTTAATAGATTTACTCTATTTTATGGGGATCTTTAGTACCTCTGTTAAGGGTGCACGCTATATTATTTTGCCTCTTTAAAAAGAGTCACAATTTACACTTTACGCAATTTAACAAGATTTATTTTAAATAAATCTTTCTTTATTTTCAAAATGTTTAAAATTATGTACAGTCATGTGAGATGATCAATCATATATGTGGTCTAAGTTAAACATTTAATGTTTGATAGCGAGTGCAAATTGTTTTTTTGTTGTTGTTTTTTTTAAATCACATAACCAGCTGAACACAACTCTCTTTATCTCTGTGAAGCCCAAAGTACACTTTGCTTTTGACACGAAAGTGTCAAAGCCTTTCAAAGTATAAAGTGTCTGCACAATTTCTCTCTAGAAAATACTGCTGATTAAAAATGTCTTTGTACTCTTTTAAAACATGAGCATTAGCACTCATCAACTACAGTAGTTTGTATTGTAGTTTCATCTCATTTACGTCAAACACACTGTACACATACCTTGGCGTACACATAAAAACCGAAGTATATTTTGGGCTTAACCCCCAGTATTGGGCACTTTCACTAGAAACACTATAAAAATAACTGAGTGCATTTTTAAAAGGCCAAGTGCGCAGGGCTACTGGCTGATACTGATCTCAACATGACTACATTTTAGCCGACTACATTCAGGATGCTTTGAATTCTTTTTACCTTCTGGATGTCCTTGACTCATATTGACCTGCATAGTAATTTTGTGAAGGACGTTTTACTCACAGACTCCCTTTAAACCATGCGTTCTGTCAGCCATGAATCATTTGAGTGTCACAAGGGTCCACATCAATTTGTTCTGTGTGTAACTTCTTCTGTTCTGCTCTACTGACAGCAGTGTTTCTCTGTCCGCAGCTGGAGAGGAGAAGAACAAGTATGGGGCCCTTTGTTACCATGCTGAGAGAGACGGATCGGGTCAGTGCAACTGTTGTCATTTCATTCCCCCATCGTATATCCCCCAGCAACAACCCAGCTAGACCCATCACATCAGTCCTGAAGAATGGGGTCAATCTTGGGTTTGCCAGCAGATTAGCTGCTCGGGCAATGAATGATCTGTGAGGATGAAACCCAGGCCAAATAGCACTTACAACCTTCTTTGAAAACCCTTTCAGAGCTACTGTTTATTCCAGATGGGCACATTTTGTTTACCTGCACAGACCTTGAGTGTGCTTGGGTCGAGTTCAAGCATCTCTTGTGCGTGTTTTCAAATTGAAACTTTTATATTTATAAAAGCATATTTCAAGTAACTTGACAGCAGTCCCTGTCCATTTGAAGCTCGTAAGCCTCTCAAAAATAAACTCTAATAAAAACCATAATGCCCAAGCATATTTGAAAAAAGACAGAACAAAAGAACTTAATTTGTCCAAAAAAAAAAAAAAATCTTGCCTGAGATTTTAACTTGGTGGTGGGCACACTTTGCCTCCTGTTCAGTCACTCTCTTATGTCTTCTCATCCCTCTTTCCGTTCCATCATTTTGCTGAAGGATTCATATGCTAATAGGGTTCAGGAGATGAGGTGGTTCTCACGTTCAACTTGAAACTCAGGCTTTTGTGTGCCTAAAGCACAAGCTGCAGAACAGAAGCTAGAAGTGAAATTAAAATCTGCTGAATGTCCCAGCGGGATGGGGAGGTTAGTGAAGGGGAGGGCAGGGGCGGTCCAGCAGCTGCTGATATTGGATAAATGTGAGATGCCCACTGTAGCGTTCCATGCCCTCCTAGGGGACTGGCTAAACGAGGCATGGCTGTGTGTTTCTTTAATCTTACTGCAGGCCTGTTCCTGGTCTACTGATCAGTGCCTTTCTGTGGATGATTATTTAGCAAATGGTACCCCACCCCCATGCATACCCTGCATTTCCATGGCATTAACTGTTCTTAAAGTTCCTCGTGCCACTTATAATGCAAGTCTGACGTTTTGTTGGGACTCTTTAGTTATCATGAAAGTGGCAAAATTCAAAGTAGTTCACCCCAAAATTACATTTCTGTGGTTATTTCACCCTTCTGTGAAAACAAAAGAAGATATTTTATAAAATTTCTTAGTGTTATATTGTCCATATAATGGATCTAATGTTGTTTTGGACCCCGTTGTTGACGTTAATTGTATGGGGAAAAAAAAAACCTGTTCTTCAAAAAAATATTTTTTAATGTTCCACAGAAAAAGGAAAGTCATACAGTTTGGAGCAACATGAGGGTGAATAAATTATCTTTGGATTTTGGTTGAACTATCCTTTTAATGGCGTTCCAACCAGTTTGCAGTCGCTGTGCAGAGAGAGGCCATTTCTTCAGGGGTTACTCTGTGAAATCTCTATGGCAACTACAAATCTTCTGTGCTCGCTGATGCAGAGTATGCACACAATCGGGCCTTCAATGATTAATATAGCCTTTTTTCTTTAGCTCCAATAGATGTGACTTAGAAAAACACAAGACCAGGTTTAAAATAACAACTCGAGCCTGCAATTATGAGCAATTTGGAGAAAATATGTGATAATTGTACAGTACAGGCCTAGAAGTTTATTATTCTTCTCACCCGTAGCTGAAAGACAAAATATATGTAGCACTTTGTGACCAATCAGAGCAGCTTTGTGAAGGATATAAGGAATAGTTTTATGTGCTTATATTGACTTCAGTGTGCGTTTGCTTTCTCTACTGGGATAATTGTCTTGGGTTTCATCGTTCATCAACTGTACCGCCTGGTCTGTGTTTGTGTAAAGACTGAGAAATGGAAGAGAAAAGACATGCTCTTCAGACACTGATGGGAATGCACAACCACAGAACACAAGATTGAATGCCGTTGATGCTTGTTAATCATCACCTTCCAGACCCTGGAATGCTGTTGCGTGCTCACATATCAGCCCACGGTCTGAGAGGATCCTACTACTCCCTCATGTTATTAATGATGTAACATTAGCTGGGTCAGAGATCCAAAGATATTGAAGTCACAGGTGTATGTCTGGTGTCCAGGGTTTTATTTTTTGCTTCATTATGTCCATGTTTGGCTGTTTTTATTATACAGTAGGGATATGCCGGTGTCAAATTCATGATATACGGTATTATCACGATAGTGAAATTTAGTTGCAAAAAGTGTTGTCATAATACAGTATAACAGGTTTAATAACTTTTTTCTTATAACAAAAAATAACTGAACATTTAATGCAATAAAGCAATACACAAAATATATAAAGTTAAAAATTTTACATAGATTAAATTGCAAAAGAATTATAAAGACCAATAGGTAGGCTATCACTTTACAATAAGATCTCAATAGTTAACCTTAGTTAATGCACTAACATTCACAATGAGCAATAGCTACATTTGCTACAGAATCTTTGTTAAAAAAAATACAACTCTTAGTTCATGTTAGCTCAGTTGCAACTTTTGATTTTAACAATGTGTTATTAAATATTGGAATTACCTAAGATTAATGAATGTTTAGAAGAAGTTTTCATTGGCAACTAATGAATTAACTAATGTCAACTAATGAAGCCCTAATGTAAAGTGTGACCGAACAATAAAGACTCTTAAACAATATCTAGGGCATGTTGTAGTCCAGATTAAAATGTAAAAAAGTTTGAAAATAAATAGCCTATTAAGTCTAAATATTTGGCGCTGTGATGAACACCACAGCGAATACTAAAATCTGAAAGGCTGTTTAAATAATTTAAATAGGTTTCAAAAACAGAAAGTAGTGCAGCTGCTTTGTTTGTGGGGTTTCTGGGGTAACGACTGCATTTCTGCTGTTCAGCGCCATCTGCTGTCATGAGAGAGAATGCCCTTTAATTCTCATCCGTGCTTGTTTACATCAGAGTGTGCATGCGTCTTTGATGCATCATACAGCAGTGTTGTGCATTGTGATCAGTTGATGGAAAAAGTACTCTTAAAATGCATTCAAAATTCTGAATAATTTGTAATAAATAATTATTCTCGGTATATTGTGCATATTCATTATCGTGATATATAGCATTACCGAATACCGGCACATGTCTATTAGGCCTATACAGTGTACCATGAAAGATTTTGGATGCTTGTGCCACACTAAAAAAAGTCTAAATATCTTTGCATTAGATGCAAAATATTAAACCAAGTGTCATCTGAAAACAAATGCTGGGATAACTTTTTTTTACAGTTAGTTTTAATCAACTGGAATCAATGTGATATTAGTGAAATAGGGCCCAGTGAAATCCATTTAATTTTTTTTTTCCCATATTCCATTTTAACTTTTCAGGATTCAATTTTTTCCGTTTTAATTTTCTAGGCTCTGTTTTAATAGTTAAATTAAATTTTATTAATCAAAAAGCATGTCTAATAAATTGAAATCATGAAACTTACACAATTTAAAAGCAATTTATTAAAAGCTTAACAAAAATTACATTTTTAAGGCCCTATGAAATGTTTTTTCCCTCAAATTTCTCTGTTCATATGATAAGATGCTAGTTTTTGTCAAAAGTAATGCTAAAATGCTCATGAATTGACTCTCAGAGCAGTTCTAGTGATAATGTTCATGTGTTCATGTACTCATGTATTGAGGCAGCAAATCTGAAATCTCCGAGAGTGTTGCGTGCACTTCAGTATGAGTGTAGTAAACAAACCCGCACATCTGCGCCATTCATTCACACAGAGTGACACAGAACATGCAGGATTCGTATTTAAATAGAATTTCATGGCATAATATTCACAGATACTAGTCCATATTGCTTTTTGATTTAAGTGTACTGATACTTTTGATTAATTCATCCAAAATTTGGCAAATTCCATGACATTCTGCTTTATACAGTAAATTCCTTTTTTATGTCGATTCCGTGATTCCGTCTGCGTTTTCTGCATCACGGAAATCATAGGGCCCTAGTAAATGTATCAAGTCTGTTCTCCACAAGTTCACACATTGTCCTAGCAGAGTATTCACAGGTGTAATTTATCACCTTAATTATTATCATTGTCAGACATCCAAAGAGCATGCAAATATGTTTATCTTAATTTTAATCAGTATATCTCCCGTTTCATGTTACAGCAAAATTACTTGTGGAAAAAAGTTTTGTTTGAATTTGTTCTTGTGTTGTACGTCTAAAAAAATAAATGACACTCAGTTTGATATTTTGTTATAATGCAAAGACATTCATACATTTAAGTGTGACTTATGCTACATTTCAAAAATTGTTTGGAGTTGGTAAGATTTTTTTCTGTTTTTGAAAAATGTCTCATGCTTCATTAAATAAAAATTCTAATATTATTACAATTTAAAATAACTTTTCTCTTTGAATAGATTTTTAAAATGTTCTAATATGCTGAGTTGGTGCTCAAAAAACATTTCTTATTATTATCAATGTTGAAAACAGTTATGCTGCTAAGCTGCTTAATATTTTTGGGGAACCATGTTTTTTTTTCCTCAAGGATTCTGTGATGTATAGGAAGTTAGAAAGATCACTTTTGATTTAATGCTTCCTTGCTAAATAAAAGTATAAATTTGTCATCTTTATTATTATTTTTTAATCTTACTGACCTCAAACCTTTGAATGGAAGTGTAAGTGTCCAAATGCTGTGCATATGTGTTCAAACATATAGGTATTTAGTGCAATTTATGCTGTATAGAATCTCAGTCCTCATTTTTGTCCATAACAGAACAGCTGTTTCCCATTTACTATGCAAAACTGCTCTTTAAAAATCACTTGTATGGCCCAGGTTTCTCAGGAGACATGAAATGACCTGAATGCTTGACAGCCAGGACAGAGCGATTTCACTGCATCCTCGAGAGAAATATGGGAACAATTATGTGACTGTATGTGCTTTGTAGAGAGGGGTACATACTGTCCGAGGGGCCAAAGGGCCAGAGCCCAGCCCTGCTCCATATGATTCGTTTATTAATTTAATTAGCCAGCCCGCCATGAGAGGAGTCAGAGGGTGCGCGACTCTCCTGGGCCCTAATAGCTTTTAGGCAGGATGACGAGGGGTGATGGAGGGAGATATAATTATTCTTTTTTGCCTTAAAAGCTGGCCATCCTCCAATCATCACAGATCTTGTTTGTTTTGTCACGGGGTGTGATGGCTGAATGTGTCTCAGAGGGAGTTGAAGAATGACTGCAGCTCTCCCTGCGGTCGGGCCCGCACAGCTGCTCTGAACACCACACCTCAACTCAGCCTGGCTAAACTCGGCTCAACACGCCTGCAGCAACACCCGCTGCTTTTTCCTTTTCCTTTTTTTTTTTTTGCATGAAATATACATAAGCAAGAAAGCACAGTTATTTGAAAGTATTTGTATCTTCTTCTTATGTTAATACCTCCTGATAGGGATTTGTGAGATATTTTTATATACAGTGTTAACAGTAACAAATTATGAATGATGTGAATGGTGTAATCAAATCAGTTAAGCAATGCCAGCAAGTTGTTACTTTATTGTACATATTTGCGTTTGCAAAACGCATTAAAAGTGACTTGCACTGAATTAAAAAAAACACATTTATTCAGTTCATACATTCTCTAGATTTCAAACCTAGCTTAAAGTGGCAGCTTTTTTCTTTTTTTAAATGGGATAAGTAGCATTACTTTATTTGCTTTATTTTTTTAGAATTAGCATCGTTTATTTACTGATCATTAAAAATTATTTCCTTCATCTTTTTTTTTAGCAGTAGACCTACAGCATGCAGTGCAGGGGAACAGATTAATCAACAAAGTTTCCCAATAAGCAACTGAAGACACACACACACACACATGCTTGTTTCTGTGAATTGTGGGGACTTTCACACGGTCTTTCCATAGACTTATATTACTTTTATCCTGAGCAAACAATATTTTCTATCCCCTAACCCTAAACCTACCCCTTACAGAAAACCTGTTTGCATTGTTACACTTTCAGATAAACATCATTTACTATTTCTAATAATTTTTTTTTTTTTTTTTTTACCCTCAAAAATTTCAGGTTTTACTATCCTTGTGGGGATATTTGGTCCCCACAATGTAGCATTAACAAGTACACACACACACACTTTTTTTTTTTTTTTCTGTTTTAGTGTTATGTTATTTATAGTTTGTTATTTTAATGTATTATTAATGTATTATTTAATGTAATAATAACAATACATTTATTTTTATTATTTTACAAGGTTTTATAAGGGAAACTCTTTTTAAATCCCCCTGGAACCTGCTTAAGTACCTCTAGGGTACACTCTCCCCCCTGGCTGAGAATCACAGCTCTTGATCTACATTCTCTGTAGTCTAGGTCTGCAGTATTTTTGGTATTGCTGTGCCTTTTTTCCATCTGCTAATCAACATATGCTCAGTATTCCCTGTGTGTGGACAATGTTAGGTAGAGTGAGAGAGAGAAAGGGAGGGGATAAAGTTGGATATAGAGGGAACTATTAATCTTTCCATATTATTTCACAGGGCAAAACGTGTCTGCCGCTCACACTGTTGCCAGTATGACAGGTAATTATTTTAGTCTTAGTGCTGGCACCCAGTGCTCTGTCATTCTCTCTCTCTCTGGGCCTTTCTGCCAAATGACTTTCTGTTCAGCCGCCCCAGATAAGTGAGAGGAATATGGGCCAGTGCTTTTAGCTGTTGGGCCTTCAGCATCTCTTTCCTCCTCCTCCTCCTCCCTCTGTCGGATATGTCTGCTGTCGGGGCAGTGAGCATCTTTACCTGGTGGTTTATGACATGAGCAGGACAGCCGGGTGTTTGGGGGCGAGGTGGTTCTTGATGGCTCTTGTACATGGAGATGGGGCTTGTAAATTACTAGGGCTGGTTTTTATAGCTCCACGTCCTGAAGAATCAGACGTCTGGAGGAGACAGACAGGTCTGTAAATCGGTCTGCTTTGATTTTATATGGTTGTGAATATGGAATATGAACATGATTTAAATCTTAAAATGTTTGAAAATAGCCGTTGACCAGATCCTTGTAGGTTTTTCTCGATGTAAAAGAGGAACGATATGTTGAAAGTCTCGGTTCAGGCCTGGCTTTGTGTGAGTGGCTCCCCGCTGCTGTGAGATGAGTTGTGAAAGCTGAATCAACAGGACTGTATTTACTGAGGACAGGCTGCACCCTCACATCTGACAGCCTCACCTTGTTTTCCAGATCAGATTTCCTTGCACACCATAAAGCCAAGCTCCTGGTGCTTAAGTGGGGACAGGTGCACACTGCAGATGTGCTCTGACCACCAAGGACACAGGCCAAGCTTTAGGAGAAGGTTGTCTTAACCTTAGTGCTTCACCAGTGCCCTTTGATGGCTGTTCAGATCAGCTCCATACGACTAAAGACTGCCTACTTTCCTTCTTTTGATAATGCCTTCTTTCCTCCTATATTTTTCGTTCAACCTTTCTTTAGTATTTTCTTTTTTCCATTCTTTTGTCCTCTTATATTTCTTTCTTTCTCTCTTTCTTTCTTGTATCATTTCGTCCATTCTTTTCCATCCATCCATATATTCATCCTTCCATTATACCGCTTGTCCCATGTAGGGTCGCAGAGATGTTGGAGCCTATCCCAGCATCTCAGGCTTAGGCAGGGAAACAACCTGGAGAGATGGCCAGTCCATCACATTCTTCCTTTCTTGAACCATTTTTTAAGGGTGTGCCATTTATCCTGGGATTTGTGTGTGTTTTCGTGCTAGTACAGCAGAGACTGAAATAAACTTTTCTATTAAGAGGTGATATTTTCCTATTTTAAGTAGTATTTTTATCTTTATAAAGGGACTATTTTCTAACCTTAAACGTATGTATCATCTTTTATGTCAAGGGCATGCTGTTTAGAGAATGGATGAATTTAATAGATGGATACTTTAAATATGAACAAAATTGTAAACAAAAACTGCCAGTTGGTGGAAGTAGGTGTTACTGTCTTAATAAGTGAGTCACTGAATCATTCAACCAATTTGTTCAAATGGCTGATTTATTCAGGAGCGAGCAAGTGACTCTCTGCCTGAAATATGCATACTTTGCAACAATATAGTGTGCGACACACAATATGTGCATTCATAAAACAGCAGATGAAAAGTACCCAGATGACTGATTAATTGCGGAGAAATTCTGAAGTGACTTTACTTTCCACTATTCAGTGAGACCAAGAGAGAGGATTTGTGAATGGCAGTGAGGTGTCACAACTGATGCTGGTAGGTCACGTGAGAGTGACAACATTACGAATGTTGTACGTCTGAATTTCATTCATACTACCCACATTCATACTATATATAACATGCTTTCTTAATGGCCATATAGTACGTTTCAAACCAAATAGCTACTAGATGGGATTCATGAATGGGTCGTTGAATCATTGACTCGCCCCATTCGTTCAAAAAGTTCACAAATTAATTTATTAACGAAACACTGTTTTGTGCTGCTCGGAGATGCACCATAGTTTCACTCTTGCTTTGTTTGGAGCTATTGTCGTTGGTGAAAATTGACTATTGGGTCTAAAATGTAATTCTTAATATTAACTTGTTGTGTAAAATAAATATCACATTTGCAGATGTGCTGATTTTCAAGAAAAATGCACTTCTGCTTTTGTGATATTGCTTAACTAGGCTGTATCATGATATAAATGTAAGACAAAACTCATTCAGGGACATTTTTGCCCCATTGAATGAATTGAATTGGTGGCACTGTGACTGTTTTTCTGTTTTCAGTTGTTTTTTTGCAAAGTGAGTTACACACTCAGTGTTAGCATCCACATTGTTAAAATAACATTTACAATATTATCATAGACAATACATATCACACACCTCTACCTTTCGTCCTGTCTCTTACTTCGTTCCTTTTGACTTTCTTACATTTTTGACCTTTCCTTCTTCTGACCATTCATTTTTCAAGCCTCCTTCATTCATCCTTTCTTTAAATCTTTCATATTTCTTTCTTTTTCTCTTGAACTATAGTAAAGAGCTGTGTAAGCAGAAGAGGCAGCTTATGTGGGGCAGCTCTGTCACACAGAGATTAGTGCAGGAAGCCAGGTGTGGGATGAGTCCTGACTGGTGCTGAGATAGTCGGCTCAGATTTAACCCAGTATATATACAGTCTATAGACCCCACTGCAAAGGATCATGGGCACCTTGCACTGAAGAAAGACCACTTTGTCTTGGTTCGTCTTGATTTCAGTGTGAAAGGAGAATTGAGTTGAAAATGTAGTACTTAAACATTTTTCAAGACTCCATAAAAGCCAACTGTCATTACAATAAAATGGACAGATATTCTATAATAGCATGTTCAGTAAAAACACGATAGTATGTGCTCTAATGTTAACATTGTATGACACATAATATTTCACAACACTGAGAGGAACAAGTTTTGAACAAGGCCCCCGGTTTGAGAAGGTGTCTATTTCAGGAGCTTGACGAAGTAATAAGTCCAGACTTTTCATCGAGCACATCGCATCTCCAGCCACATTGGCTTTCACAGAAACAGAACTGAATAGATGTTTTGTTCTGAAACATGTAGCATGCTCTCCTCTGTGCTGTAATGTAAGTGTTCAAGCCGCCCAGGTTCTCCACTCGTTTACCCTACAGCATAAATCACCCACTAGATTCCTGAGAAATACACTGATGTTGAGTTTAGAGTTGAAGAAAAATGATATTTAAAATGAGCTCTCTCGAGTACACCAATATATTTTATGGGGAAATTCACAGTGCGTTATATTTTTGGTTATTCAGAAGTAAAAATATGCAGTGATGATCAGGGCATAAAGTTATTCACCTCTCAGAGATGTTTAGCCTGCTCCCAGCTGTTATTTGACCAGAGCAATTAGGAAGGAAACATTTGTCATTGGTGAATCTGTGACACATGCAACAAAACAGACACAGCTGCACACAAGCTTTCTTAATTTCTCCAAGCATTTAGCACTTTGTGTCCAAGCTCAGACCAGTCATATATCAATATAATTGTAAATGCTGTGGTTCTGTAGAGATATCACAACATTATTCTGATTCTTTGAGCATCCCGACCAGTCTTAAAACAGGAAATTTAGCTCAAACAATACAGAAAGTTTGGAGCTGGGCTATTTGTTTGTTCAACCAGTAGGAGACGGGATGTGTTTGGGAAACTTGTTTGACAAACCTATTTTTGCAGTTGTATTCAGTGATGCTAGTGGCACAGAAATTACTGCAACTTATATGTCACAAGCCAGGTTTTCATCCAAAGTTGCAAATTTACCTTATGCAAAATTAGAATCTCACATAAAACATTTGTGAATAAGCAACGTTTTCATCTGACAAATCAAAGAGAACAAAATCATCACTTCCTGATAAACTTCCTGGCACTAAATATAACACAGAAAAGTAGGAGAAGCCACTGAATATAATAACTTTCATATGTATAATAAATGACTTGTGCCTCAAAGTGAGCAGACGAAACACAATGAATGCAGTCATTGCTTTCATTGATGCCTGCTGTTTGGGAACGCAGTCATGTAACAGTTCTGGGAGGCAATAATACAGAAATACTTTGATGACAGACTTTGCTTGGGCATTTCAGAATGACCATAACAACATTTCAGATGCTGTGCGAGAAGATCGGTCTGCTGGTTAGTCAGGTTATGCTGTTCCATCGCACAAAGTCACATGACTTTTTTGATGTGCATCGAAGATTTTATTTGGCAAATGCGTTTCCATCTCCCATTATTTGCATTAACCCTTTTTTGCACAAGACAAAAACCACCTCAAGCGAGTGTAAAACCTTTTTTGCGAATTAAGGGATTTTTTTTTATTTGCCATTTCCATCACTTGTTTCTGATGTGATACTTCAAAATGCGCATTAAATGCGTACTACTAATCATTTTTCTCATGAGAAAAAACCCTAGTAGTCTCATAAGTCTCAACAATGAAACAGTCTCTTCTCAGATTCGCCAAATTGCCAAAATTGCAATCAAATTTCAGAGATCTTAATATGAACTCAAAACATTTCTCATTAAATTTCCTGCACCTTTATGTCTAATTTAATTTCTTCTACAGAATTTTAGGAGAAACATCTGAGACAAATTTGATACCTTAGTAAAACATGACTGAGAACATTAAGTCTCATAAAAGAACAACCTCCAAGCAGTAAAAAGTTCCTCAAGGGACAAGTGCAGAAAATGTCCAGAAAAGGCCAGTCTGCTCTTTCACTTCAATCGATCTCACTGCAGTGACGTGTGTAACTGTGTGTGTCTGAGTTTGCTCGTTTATGTTCAGCCGAGACACCGGCGTTTGACTGATGGCTGCATAGAGTGAAGGTACGGGACTGTGATATGCCTGACGTTCTTCTACGGCTTGGGCACAAATATCACTCATTCACCCACTGCTGACACTTAACACTGCGCAGCCCACATCAGCCCTGCTGAGATCTACATTTAACACGCTGCCCAATGACACCATTCCAGTTGTAGAGGTCTCAATAATTACCACAGCTGGATACTGCTTGTTAGAATCCAACCTGGCAAGTCAGTGCTAAAGCCATGATAATCACTGCAGCTCTTCTGATACTGGAGACCAAAGACAAAAGTCCTGAAAAAGTCAGATTTATTTATGACAGATATGGCATTTTATTTTATTTTATTTTATTTCATTTCATTTCATTTCATTTCATTTCATTTCATTTAAACCAATATATTGCAGATATCTCTGTCTGTAAAAAAAAAAAAAAAAAAAAAAAATCTTACCTGGACAGGTCATGTGGTTCAGCAGTGCTAAGAGAAGTATATTAATTTAATATTCATTTACCGTTTAGTAGACGTAGTATTCAGTTTATACAACTAGCCTGAAAGTTTTTTAATGAGCTACTGTACAAAAAAAGCATACTATTTTACTTGAGTGATTGATGATGTAAAAAAAAAAAAAAAAAAAAAAAAAGCATTTTGCATCCCCGTGTTTTGGGATCAAGTGTGTATATCTGATAACAGATCAATGTTTATTCCAGTATTGTTCAATGCTTCTTTGCTGCAAAGGTTGATTGTTTTACATCCAGGTTTGCATGGGTGTGATGAGATGACCCTGTCGGTGTGATGATAAATTGGTGGAGAATGTGGGATGTGGATGACCAGTAATTTGAATGACTTTGAATAAATGATCTGTTGTGCAAGATCAAGGCATTTGTGTAAGCTCAGGGCTTGCCGAATGGCTCCTCGGCATAATGCTTGTGTCTGTATCTGCCGTGAAACAGGGGTACGTCTCAATCTGCCGTTGACACAACTGCAGAGTTGGATGAATAATACATTTAGTACAACTGAAAGCGTTAGAAGTATCGAGGAGCACCATTCCTGTGGGTATGTGCTCCAGACACCTCATTTCATGCTGTTTCTCCTTCCCATCCCCTCTTCTTTAAATGCCCTCCTTCTCCCTCTACTTCCCTTTTTCTTTCCCTTCACATTTAGCGTTTCGTCAACATAACATTAAAAAGTTATTACCACAGCATTTTAGAACAGAATGATTATTAAAAAAAGAGACTTTTTTTCTGTAAAAAAAAAACAAAAAACAGCTGTGCTTGCTCACAATGATGCTACAGTGTTGTGAATGGTTGCCAGGGTGTTGGTATGTGGTTAGGTGTTCTGAAGGGTGTTCACTGTGTTTTCTAGGGTGATCTGGGTGGTTCTTAACAGGCTCAAGTCAACTCAGCCACCCTCTATTATATTTTTATCTCTAGATATGGCTGGAGTACTTCAATGTAAGTCTAAAGGATTGTTTTATCTTAGAAAAGTAATACCTCTCTTGAATAAAGCCACATGATTTGAGGAATCATTTGGGTCTATAGCACAACAATATGGGGTTAGGTATGTGCTAAACTTTAATTATTTCTGGGGTTATGGGTTTGTTCAAATGCCAAAGAATTCCATTCTAGAATTCTAAAAAATTACACTCTAGAATTATTCAAATCAAAAAAGTCATAACAACGCGTTTATAAAGTTTTGAGAAATGATGGGTGGTTTATTTGTTTATTTTTATTGTTCATTTGTTTATTTATTGAGGCTAACAGAAATTAAGTGCAATTACTATGTAATTAAAATGTAATTCACCCAAGTACTACTCAAGCCAAACCTTGCTTAGCTTCAATGATCAAGCGTATGCATTTTTATATGATTGTAAGTAGTAATTTAGTCAGACTAAAGCAATAATTTGTCATTTTAAGTGTCCAACTAAAATTGTGATGTCAGATTTACAGACTTAGATGAAGCAATTGACTTCATCCAGCAACTATACATGTTAATTAAAGTTTTAATTGGTCTTGGTGTTATGTTCGGTTACACTTTAATTTAAGGTGTCATTGGTACAGTCTAATTATACATTTAAGTGCTGAGTAATATTAATTAATTACATGTACTTACTATATGGTTTGGGTTAGGATTAGGGTTTGTTTTAGGGTTACTTGCATGTAATTATGCATAATTAATTGTTGTTATAATAGTAAGTACATGTAACACGCGCAACAAAGACACCTTAAAATAAAGTGTTACCTTATGTTCTTATTCCAAAAGACAAAGGTGATGCTCAGCATGTATTTAATCCTTCAAATATTCAATTATGCTTTGTCACGTATACCTGGAAAGACAGATTAAAAACTGGACCTTGATTACGCTAAAACCCTCTGTAGCTCAATTATAACTCTGCACGTAAATGCACTTATTCTCTTTGCACATAATCATTCTTTACTTGACATTTTCCTTCCTAGTGAAACTCATTTCTTACCTCTCAACCTGATAAAGCATTCTGCACCCTTGTTGTCATTAGGTTCGTTTATTTAAGTTCACCCCTGGCCATTTTTGTGCGTCACATTTCCTCCTTCTTCTCTCAACTCGCCAGCATCAAGGGGCACAGGAACGGCTCGCAGACCGAACGGGTGAGTCACTGGCACAGACAGACTAATAATGACCTGCGGGACTGTTCTAAGACAAGTGCGTCTCTTCCGTCACACTTTTGTTCCACCTTTTAGTCTTTTGAACTGCTCAGATAGATTAGTGTGAGAACTGTTAATGAGCTTCTAAAAATGGCTCTGCTAACGAGACATTGTGAACGCAAACACAGGCAGACGAACATACCTGAATAGTGTATTTACACAGGACATTCACGCACACACATCTTTATACTTTTTTCGACTCTTTCTCTTGCCGATGGTATTATGGGAGGTGGGGGGTGTATAAATGTGTGCTACGACTGTGGAGGCATATCTAAAGGAGTGCAGATAACACCAAAACACTCACAGCTGACTTTCCACGCTGCTCTCGTCTCTAATGGCAATGCGAGGCTGGACCGGACCGAGCACTCCAGGAGAGACGCACGCTGTCCGAAACTGAGAAGCGAGTGTGAGGCAGGCAGATAAAAGTGTTCTCTGTGTCTGCGCTGTCCTTCAAGCTTCCTGATGGATTACTTTAAAAAGGGGGAGAAAAATAATCTTGAGGATGAATGAAGCGCTTAAAAAGAGAGAGTGAGAGACGGGACAAAAGGTGAGCGCAGTCCGTCGATCTAACCCATTCCATTCATCCTCTTTTTCTTCATCATCCCTTGCTAGTTCACGCTTTCACACCCCCCACCCCTCCTTTTTTTGCACTTGCCTTTGTCCTTGTCCTCCCTGTCTGTCTGTCTGGCCGGCTGAATGCGGGTGTCATGGAGAGAGAGCAAAGGTCTCTGCACTGAGGGGGCGGGAGCGCGATGAAGCCATTGTCAAAGCCACGGCTAGGCATTGTGTTCATGTCCAGCCCACTGTCCCCCAAAACTGGGCCTCTCCTGCTCTGAGCCCCAATACTGCAGATGGAAAGGGGTTGAGCGGCTGCGGCATGGAGGTACGGCAGCTGTTTGCTGCTCCTCTGCGCCCCGTCCTGCGAGCTGGGGTGCCGTCCAGCGCCAAGCACAGCTAAAGGAGCTGCGTCACAAAGCGAAGCCCTTTGCTGATTCTTCCACTCAGTTCTTATGCTCGCTCATCCCATACGTCTCCATCCACTCTGCGGATATCTTCGGGGGGTTTACGGTTGTGTTTTGGCTTTGCCTCCGTTTATGCACCTGTGCTAAGCTATCAGCTGTTATACTGAATGCTTATGTATCTTGAGTGTAGCGAGAGGTTTAGGACGTCTACTGTATGTATTTCTTTTTTTTATGTGCATGTGGATTACAAACATTCACACAAAGCATATTTTTCTTTCTTTTGCAAAAAATGAGTGAAAAATATGACCTAAATGTGTATACTTATAGCACATATATGTAAAAGTTTGAAAGTTTCCCCTATCTGAGGCATCACACAGAGAAGGACCAAGAGAAATTAAATGGCATATCAAACCAATTTATTCATTTGGGCAGAGGTGAACACATAACACAATGTGATTATGTTGTAATACATTTTTTTAGACAGTTTATTTGAGACTTTAGATTTGAAGAAAAGACTACCTTGATGCCCTTCATGCCATTCCAAACCTGTACAATGTACTTTTTTCCTACAAAACACAAAAGAATATATTTTGAAGAATGATTTTGTCGATACAGTGAAACCAACACTGCAAACATTTTTTAAAATATCTTCTTTTGTGTTCCACAAAATAAAGTCATACAGGATTGGAACAATGTGATAGTCAGTAAATGTTGATACACTTTTCATTTTTGGCTGAACTATTCCTTTAAAATCAACATGAAATCAATTCCGTTTCGGCTGACATCACTAAGCCCTCTCACCCTCTTCCCTCCAGCCACCTGTCATATCGAGACCACCAAAATTTCATAAATACCTACTGGATGAAATCAAATTTAGTCATTTTATCTGGACAATGTCAATTTACAGAAGTAAAATGGACTTTGAATGTTGTTTTATGTTGATTTTAGCCTCTAATTTGCACCAAATTGGACTTAGGTTCAAGAATTCTGAACCTGGATGAAATATGGCTATGAAATCTAGCAGTTCTAATCAGTAGCTCTTTGTATCTCATAAAACAGTGGATAAAGAGAGATGTTTTTGCCTCACTGCAGTTTTCTTGTTATTAGGTTAAATGAACTGGAAATATTAAATTATGTCAGCTTAAGGTTAGAGAACTCAGTATTGTCGTTTTGAATTCTACAAGGCTACAGATATTTGTATAGATGTTTCTCTTTGGTGCTCTTCATTTGCACCGCAAGCTTCTCTAGCTGCATTCAGCTAAGGCAAAAACATGAGTGATCAATAGTGTTTTTCTTGTTTGGCTGTAGGTGTTCAAACTTTTAAATTTGGTTTTTAAAGTAAACAATCCCAAGTCTTACACACTGATTGACAGGTTATATCAGGAGATGTTATTCACCGTATTATAGCATGTCCAGTCAGATTTCATGCGGTCACCGTGCAGTTTTCATCTTTGTCCAGGAGAGGGAGGAAACTGAACGTCTTTGCGCAAATCATGAAAATCTACCCCCTTCACTGGCTCTGAGGCATACTAGTGAAATCAGTAGTTCCGATCCAGATTGATTCCCTTTGTTGTGATACAATGATAATCTAAAAAGATTAGGAGATACTGAGTTCAAATGTTTTGAAGTGGGTTGCTTAATTTTCTCTGCATGTTTCTGTCCGAGTCTAAACTCATCCCTTCATTAATGACCATTGTTTTTCTTCTTTTTTCATTGTATTTTTTGAAATACAGATTACGAAGATAAAAGATTTTATTGCCATAATTTCTTTATTAATTCTATATTAATAAATACATTTGTATTTAGCTCAATTTATAAGAAATACATAAAAACAAATATTGTATTTAATTATTTTTTTTCACTAAGTTTGTTTATTACAATGAATACAATCGTTATGATAATTCACCCAGTATCTGTGTGGAGCATCTTTTTGAATCCAAAATTTGGCAGATGTGATCTTAAGTCTTAATCGTGTCTAAAACGGATATCTTGTTAAAAAGCCGTACAGCTTTGGGCAGGAATCAGTTTTGTTAGCTGGCTGCCTGCCTTTTAACCAGTACAAAAGACAGAACATTTTCTTTTATCTCAGTAACCTGGCAGAATAATGAAATAAAGATAAAAATCTAATCCATTCCCAACAAAAAACCTTTGAGCCTGGAAATATTCTGAAGCGTATTGAAGCCTTTCCCTTAATTTGTTGGATTTTATTAATTTTATTTAAATTGTATTTCAAATCATTTATTTAGTTTAATATAGACTGCGTTAAAAAGGAGTAAACCGTCAACATAATAAACAGAAATGATTAAAGTTTAATTTTAAATAAAGATATTATGTTTTTTATAAGAAGTTTAAAAACCTTTTCTCATCTAATAAAAACAAAAAAACGAAGCAAATGTCCATCTACGAGATCTCCGTGTTGTACGCACCACTCCGTAGCTGCCAGCAAATTTATCGAGCTACCGTGAATTGCACTCGACTCCCATGTTTTAAGTGCAGGATAAGATTACGGAAAACTAGGTTGTGATATACGGTACATGCCGTCCCGGCTGGCCTAGCAGATGAGCGCTTATAGTGATTTAATAAGCGATGGGGTCCAGAGTGGCCGTAACGGGGCAGGCGGCAGATAGAGGCGCGTACAGTGCAGCCGGGACTTGATTTGTTTCCTTTCCTGTAAGCCCCTCTTGCGCCCCCCTTGCCATCCCCCTTCTCTCGGAGCAGTGTAAACACACAGCTCCAGAGGAATGTTGGACTCTCTGACCTCACAGCAAACGCTCTTCTGCAGTTCATTCGGTTCAGCCTGGCCGCGCTGTGCTCCGAGAGAGCACGCACACGCACACGAGCTGCCAGATTTCCTCCTGCTTTCGCTGCTGCTGCGGCTGCCATTGTGCACATGAGCTGCAGCGCTACCTCTCTGCATGCAACTGTGCACATTCAGCCATTTATGCCCACCGCGTACGCTTTCAAGTCTGGCAATTTCGCCTACGGGCGCTGTTGGTTTGAATGAATTCCAATCACCCTTCCCCCCTCTCTGTCGGATGCACGCCGTATGCATGGCTCGACCGTGCGGTGCCATTGGGCATAGGACAGACAGCAAGTTCTAAGTGGCTTTCCGGACAGAGTCGCACAGATAGGAGCGGATTGGCTAAAGATAGATCAAAGCAGACAGCATCTGTCAGTGTGTGTAAAGGCAGTGTAAAATAAATGTTTGACCTCCTCTCTCTTGCTCCGGCCGCTTTTAGAGCAGCCTCTAGTGTGTCTGAGCTCTGATGAGATGTGTCAGGCTTCGGTCACAACCACCCAGACCAAAATATGAGGCCATGTCAGTCCGGCTCTGTCCATCTGTTCGCAGCACATGTTGAGTGATTTGCAGTGGTATAGATTGCATTAGTGGCCGCCCACTTTTTCAGCGGATTTGGTCCCTGAAGTATTTTTCCATTCATTTTTCTCACAGGGATTGTAAAGTCTTCATTGAAACACTATAGGCCTTGATCTGAGCCAGCAAGCTATGAGGTAAAAACTTTATTTAAAGCAAAATGTATATGAAAATCGCATTATAAGACAAAAGTGAACGACAAGTTTTTTAAAGGGTTAATTTACCCAAAAATGAAAATTCTGTCATTAATTACTCACCCTCATGTCGTTCCAAACTTCTTCGTTTATCTTCGGAACGTAAAAATGAAGATCTTTTTAATGAAATCCGAGAGCTTTCTGACACTGCATAAACAGCAATGTAACTACCACGTTCAAGGCCCAAAAAGGTAGTAAGGACATTGTTAAAATAGTCCATGTGCCATCAATGGTTTAACCTTAATTTTATGAAGCTACGAGAATACTTTTTGTGTGTAAAGAAAACAAAAATAATGACTTTAACAATTTCTTCTCTTCCGTGTCAGTCTTCGTAGCGCATTCACGAGAGTACCACAATGCATGCGTGTGATGCTGCTGACGCAGGAGTCGGCATTTTGGGTGAACTAACCCTTTAACCACAAATTCTGTTTTTAAACTATTATTTTAAAAATATGAACAGATGACTCCAACAAAAGCATGTCCACCTTATTTTGCAATGCAGAAATCGGACTGTTTTCGTACAGCTAAACTAACTGGTGGATGACACCAGAAACCTCGTACATTCAAGGTTAAAATGCCCATGGCTGCTCATATGTTAAAAAAAAAAAACCTTGGTTAACAACCTCTGGACTCACAACAGGTCTGTCTGTAAAAGTTTATAAGTTATCGTTAAAAATCAATTTCCCTATGGCAAAAATGAATGGAGTTTTTACTTCCGGAGCCCAACTGTTGCGCTGTATTGCCCTCTGCATGTAAGTAGTCATGCCGGCGGGCCCGGGGTGGGTTTCCAGGGCCCCTGATTAAAGCACTTTCAGTTAGCGAACAGGGTGGGGAGTGGGTTGTTGGCAGGGGGCTGAGATAACAGTGAGGAATTTCACCTGAACAAAGACGCTGGTTGTGTTGGCTCCCCACCAGGGGCTTGATCTACACAAGCTGTAATTTTCACAAAAAAGAAACCCTGTTCGGACTCTGCATGTTCGATTTGGTCAGCACATCATTCCTTGTAATGACGTACACTATGGCCCGCTTCCACCTTTTATGTAAACGTCGGCTGAGGATATTAATGTGGATTGTGTTTATTTATCTATACCGTCCTGATGGCATGTTATTGAAATAGGCATAATTACAGTACTAGGACTTTGAAATGGCATATTATTTTCATCAAGCATCCACTATAATCAAAAGCAGCCTCTCCTGATGTAGTTTGATTAAACATTGTTAAATAAAGCCATGAGACACACCAGAGGGTGGGTATGCAGTGAAACTGCCCTCTGTTGGTATTTGAAGCATAATGCAAACTTGATACAGAGGTCACTCAATATACCTCTTCACCTCCTATGACCTCTAGTAACATAAACACTAGTTCAGTATAACTGTATGTCTTTATATCATTTTGTCAATGTTAATTAAACAGTAACAGGCTTTCGTAAATTCAGTGAAGTAATATGGCCGGATTTCATTTCAGATTTCATGATGTTTATTAAACAGTTCACCTAAAGAAATTTAAATTCTAGATTCATTTACTCGTCCTCTTTCCTTTTTTGAGGCTTTTTGCTTTTTTTCAAAAATGCAGAAAAGCGCTTATAAAATCATTATGAATGATAGCTTTGTGTGCAAAATTGTATGAAAATTTAAACTACTGTTCAAAAGTTTGGTTCAGTAAGATTTTTCTTTTTTGAAAAGTCTCTTATATGCTCACGCAGGCCGCTTTATTTAGATTAGAAATACAGTAATATTGTTAAATATTATTACAAATGAAAATTTTAATTTTAATGTATTTTAAAATGTTATTTATTTTTGTGATTGTAAAGCTACATTTTCAACATCATTACTCCAGTCTTCAGTATCACATGATCCTTCAGAAATCATTCTAAAATCCTGATTTGATGCTCAGGAAACATTTCTTATCAATGTTGAAAATATTCAACTTACTCAAACTTTTAAACGAAATTGTAAAATCTTCCCTTCCGTTGATCTGTGAACAACTGCAGTTGGATCATTGAATCAATCATAACTGGATCAGTTTAAATTGTGAATGAATCATTAAAACCAGTGTTGTGAACTGGATTAACCAGTTCATTGAAAAGAATGACTTAAAATAATTATTCATAATAATCAGATATTGCTGCATTTCTCATTAACTCAAATGAACATGCTAGTGTGTATAACTTAAGAAGCTCACAATTCATGTGGTCTATTATGTAGTTATTGTGCTTTTAGGTCCTATTTAAAGCTTGCCCTCATTCATTGTAACTTTATGGAAAAGTACCGTTCTTCACAATATCTTCTCTTGTGTCCCACAGAAGAAAGAAAGTCACACCGGTTTAGAAAAACACTAGAATGAGTAAATGAAGACAGAACTGTCATTTTTGGGAGTGCTATGACTTTAAAGCACATTCATTAGTGTATCTCCTCTGCCCTTCCTCTAATGCGGTACTTGGACTGAAGTCACTGTTTGATGGCAAAGTGCAGTGAATGCGAACTTTGTGAGGAAGACTGATGGTGTGGCAAAGATAAACAGATGGCTGCAAATATCGACTGCTAAATTATTCATCAGGGCTCCAGCTTTTGGGTAGCGACAGAGTGATAGAGTTTACTGGGATGATGAAAGAGATGGAGTGTGAGAGAGAGAGAGAGAGGAAGAAAGAAAAATAAAGAGCCCAACACCGGCATGGATATAATAGCCTCGCATCGAATTTGCCGAAGTGCCACCGCCTCATTGAAACACGGCCGTTATTCACGTCTGTTCTGAATGTTGATGTTGTTGTTGAAATATTATCCTTAGATGTTTCCCAGATGTCAGTGTGTGCTGTGTTGGTCTTAGGTGCTGTCAAACATCGCTCTCTGATTGTGATTTGCGGCGATGTTGAATAAAGGCCTGTCGAGAGGAGGATAACATAGCATTAGCGCTGCTTATGTCTACATGCTCATTACATGCGAGCGTTTACACGGCTGCTGATTTAACAACACTCTGACAGAAGATGCATTCGCTACCGAACATCATTGGCATGTCTCTTACACATTTACACAGACAAATCTCTGACACAGACACACTGTCTCGCACTCCCTTTCACACACACACATGCATACGCCTCACTCTCTTCTGCGTTTAAGACTCCGGGGAAATAGAGCAGAGAGGAAACTACGTGTCTTCACCGAGCAAGGTCTGTCTGGTGTCATGGCAACCAGTGCGGATTTACCCCACCCTCTTCCATCAGCCTCGAGAGGGAGGAGGAGAAAAGGATGGAGAGAGAGAGAGAGTCAGAGAGGGGTGAGGACAGAATGATACTAGGTGGTCGCAGTGCTGTTCACGTTACTGAAAATAAAACAAACAGAAATGAAATGGAATTAATATAAAATGTATAATATATTAAATATATAAATATAAAATATTAGTAAGAAAAAAACTAAATATTACAAAAATTTAAGTCCCCCCCCCCCCCCCCAAATTGAACAAGTTAATGTTAGTTTTAAATGCAAAACAAAATTATATATATATATATATATATATATATATATATATTAATGTAATAATGCTAATACTATATAATATATACAGTAATATATATACACATACACACACATTTAATATATAAAATATCAATATAACAATACTGAAAATAAATTAAAATATTAATTGAATTACTATAAATAAAATTTAAATATATAGAAAGAGATAAACTGAAATAAAAATTATTTTTTAAAATGTATAATATAAAACATACAAATATAAAAGTATAAAGCACAAAAATTACTATACTTATGCGTACATATATATAATAAAAATTATATATTAGTGTAGTAATACTAATACTATATATACACATACACACAAATTTAATATATAAAATATCAGTACTGCAAATAAATTAAAACATTAATTCAATTCCAAAAAAAAAAAAATAAAATAATAAATTAAATTAAATAATAATTTAAAGTTAATTTATAAATAATATATAATAATACTGAGAGAGAAACTGAAATAAAAATTAATTTATAAAATGTATAATATAAAATATATAAATATAAAAGTATAAAAAGCATTTAAAATGTATAAAAATTAAAAAAAAAAAAAAAACAGAAGAGCTTGAAAAATAAATGAAACAAAAATTACTGAATCTAGGTAGGTTTTCATTTATGTATACATACTCATTTGTACCTCGTTTTGGATAAAAGCGTCGGCTAAATGATTAAATGTAAATGTAAATGTAATAAGTGTGTGTGTGTGTGTGTGTGTGTGTGTGTGTGTAATTTCAATTCTTCTGCCTTCATTATTAGGTAATATAAAAAATTAAAACAGAAATTCGAAAACTAAACTGAAAATCAACAGTTAGAGAGTCAAAATGAAAGGTAAACTAAAATAAAAAGAAATTGAAAATAAAAACTAAATTGAAAACTATGTAATAATTCTAGGTGGTCGGAGATATGTTTAGAAGAAATAAATAAACATTCAAAACTTTTGGAGGCCAGAGACTTAGAGAGGAATGATGAATTATTCTTGGAAAGAAAAGGTGGATTGAGGCAGACAGAGAGAGAGAGAGTGACAGGGACAGAGCACAGGCCAAAGATTCAGAAAGCAAGGGAGCGTGGAGGATGATTTGAGAGAGAAAAAGGAAACAGCCTAGAGAGAAAGAGGGAGGGAGGCAAATGGGACGGCGGGTCATTTAAGGACACTCACAAAAAAATTGCCATCTCTCATGGGCCGCTGATGACTGCAGAGTGAGACAGAGCGAGAGCGAGGACTGCAGCAGTAGATGACGCCCAGTCATTGCCATAAACCACCACACAATACAGCACCGCTCCATCAGCACCACAAACATTCAGACAGTCACCCAAATTTCTTTTGAAATCAAGCAGTGCAGTATATATTTAATTCTCAACACACAAAAAAGATGCAAGTAAACCCATTTTTATTGTACCTATTTTAAAATGTCCATGTTTGAGGGCATAAATTTGGTTAGCATCTACCAGGAAATGAATTTGCTCTGTATATTTAATTTAAACGTGCCTTCAGTGTTACCAATAAAATCAATACCAAGATTTGGTAAGTTTTAAAAGCTAAATGTTCAGTTTTATATTTTGTTATATTCATTTCTATCCTAACTATCCAGAATTTTATGGTCAGCTGCATTTTGTTCATTACATTAGCATCTGTGGGCTACTGAAGACTTTTTTAGACCTCTGTAAAGCCCTATTCAGATCTGACTAGTTTTCACAGTTTATAGTTTCATAGTTGTACTTTCATTTTAATCCCATCTGAATCAAACATATCTGTGTTTTTCTCACTCAACCTTGGTTAAAATTATGTAGCAAATTACCTACTGTTTTTCAGGTCCTCATCCCATCCAATATGTCCATGATTGTGGTATATTATTTCCTCCCTCATTTATTTTGACCATCGGCAAATACTGCAAATATATCTGCAAATATATCTGTATGAGTGCGCTGCCTGGTGCAGCTTCATTATGGATTTGGACCTTATGCCAACTTTCTAGGTAAAATAACAGTTGGTGGTTCTGCTTTCATCTAATCTGACATAAAAAGAAAATGAAATCAATAAGCAAAGTCCGATCCCGGAAACTGCTTGGAGTGGCTACCGTAGTATGGTCCTCACCTTAATTAATTCCTTCCCTTAATTACGGAACATAATGTTATATAATTAATCACAAATCAAGTCTGGTTTATTTCAGTGGGTTTTGTGATGAGATCCAGAGCACATAATCATCCTTAACACCCACATCCAGACAACAAACACTCCCATCTTAAAATCTACACAAATCCCAATATAAATCACAGAAATCATACAAAATAACTGACTTTTTTTTTTCCTTCTGAGGAACACAAAAGTTATTTTAAAGATTCTTGGTAACTAAACTCTTTTAGTTTGGACAAAAACACTAAAAATATCTTCTTTTATGTTCCACAAAAGAAAATAAGTCACACAGGTTTGGAACAAAACTGAGGGTGAAAAATTATGACAGAATGTTAATTTTTGAGTTAACTATTTCTTTAGTACTAAACATTGCTATTTTCCCTCAATTGGCTCTTTGATAAGTGAAGCGTTCTAAGCAATGTGCCAGTTGCTTTTATTTAAACAACAAAAAAGAGCTTTTGTATTTCTTAGTTGAATGAACATTGAAACATTATTCTTATGCAGAAGTGTTAAATTAAAATACAAGAAACCAAAGCAAACTCTTATTTTAAAAAAAGAAGTAAATAAATATAAAATACATTTAAAAATACATAGTTATACTTTCGAGGCTAAATCATTGTGAAATAAACCTTGTCCTTATAGTCAGCATTCTGCCCTTTGCTTTTTGGATGGTTTTGGGAAATCCCTCCATTCATGCTGCAGACAATTTAACCTTGAGAGCTTTTTGCCATTTTCAAGGTATTTTTTGTAGATAATTGAAACCTGGATCATGTCCACTTTTCTAATCCATCATAATCAGCGAGGCTTTTGTTGTGATATGAGCACCCCAGAGGAAATATTTGAGTGATGAGAGAAAGATAAAATTACAACTACACGAGCAAAGAACATTTTTAAAGCAACAGACAACATGTTTTGCATTGTTATTTCAGTAAGAGTCAATGGAGTATGGTTTATATTTTCACAGCGTGCATGACGATCACAGTACTGTGACATCGGATGTTATTAAAGTTGACAACGTATGTCTTTGATTAGAAAGTATATTGTGTATGCTTGTCCTTCAGATTGTTGAAACATCATATTTGCATATGGCATATTTTGAATTAAACAGTCATTTATGGAAAACTTGTTTAATTACCAGTGTGTCATATTCCATTTATGTGATTATTCCTTCTCGCTGCAGTCATTAATTACTTTTTTATGCACATTAAAATATACGCCGCCCATTTATAAGCTTGTGACAGTCAATTTTTGCATTGCTTGTTCCTTATTTCTCAGTCATACGGGGTTGAACCAAAAGCAGCTCACCATGACATGCCAAACTAAAGAAATGAAATCCCTTAACACAGAGGACAAATAAACTGCCTAAAAGGCTGCTTTCAAACCTGCTGTGCACAGGTAGGCATGGAGAGACAGTAGCCTGCCTGGATGCATGTTGTTTAATAGGCATACAGGAGCCATACGCTAATAGCTCTCTGCTTACTTTGCCATCGCTTGGAACGCAGGGTCATAATTAAGGCCATTTACCGTAAAAGCCAGCACAATTAAAAAATATTTGAGTGCAATAAAAGAAAACGGTGAGCTAATGCAGCAGGAGCGTGTGTGTCAGAAGAAAAAAACATATATTTTTTTTCATCTCCCATTGTTTGACTGCATGCCCGGAATTGCCTGCCTGTCTGAAAAATGCAAGGAAAAAGTTGATCGTAAATGAGAAATCTGTCTTTGAAGGAGTCCAGCATTCAACCAATAGTTTGCAGGCCAGGAATGGGTGGAATGTGTTTGCACTGGCAAAGGGGAATAACAGTAAAGATAATGGTAACAATAACAGTGTGTGGGTTTCTAGTGGGCACTACTGTATGCTGTAGGCTTGCTTAGGGTAGTTAGTATACTAAAGAGTATGCACCACATAGTCCATTTTTAAGGTGTTTGCAGCAGGGGTATCTCATTTTCATACAATCGTATATGCGTAAAGGAGAGTAAACGTGTTAAGTGGAGGTAAGTACAGATGAGAAGAGTGTTCACTGAAAATCTCAACAGCTCACTGGAATCTACATTGTGAATGGATGACTGTGTTTTGTCTCATTTTAAAGTAATATCTTGTCTTTGTTTTGTTTTCAGAGGTTCATTGAAATATGCACCAACAAGATTCGTGGCACGAAGTACAAAGTCATCATTCAAATGTAAGTATGTGTTTTGTTTTGTTTTTCTGTGCACATCCATTACTGATATTTGAAGGCATCAATTGGATGCCTTTAATAACTGTGTGTGTAAACAAATATTTGGCACATGGAGAGAATACAAAACTTGCATTTGCGTGCAGCTGTTTTTATTCTTTACTCTTCAGCCTTGAAACACAGCAGCTGACCCACCACCAGCTGCTCAACACACACACACACACACACACATGCGAACACACAAACTTAAAGACCATTAATGAGACAGAGAATGTCTAACCAAATTTAAGTCTCTAGAGTTCTATTGATGTGAAAAATAGCAATCCACCACCAGAATTGTTGAGGTACAGGTAACAAAAAACCTTAGTCACTTAATATTTCAGAATTGTGACATTATATTTCACACTGTGACATATTTCACAATATGAGATCTTACAATCACCTGTTTAACTTTTTGCTCTGAGACAGTGCTTTCATATTTTCAAATTAAATATGGTGTCTATCAGTGTTGACGAAGCTAAAAAAGGCTAAAAGCTAACAATATAAAATAATTTATCACCGTTTCCACAAAATATTACACAGTAACTGTCAACACTGATAATATTAAGAACTGTTTCTTGGGCACCAAATCAGCATATTAGAATGATTTCTGAAGGACCATGTGACACTGAAGACTGGAGTAATGATACTGAAAATTCAGTTTTCAATTCAGAACGTCAGATGCGAATCAGTGAATCATTCCTTTTTCTGGTGAACTGTTTCTAGTTTATTTATGTGATCCTCTGAACATGCCATCTCAGTAAATTTAAGCTGACTGCGTGTTTGATTATTCTGATAATTATGTCTTGCTCAGCTTTAAAGCTGTGGCTGCACTGCTACTTGTTAGAAAAAATAAATAAATTTTTAATGGAAAAGCTTCAAAACATCTGAGCTACAGTCATTCTACTAAAAAAGTGTAGTTAAGTTAATAGCCTCATAGTCACTTCCCAACACTTGTCCTAGACGCTGTTTAATTGCTCAAAGAGAACAAACCCCAAATGTTACTCCACATGGCTACTATCGTTAGCGCCACAAGCCCAGTGCACTCATTCTGAAAACAGCAGCTTGTGTACTGACCTCAAGTTTGGAGCTTCTTTTGATGAGCACGAGTAGAGGAAAGTGAGAGCCTTATTTTAATTGCAGCAGGGTCACGGGGTCAGGGCAGAAAGCCGAGCCGCTCGCTTACACAGACAGGGTCTCATCTCAGGCTGGAGGCCGTCAAGGTGTGCAGAATGTGTGATGAGAGACAGAGAGCTACAAAAACTGCTTCTACAAATATTACAGACAATTTGTGTTAATGACAGGCAGACTTTTACACTAAGCGCTTCCATCTGCAAATCATCTGAAGGTCTCGCCAATTTAAGGACGGTTAAAAATATACCGCTGGATCGTCATAAAAGGTTGTCTGCTTTCATCTGTGAACAGTGGAATCTTAAAATAAATAACAAAACACAATGGATTTGCTGTGAAATCATCTTCAAGCTCTAGGGTCAGACCACAGCATTTTTGAACTTGCTGAATCCTGAAGCTGTTTGATGTCAATTATGCTGTTTTCACACTTGATTTGATCGCTTCCACCTCCCTCACCCCGGCCCCCGCAGGTCTCTTTTTACATTGTATTATTTGCCTCTGAACCGCTGTACATTTGCTCCATCTATGTGAATAACACTTTAATCACTAGCGGATTCACAATGAATCCAACAAACTGAAATGTGACATCAAACAGACTCAGGGCTGCACCAAAAGCTGTAGAAAGCACTGAGTTTTGCAGAGAAGCACATACTATGAAGCCTCATCCACCTCAGGTGTCTGGATGTTTTGCCTCTAACCGAAGATTGATTAAATCGCATCGCTATTAATCAAGGCAAATCAGCCAATGTCTCTGCAGAGGACCGAGCGTGCTAAAGTATCATGAGATACAGATGGTAAGAAAGTCCTACACTATGGATGAGCAGAGGGAGGGAAAGAGAAAACGAGACAGAATGCTAGAGACCAAGTGAAGTTAAATGCTTTTTGTCAGCGTGGCATCATCTGCATTCAGACTTTGTTGCAGCTTGGAGTTGGACGAGATGATTTCAGAAACACTTTAATGGCTTTAATGAATCCCTCAAGCCAGGGCTGATAAAGTGATACACCAAAACGAGCTCCTAAATAGCGTCTGAAAGCTAATTAGGAGAGCTGCTCAAACATGGTACAGGGACGGTGATGAATTTCACAGTCGAGGCTTTAGACTGCACAAATAACCCCAGATCAACCATTCGCCTGCTCACCTAGATGAATGATCTGCTCTGATAGACTCATGCTCCCTGCAAAGAGACCCTGATGAGAGCGGAAGAGGTGCTGTGGTGCGGTGCATTAGTACGCCGGGCGAGCTGTCAGCCGCTCTCCCTCTAGTCTGGCTTCTCTGGGTGTGAAGCTCTGCAGTATCTGTACATTAATGACTGCTGCTGAGAGGCCACCGGCTCTCCATCCTAAGCAGCCTGACCTTCGCTGTCCTTGGCATTCAGACCGTGAATGAAGGAGAGCGGGAAAGAGGGCGGGCAGGCTGAAAAGACAGGAGGGTATTGAATAAAGCAACAAGGGAAAAGGGAGATGATGGTAAAGAAAGAGAGGCAATAAAGATGGGACGATAGAAAGAGGTGAAAATAAAAAAGAAACAGACAGAGTAACACCCCTGTTGACCCGACAGACGGGTAGGCTTGTCAGATGGTTCTTCATTTCGTCTGCTAATAAACAAGATTATTATAGTCTCTGAGCGGATGCCCAGGGGCAGCGAGTCCATGTGTACACTAATAGAAAGTATGGAGTGACCTTACCCATATTAGTGTGTTTGCGTGTTAGTGTCTGGATGTGTGGTTTTGCTGTGCATTTGGCCTATGTCTGATTGTTTGGGTTGGTTTGTTGTGTATTTTAAGGCCCTGATACAATTCAAATGAAATCGGATTACAAACTGGTGTGACGTCGTTTTGAACAAAATCACTTGCTGTTTGTTTTGGGATTTCGAAAACAGCAAACTTTCCAGAAATGTTCACTCCTGCTGGTAAACACCTTTGGATTACCATTGGTCAATGGCGATGAAGTATTAGGTAGGTGTGCTCTGAGGCTCCTCCTTTTTTGAAATGGAAATCTTCTCCAGTTCCTTGTTTCTGTTCAGTCTGTGGAGATCAGAATGAGAGTAAAAAGAAACACTGGAAAGCTAGTAGAAATTGAAGTTGTAATTGTAATTGAAAGTGACACTGAGATTGTTGTTGTTGTTTAATACTGTAAAGCTGCTTGCTTCACAGAAATCTATTTTGTGTTTATTTTGCATGTGGCATATATTTACACTTCATCTAAATGCAGCTCTCAGCAGCGTGGGCCTCAATGTGATGTTCGCTAAGAGTAAACCGCTGCAGAAATTTTTCAAACTATTTTTTACCCCTGAACAAAGAGTAAAAAAGAAC
Organism: Spinibarbus caldwelli; assembly: GCA_039654775.1. NCBI lineage: Eukaryota > Metazoa > Chordata > Actinopteri > Cypriniformes > Cyprinidae > Spinibarbus > Spinibarbus caldwelli. The sequence goes on along the minus strand of CM077252.1, from coordinate 16,493,656 downwards.
TGTGCTGTGAGGTACATTGGGGCATTTAGAGTGTCCAAAACTATTAGGCTGTGCTATTACTGTTTTAATTATATTTTAAGGAAATCCTCTGTTAACAAGTAATTGACTAGTCAGTAGGAATGCACTGATATTCAGGTCGAAAGTTGTTTTCATGGAATGACTGATGGCAGATAAATGGCCATTGAAAATCTACACTAAAATAAAATTAAAACACTAAAAACTCATATCTTGTTTTAGTTGTTTTAAATCCTATAAGTGTATTTAGATGTTACTACATTATAATGTAACGTGAAAAGTGGATATTTTCCTTTGACATCTGCTATAGAAAAAAAAGTGCTCATAATAACGTTGATTTGAGAGTCAACAAACGCACAGAAAATATAGAAAATACATAAAAGAAACAAATATTTCATTTTGTACTATAACATATATAGTTAGGTAGCTTTTCTTAATCTCATAGCCCTGTGGAATAAACATATTAACAGACTAATAATGTGTAGTCAAAAATATTTTCTTGAAGATGGTGAATGTCACCAAAAGTGCTTTGATGGCTATATAGAGAAGAAATTTAGAGACACAACTTCTAGAAAATGTTGTCCTGACAGACAATCTGTTAGTAAGGTCATCTGGATAGGGTCTAGTTTATCTTCTTTTTTATGACATAAGTCCGAAAGCTTCTCCAAGAAGTAGCTTCTCTAAACTGATTCTCTTTAAAGCACCTAGGCTAAAAATATTAAAGGTAAAAATAAACTAAAATGGTTGTTGGATGTCTAGCTGCCCATCCTGAGCTGCCTGCAGTGTATATTTGTTTCTCTGTATGTGTGTTTAAGTGTAGAAAGGTATAGAGTTTTTGGAAAGGGGCACTGCTAGGGTCAGCTCATGTAAAAATAGGAAGATCTGTTCAGTGCTTCCTTAAACAGAAGTCAGTTGTCTTCTGCTGTGTTTGTTGAGACATGTGTGGTATACATGTTCAACAAGAGCACTCTGGGATTGGGAAACTATTTTGTATGCTTGCAGTTTGGGAGGCAAAACAGTCCCATGAATGCTAATGGAATGTGGCCTGCTTCCACTTCCATTCACTTGGATCTGCTTTAGCACCAGAGCTCGTAATCATACTTGCTCATTAAGTAAACCCATCTAGATTCAGCAATGGACGTAATTCTCGCTCAGGTGTCCATTCGCTTCATACTCTTGTCATTCAGAAAGTGTGGGATAAATCCTCCTTTTCCATTACCGCTGGTTTCCTCTCAGCCTTTTAGCTCGGAAGAATTCTCTCATCCAGCTTTTGATCTTATCTATTCAATTAGTCCTTGGCCTCCGTTCTGCTTCTCATCCTGAGCCTGCCAAAGCAACATAAGCCATATATCTGCTAGACCCTCTCAGGATGTGACCTGCACTTCTTTTCACAAGGATTTCAATGTGTGTGTTTGTCTTAAACATATCCTCATCGGTCAGCGATCTGCGGCTGAAACGTGAGCCGGATTCCGCTTACGAGTCTGTGTGAAATATAATTCAGTGTCAGAACGCGCACAGAGGTAAAAACTCTAAAAATGATAAGCTCAAACGACATGAAACATTAGAAGAGGAGCGACGGAGGCGTGTGGGGTCTGGGGCAGGTTGCAGCGGCCCCAGGCAGGCCCCGTACGGCTCGGTCTCGGAGCAGAGAGGCACAGAGGTGGCTATGCAGAAACAATGGCTCTCTTTGTAAGTTGGCCTGGCTTTACGGAGCCACAAGATGTCTTCCCCATATGAAGCTGATCATTGTTCCCTCTCCTGCTTCCTTTTTCTTCCTTTCACTGGTTGTCCTGCTCGCTGTCAGCCTGACATGTCTCTCTCCCCAGGCACCCCAACAACCATTCAACACAAATATAAAGAGAAGTCACTAACACTTCCATCCTGCGATCGCACTTGTGTGTTGCTCCCTATGATTGTTTGTTTGTTCGCGTTGACTGCCATATGTTCAACCGTGAGAAGAAGAGACACACTTTGCCTGCTGTTCCCTAGCCTTGGCTTGTTTAGTACAAACAACAACAAACACAACTTATGTGCTCGTCTCATCCGTACGTTTTTTTTGGTTTTTTTGATGGGGAGAGTTTGGCGCCGTGTTCCTGCAAAGCGTCTTTTAACACCTGACAGACAATGAATGTGAGGTCATTCGCAGGGTGGTGCGGTATTGGGTCTCAGATTCCTCTCGACATGCATCATCAGGTATGCAGAGTTTTTTGGACCATCGTTGTATCTGTTTCATGGAAGTCGTTGGGCGTGAGACAGAAAAGCGTACGGTTCGGTTTCAGCCTGCTTTCTAAACCTGGCCGTATGCCTCCTTGTGCCTATTACCTTACTCCTCCCTGATCTGAGTGCTGAACAGATAATACTTATCCATATGGCGGAATATTACTTACAGTGTTGCTTACAGGGGAATCTGAAGCACAGGCGGCCTGCTGGTTCAGACCGTTGGGTCACAATGGTCGACTCGTCCACTGGTCCGGGTAATTCCACAGTACCACAAGGCGGTGCTAGGGGGTCTGCAAAAAAAAAAAATTGATGTTAAAAAAAAAGTATTTTTAGGGCTGTCATAGTTAACATTGGATCTTATGGTGATAAATCTTAAATAAAATTTGTTTAAGGTAATTTAATTTTTTGCATCACCAAATTTCATTTCATTCTGAATCCTAAGACTGGTCAGGAATCATTAAATTAATTGTGATTATTTTTGACAGTTTTTTGTCATTGGACTAAAGCAATGTGTTCAAAAATGATAGGTTAATATTTACTTTTTAAGTGCTTTTTTATTATCATTATTTTAAACATTCACAGTTATCAAATTCAGTAATATTTCTAAGGACTTGTCAGAAATCATGAGATTAATTGTAATATATATATATATATATATATATGAACAGTGAGAAGAAATCAAATCTGCATATAATTTTGTGGGAGTGCGACAATAATAATAATAATAATAATAATAGATATTTTACAGATAATATTTTAACTATTTAGTATAGTATAATGACAGTATGACCAATTATAATTTTCCAGTTACACAATTGCAAAATTTTACAATTACAATTAACTTTACAATTAATATTTTTCTGCATGTATTTTTATACACAAGATTTTTTATATTATATTGTATTATATTAAACCTTTATTGCAAGGGGATCATTATATTTTGGGAACCTTTGGACTAATCAATTAGTCATTCATCAATTAATGAGGTCAACTAGTTGAACTTGATTTTCCTTATCTATAATTTTTTTTTAGTTTTCATATTTTTAGTGGCAGTACAGTGCTTATAGCATCTTGTTAGGTTTGCACACTAAAACCCTCTCTGAAAAGTTGTGTTTTGAAATGCATCCCGGTGCTACAGCCTTACTCATTCAGATGGATGTCTTTGGCTGTTGGATTGCATTTTGCGGAGTTGTTGAAGATCCCACAGTGAGTGTCATATTTTTAAGATGTATGTACAGTTAAAAATAGTCCAAATTTTAACAGCATGTCTCACGACCCCTGCGTTCTGTCCCATTTCCCCCATTTTTTCAACACAAGAACACATCTTATGTAAATGCCCCCTATAAGCAACACATCTGATCAAGATCGAAAGGTCGACTAGTCATTCAGGCAACCCACTGACTAGTAGATTTTGAAAATACGTAGATCTGCGCATCCCTACTTTTAGCTTGGTCAGCTCCTGCTTTAATCAGCTTTTTCTCTTACCGCAGAGTTCTTCTCTGCTCTTTATTAAGACATCACGCTGTCAGGATTTCATAGAAGCTTATTTTTACAACAGCTGTCTCTTAGCACGTTTTTAGACGGCTCCGTCTCCTTTGTGCCTATGGTAAGTGGCATATTTCTGGAAGAAGCGCTCATCCTGACTGCGTGGCTCTTTTAAGCCAGGCTTAAGGAAGTTATCACACACCTTCCTCCCACTGCAAAGAGACAACAGATAAAAATAGATGGCACCAATGCTAGTTAATGCCTGTCGCCCCAGACACATGCATTTGCATTTCTTTTATGTGCGTGTATTAGTGTTTGTGTGTGCATGTTTTTTTTTCTTTTCTTTTTTTCCCCGTCTATTGCATTGCCCGTTTCCCTTTTTCCTCCCTTCATTTTTCCCCTCGCATTGTGTCTTGTGTTTTGGATCCTCTTGGGGTTCAGTGTGCTTTTAGGAGGGGTGGGCAGTCCAGAGATCACCACTGAAAGGCAACAGCAGACAGTTGGGTAATTAAAGTTTTGGAAAGGCAAGTCTTTTCTGCCTGTATTTTCTTTCAGGCCTTTTTGAAGAGTGTACCGGCCTGTCTGCTCTATCAAGGGCTAGGTATTGAGTCCAGAGCTGTAGGGCAGCCATCTGGCCCGAGACCACTCCTTTCGTCTTGTGAGAATGCTTCGACTTTTACTCTCTCTCCCTCCCTAACCGAATCAAACCGGGCTGGGCAACATGCTGTCAACGGCAAAAGAGCAGAAAAAGACCGCTGCTGATTTTCAACACTTATGTCAGTGTCAGCCGCTGTGAAGTAGCACTGTCTCGAGACTCCCCTCCAATCGGCTCGCTGATAAGACGTGAAATCTTACAAACATTAATCTCACAAAAATATTTTTTGCTGCCAGGCCAGGGACTAAAGTGTTATTTACTGTTGGAAAGACCCCTTGACCTGGTGCTGAGAGCTTTTCATTGGAAAAGATCAGATGCTCGTGCTGTTGCTAAGATACTACAAAATGGTGAGCTCAGTTTTGCATGAAGCTTTCGGACTTTTGAAAATATATTTAAAGCACAACTGAATGATGAAATGAAGTGATATTCTGTGTAATTAAAGCTTTTTGAAATGCTATACTGATGACAGTACTGAGTGTGGCACATAAATAATCACTCAAAAACACAAATTCATGCAAAGTGGAACCCCAACATTATTCTTTCCCTGTTATTTGGGCTTTTTACGGTATAAAATATGAGGTTTTGCTGTATTAACATAAAGACACAAGGCCAGCACTCAAGAACATTTTGGCAAAGTGCATCAACAGTTGATAATTAGCATCTGGGACATTTGAGTTTATGCAAAAACTCTTTCAAAAAGTGAATGCTTAGAGATAAGAGGAAGCAGTTTATTGTAAAGCCAACTGCATCTATCAGCATGAGTGCTGCTACAAAACTGTAAAAGGCCTCCAAGGATAAATTGCGGTACTAAGTAGTAAACAAACCTCAAACTTGGCACAAATCAAAAATAAGGATTTACGGTGTCTCTTGAGATTTATTTTAGTCTAAATGATGAGTCAAAGTTCATGAGTTTGTTGTAAACCGGACTACTACTTTGCTCATATCATAGCATCCACTAAAGCTCTTTATTATTAGATACTGTATGAATATTTTTCTTGTAGGTGGTATACAGTATATGCTAATTGCCTTTTGAAAACCATCTCTATATGTTCTTTCTCTTGGCTTGCTTTTAATGAGGTCATAGAGGGAAAATTACAAGGTTGCATTAGGTCACTAAATACATTACTCTAGACATAAATGAGATGCACTGTATACTTTACATTTACTTTTAAGTTATTAGCTGATGCTTTCTTAGCAAAAGCAAAATAATTGATTTTGATGACTTCTACTTAAGTAGGTCACATTTTTAAGGGAATTTTTCTCATCGACTTGTGTGCATTGTATACATTACCTTTTTCTTACATTTTAGCATTCCATCAAGATCACCAAGTACAACTGTTTCTTTCCATTTAATGTTGTTTTTAAAATGTCTAGCCTGAGGCATGTCGAACAGCCTCTGCATATCTAAACATCTGTAATTGCTAGCTGTTGAGTTGTCAGAATTGGCATCTCAAGCCACTTCCTTTTTGCGGTCAGGTTTATGGTTATGGATACCGCATACTATCTTACTCAGTCATTAAACTAATGCCTTAGATTGCATTTATATTAACTCATCGCATAAAATCATTTTCTTGACTTGCTTGAAAGGTCCCGTTAGCCGGTTTAAAATAATTATTTAGTCCAATCTGATTGGCTCACTACTTCTTGGCCTAAAATCAGATAATACGTTTTGCCTAGTTCAGAACCATCATCAAAGTGTCTGGGCTGAGGGGCCATTGTATAGATGCTTGTTGTAAAAAGGCTTTAATGTCCTCAGTAAATAGTGATCATGGTTGTTTTGACAGAAGGTCAGTCAGAAGATTGAGTTCAAGGCTAGCGCAGCTTGAAGCAGCTCTGCATCTTTGTCACACAGCTGTACGGCTTTAATTCAAGGCTTAAGCAGGAGTTAGTAAACCATTGACACATTATTTAAATGCATATGAGGGATTTGTGCCAAAGCGGTTTTTTGTTTTTCCTTTTTTTGCTCAGGTTTATCAGTTTGCACATGTTGCTGAATGTTAAGTATTACTTATAACACATTAGCGGCAAATACTGTGCAAACAGAACAAGCTGCTGTTTGTGAATACACAAACACATGAAAGCCAGCTGATCTGAGTTATATTAGCAGTTCTACCTCTCAGAAGCACTTACTATACATTGCCTGTAGTTCACCCCTTTTCATCCTATACATTCCAGGTTTACAATGATAAGCTACAGAAAGCCAATGACCTTGTGACAAGCATCCACACATGCTGTTAATGTCGTATACATGAAATAATGGCGGCAGAGTACTAACATAAAGAGAAAGAACATGTTGAGAAATGCAGATTATTGATGCTCACTTTTTATGTGCCTCTGTAAGTTCTCTTCAGCGTTCACTTACATCTTTAGAGAAGGACAAACAGTTCATAGCTGAATAATTCAGCTGCTTGACTTTTACAGCCACTCGCACGAGGATTCGCTGTTATATTAGGTTTGAAATTGAAGCAGCAGTGCAAGCTTCAACATGAATATGACTATTTGAGGCTTAAGACCTTTTCTGCCACTCTGTATCAGGAGTGCCGGCAGTGATGCCCCCAAAATTGGTTTGCGGTATTGCCCTACATCCACTACTGCAGGCTTACAGGAGCAGATGGCATCCAATTTAAAAAAAAAAAAAAAAAAATCATGTTACTGTTAGGTGATACTTTAACATTCGAAGTTTGGGGTTGGTTGAATTTTTTATGGTTTTTGAAACTTACTTAGGCTGACCAAGGTTGCATTTATTTGATTAAAAATACTGTAAAAACAAGAATATTGTGAAATATTATTACAGTTTAAAATAACTGTTTTCTATTTTAATACGTTTTAAAATGTCATTTATTCTTGTGATGGAAAAGCAAAATTTTCAGCAGCCATTACTCCAATCTTTAGTATCGCATAATCCTTCAGAAATCATTCTAATATTCTAATAACATCTAAGATTTGTTGAATTTGTAAGCATGATTTGGGATTATCTTGCATGTGTTGAAAACTGCAAACTAATTGGTGATGTTTTGCACCACATGCCGCAGTTGTCCAGCAAAAATGTTAAGGAATTAAATTGGAGCTTAATAATTTAACGATTGGTGCAAATGTTCTTTTTGTAGGTGATTTAAAAACTCTAAATTTACTCCATTTTTACAACAACAGCAAAAATAATAATAATTAAAGCTGCAAGCAGCATTGAAAGGTCCCTCGCACCAGGAGACACCTCCACCCAGTGGCCTTAGGAAAACAGCGAACGGTGGGCAATATGCATTTAAAGTGCTAAATATAAGAGGAACATGTCAAAGTCATTTATATGTGCCAAACTTGCTCGCAACTGAATATTGGCATGTAGATATCTTCAGGCCAGGACGCTTACCAAACCAAGTTAGAGTAAAACAAGTGAAGTTTGGGGCGGACTGGACATTGCATGTAGTGAGTGAGTGAGTGTAAAACATGACATATCCTGTTGCCAGCAGGTGGCGCTGTGATTGTAACTGAAGTTTTGGGCAGATTGAACATTGTATGGATGAGATACAATAACTTCCTTTTCTATGGTGAAACATTGAGCTTTGTCAGACCGCTACGGCAGGCCATTTAACAAAAACTCAAGATTTTCGCAATTTAAAGGGCACCTATTATGCCCCTTTTTACAAGATGTAATGATGGTCTTGGGTGTCCCGAGAATGTGTCTGTGAAGTTTCAGCCCAAAATACCCAACAGATCATTTATTACAACAGCTGTGTTTAAAAAAGAGCTGTTTTGGAGTGTATGGCTTTAAATGCAAATAAGCTGCATATTCCTGCCCTGTCTCCAGAAGAGGGCGTTGCGTATACATCTCTCTGCATTGCATATACAGCAATAAACAGCCGGTAGATGCACCATAACTGAAACGAGAGAACTGGTGCTTAGCCGTACATATGGGAAGTCAAATGCACTGAAAGTGGGATGAAACAGCGCGATGTTACAGAGCTCGCGCCGCACTGACCTGTCATCGGCACGGATCAATGGACCGGGCCTCGCGACTGCGCTACCGAATGAATCTCACGCTACAAACGAATCTCGCAAGCATGGCACTGATCAGTTAAAAAATACTTAATGTACGCACACAAATACGGTTAAAACGCTAAGCACTATAACGACATGACATTCACAAAGGAGTCTGGAGTGATACACGTATTTAGGTAGATTTTGAGGTGCATTACCTTGAAAAATTAAAGTAATCTACTGCGTCCTCAGCAACTCAGATGTTGGGAGAAAATGAAGACTCTTATGTTCATTCTTGCAAGCAAACACAGAGCATTGGGATTGCTTGCAAGATGTTGTTACAGCTGCTCGAGCGCAGAGAACATGGAGGACAGTGTACAACCACTGAGGGCGGAAACTATAGCAATGCAGGGCTGCCAATCAACCCTGTGGCCCGGCCCTCCGAAATGTGACGTCACACTGCGAGAGAATCAAAACGGCAGGCCTAGTGAGACTGACTTGGTTTAAAGGGGATTAAAAAATGAGGAGTGGGTGGATTTTTATCATTGTAGGGTGGTTGTGTTCACACACTGCCAACACACATTTATGTCCAAACACCATGTAAAAGTGGATTTTGCATAATAGGTGCCCTTCAACATCGCAAAGGCCTTTAGATTAGACTTAGTCCAAATTAGTCCAAATTTGGTGTTGATCTGATAAAATCTCTAGGATGAGTAAATTACATAGTAAAACATGATATTTCCTCTTGCCAGTAGGTGGCACTATACATTACAAATGAATATTGGCATGTAGATGTCTTCAGGCCAGGACTCTTACCAAACATGCAAAGTTTGGTACAGATCAGACATTGCATGTTGAAGTTCAAGTCATTTCTAGTTGCCAGCAGGTGGCGCTATGATTATAACTGAATATTGGCCTTTAAATATGTTCAGGCCAGGACTCTTATCAAATGTGTGAAGTTTGGGGCAGATAAGGCATTGCATGGCTGAGTTACAACAACTTTACAACAGAGACTTTTTTGTAGGTATTGGTGCGTTAAATGTTTCTGCCGAATTTTGTAAGTGAAATGTAGCTCAAGGGGCACTTCGTGAAAAGTGAAAAGGTGGCGCTATTGAGCCATTTTGCCACATTCACTTCTGAAACCCATATCAGATGGAAATTTTAGCCACCTCTGGTGTGTGTGCAAAGTTTGTGGTGTGGTGTGTGTTTAGGCCCTGAAAAATGCTATTCATTTTGGTGAATAATAATAATAATAAACGGAGCAATTCCAAGACGGTCCTTGCACCGTGCTGCTTGGGCCCTAATAAATAATTAATTAATTAAGTCTTATAAATTAGGTTGTTCACTTAAATAACAAAACATGTTTGTTTTGATGCATAAATCAGTCTAGTAGTCAATGCACAAGTCTTGCTCAACTTTATTTTGGGGGTCTGTTTCTGGGCAAACCTCTCTTAAATGCCCTAAAATTAACCATAATGGAAGATGGCTGCTGCAGCTTGTTGTAATTAACTTGTCCTGATAATGTCTGGTAACATTGAACCTACGCCAGTGAGCAGACCTCTCTCCTCTGATGGTGTCCACTAATGCTCCCGCTGTGGCGGTAACACTAACCTGGCTCACACAGCCTGGTGCAGGCCCGCTTTCTACTTCATCAATCTAAGGCGATTATTATGTTTCTCTATTTGTGAGTGTGAGAGGGAACAGGTTCACAATAGCTCCACCAGAACCGCTCTGTATGTGTGTGTGTGTTGAAGAGGTACAAAGGCTCCTTACCTCAGAGCATTGGCATTCCCTGAGCGAATAAGCAGGATACAGAAAGAGAGAGAGAGGTGCACAGTGGGGGTATTCATGGGCCCCGTCCCCACGGGAAGGAACCAAGGTCGAGTATTAGCCCCCATTAAAAAACAAAGCCAGCCCTGCAGGGGCCTGGCACTCACTGCATAAAGAGAGAAAGAGAAAGGCAGAGTATTGGAAGACAGAGAGGAGAAGGACATTAAGGTTTAGGCCCTCAGAACTACCTCCTTAAACAATCCCAAGTTTCCTTGAAACCTCTTGGATAAATTGTTGGACTGAACAATCGTTCTTACTTGGTTGTGTTGTTCAGCACAAGATATGTCAAAATTGAAAAGAAAAGAAATAGAACTGCTAAAGGCGTAGTGTGTTTCATTTCCCGCCAACAGCGGCACCGAATGGATTTGCAAAAAGAATGAAAAGTGGTTATATTGGTTAAGCCAGTGTTGCCAAACCAAGGAAAGCCACAGGAAATGACATCATGACAATGCTGACTGGCTGATGGCACCACAAAAACCACATCTCAGGACCTTTACTGAGCTGTGACATCTGTTTCATTTTTTTAAGTACCCCAAACAATCAGGCACTGGCTATTGTATTATTTCATATTATATTATATTATAAAAACACAATTTATTATTATTTAAATATATTATTATTTAGTTAATTATCTTGCGTATAGAAGATATTCTGAAAAATGTCTTTGTATTTGTTCCATGTAATTAACATATAGGGTTCAATGCAATGTTATTTTAGTATTATGGAGATAATATTATATATATTTTTTAATGTTTGGAATTAGTTTTTATTTTTGTATTTTTCATTTTAATTTTTGTTAAAGTTTTAGTAATTTTGTTGTTATTGTCATTTTTATTAGTTATGTCTGTATAGTTTTATTATTTTATTTATTATTTTATATAGTTTTAGTTATTTCAGTATGTCATGTTAAAGTAAAGAAACTGAGAAATGTTGCAACTAGCTGGAATAAACCCAGTTTATTTATTTTATTTCAGTCCATTTTTATTTTATGTTAGTTTTAGAGGTTTTTTAGTATGGTTTTAGTTTCAGTCAATTATAATAACCCTGGTCCTATGTTGTTTGGAGCCTGAAGTCCACAGAAAGTCATGCAAGTTTGGAATAACACAAGAGTGAGTAAATGATGACTGAGTTTTCTGTTTTGGGTGAGCTATCCCTTCAAGGTCTTTTGTAAAGGCCACATTATGCATGTGCTTTGTACATTAGATTCTGCTATGTAGATATGCAGTATTTTACTGAAACAGTTTGTTTCACCAAAAGGCTTTTTTTAGACAAATACAGGCATGAGCTGCTAACTAAAACACCATAAAAAAACCTTCTTTTTAGCTCAATCCTGAAATATTTTACAACTCCCTCCAGCTCTTCAAAAATGTTCCCATCTACTAGAAATGGAAAACATGTGTTTATATGTAAGCATAGCCAACATCTCCTCTCCCGTGTAGCAGTTCACTTCTCCATGGCAACAGCAATTACCATGCATGTCTGTAACGATGAAGTGAAAAATGCCATTTCTATAGAATCATGGACTTTAATGTGAGAAAAGATTCACTGTTTAGCTTGAGAATTAACCTTGAGAACAAGCTTATATTGATTTTTATTTATTTTAATTTTTTTCACTTTTCTGTTTATAGTTTGACGTTTCTGTCAAGGTAAACATGTTTGGATTGCAACAGCCTTTGTTTTTGTTGTAGAATTTTCCTTGTTCAAAATAAATTGCTACAGAGGTTTTGAAGCCAGTAGACTTTATTGATCAAACAACAAAGTCGAGTTACGGTTTGCAAAGGTAACTCCCGATTGTCTGTGTTAGACTCGTATATATGTGCCTGAAGCTGTTTTACAGTATTCCATATATGCTCCATTGTATTTTGGGACCGCCATCTTTTACCGTATTTGTGTCAGTGAAAGTGATTAATAACTTGTCATGCATGTTTTCCTAGCTTTTCCATATATGGGTTTTTCACTCAGTTTACGGCTCACTGCAATCCTTAACACACACCTGTTTCACACAGTCAGACTAATAATAGAGACTAATAATAGTAGATAATAGTAGAATAGTTTCTTCTTACAAATAGGCATAATTCTATGTATCATATTAATTCAAGATTAATAAAAAATCTTCTACATTTTCCTGAACTTTACACTCATGATCACGTTCCATGCATTGATATTTTGCATTTTGTCATATTTTCTATTCAGAGCGTTCAATACCTTTGTGTTAAACCCTCTATTTCCTACAGGAGCAAGTTTTTCTCTTCAGTCAGCGGTGGTGATTCACAGAGTTACAATTCTTCTCCCCTCTTGATTAGAAAGCGGAGGAAGGAAGTCTGGGCAACTTCACAGCAATTGCAACCACAATGGCTCGTTACCTCCTGAACAAAACACTCCATACACATTCCATGAGGTATATTTTGGAGATACTCACTGTAATGAGTAATAAATCAGGCCAGAAAGTGGGAAAACAGTTATTTAGCAGCTCATTGGAAGTTAGACATTGTTGTTCAGTCTTTGAGCGCTTTTGAGCTCAAGTACAGGATGAAGCAATGTCATAGTTATTGCCCTTCCTTGGCTCTCAGCTGCGCCCCATCACACCTGCGCTTTCCTCTCGGGCAGGTATCCTCCTCCCCTCACATCTGGCCCCCTCACCTCAGATTCCTAGCATGCCTCTTCCAAAACTCGGCATCCTACAGCCTGTCTTGCGTCAAGATCGAGTAACATAAATTAGCGTGTCCTCAGAAAACCCGTGTACGTTTAGACTTGGGCCTCTCACGCTGGCAGGAACTTCAACTCTCTCTGCCAGCGCTCTTCTTGCAGCTGCAGTGCACTTAGACTGTTTGTATGTACCCCCCCACCCCACCCCCACCCCCCACCAAATCGAATTCCACTCATATCCTACCAAAATAACTCTGCTGGGCAACGATTAGAGGATTTATCACCGAGATTGATTTTATGTGCAATGAGGCCGTCAGTTAAAAGAATCAATTGACTGATATTGTTGAAGCCCACATTAGTGGGACAATTAGAGGCCTTGATGGGACACTCTATCCTCCTGCCTTTGCATGCTCGAACCCATCTTTTGTCATCAGCACCACAACAACTTGATCGTATCACAGTGTTTGCAGTTCATGGAAATTTATAATCGTGATACATTCTCTGGAGAATCAAATTAAATTTGCACTTTATGACAGATTCTGGGATGGTAGAGTCGCCTCGTGAATGGCCAGATCGTGGGAATGTGGAATCAGACTGTGGCTGGCTCAGCCCAGGCATGGCTCTAGAGACCCAGTGTTTGTTTCATGGCATGTAACACTTGATGAGCAGCTCAGTGCTTTGCCAGATATGCAAAGGGAGCCAGAAAGCCCATCATTTATAAAGTTCTACCAGGCCCGGATTGGATAATCGGATTCCCAGTGGGCTGGTCTGTTTTTTTGGCCACGAGGGCCGGTGTTGTCATGCCACCAGGTTGAAATATGGACGCTGTCCTTAGACTGCATGCACTCACAGCAGCCCCACTCTTTTTATTTATTATTTTCTCACAGCCCATTATTATTATTTTCACTAGACCATATCAATAACAAATTCTCAGTTGATAATTAATCATTCTTTTTGCGCAAATCATTGTTTTATTTGTGAACGTAGCCGTGTGAGGGAGGCTTTAAGACCAAGTGGAATCCTCTGCCGGCTGCTCCAACGCGAGTGGGACTCGTCTCGCGCTAACGGCAATTCCCTTCACCATCAGCATTTTGATTTTGCCAAATCAGTTTGGACGAATGCAAACAACTTATTGATCATGAGCTCAACATCCAGCAAGGCAGGAAAACATTCAGAAAACATTCATACCTGAGGGAAGACGTCTTTCATTGTAAGTTAATGCTGTTAAATAGAGAGAAAAAAATCATTTAAAAATAAATAAATAAACTTATAGCGTATTCTTAAACTTGGACCTCATTATTGAAGTACAAATCCAAGCACCAGAAGCAGCCCACACTCTCTAAATTTTCTTTAATTGAAAATAAAATATGCATAATATAATATGCATAAATATGCAAAATATGCATTTTCATTCATTCATTCAAAACTTTAAGTGCCATTGTTTAAAATGCTTTATTAACTGACGTTTCATAGACCTTCAGTTGTTACGCTTTCAAATTTCATGCCATTTGTAATTTCACAGTATTTTCTTCTCCTAAATTACTACACTTGTGAAGTCACAACTCTGTATTGCTACAATTTACTCAGGCCGATGACATTTTTTGTATGAATTTAAAATTCTTTTTAGAATAACTATACATTAATAAGCAAAATGTGATTATTTCTGAGAACTTTTTAACTGCAGGCAGACATAGCCTACATTATGGTACAGTACAAATATTTGGAGCATCCCTTATTCTGTCCCTTATTTTCTTAAAGAATAAACACTTATTTTCTACAAGAATACAACAATAAACACTGTTTTCTTAAAGAATAAAAGATAAAGAATCACAATTGTCCCTTATTTTCCATTTCTGGAAAATTAATTGACAACCTTAATGATGACGTAATTATCTTTTGACTCAAAATAAATAAATAAATAAATAAATAATACCCTGATAACATACTTGCTAATTCTCCTGTCTAACCAGATGGTCAGTTCTGTTGCAGACCGATTTTCCCCAGTGCACTCCCTGGGCCGCACCACATGTGCCAGATTATGAGTCGTCTTTGTGCTCGGAGTCAACCCCAGAACATGTGAAGTTCATTATGTCAACAAGTTGTCCGTGTGTTACTTTTTACTCTTTTTTTTTTCTTCCCTTTTTTTGATTTATTTCTTAAAGCTACTGATGACTTTACAGCACATCTTGCAAGCAATTGCAATTCATATCCAGAGAAGAAACTTCTTGGCAGGGCTTCAGACAAATATAAGTGTCCGCTCTTGATTAGAGCAAGGCTGGGTGAGAGGATCAACTCCTGACAGGACGGTTGTTTGATATATTTACAGAGCAACAAATACGACGCATGAGATTTTGAGACGCACGCTTTGGTGGCATTTTGAACAACTTGGCATGTTCTGTTAATTATTGTTAATACATTTCCTTTTCTAATCATTTTGTTTACAAGGACGTGACATGTCAAGGGGCTTGTAAGTGTTTTCAACTTCAGACAGATGTTTCTTTTAGTCATTATTAGATAAACAAAGACTTCCAGCCAAGGAAATCACTACATTTTGAAATGACATATATCTCCATAACATGACGTCTAACTCATGAGTTGCGCTGTATTTCTTTGTCTCAACACCCCATTTAGAACAAGCTAGACCGGCTGCAGTATATTTTACGGATCTTAAACGAATCTCGTGTTTCATAAATCAAATTATTTCAAGTTATTCTTCATTTCTGCCTATTTCATTATGTCACAATGAAGAACTGTGTCCGGTCTTCGCTGTTTAGAGCTTTAGCGGGGGGAAAGAGGGGGGAGAGAGCGTGAGTTTGTGTGTGTTCTGTCTTTTTCTTTTGCTGCAGACAGACTGGGGATGTCAGGTGCATGATGGGAAGTGGGTTCGCAGGGGACAGCAGTGTGGCGTAGGGCCAGAATCAATTGGCGGTGTAATGAGATGGCTTGGTGCCAGGTTTCCATGGAGCTCACTTTTCCTGTCCTTCACTGGAAGATTTGTAAATTAAAGGGAGAGAGAAAGCTTGGGAGGGATGCAGGAGAGAAAGGGAGAGAGGCAAACAGAAAGAAAAGGAGGGAGTGGGTGGCAGAGGAGTAGCAAAAGGGCACAACCAAAGGAGGGGGCACGGAGCTAGACAGAGAAAGGTGCAGCGATTTACAAAAAAGAAAGGGGGGATGTGAGACAGAGCCTTGGAATGCTGTAGCTCCAGAGAGCTCGGCACAGCGCAATTCGCCAAAGATGACGGGGCTTCTTAATGCGCGCTGTCTTTCAGACATTTTTTGATGTTTGATGCCGAACTCAAGCTTAGGATCTCAGAGATAAGGTGCACTTGGCATAGGGATGAAAAGAAGGTCTTTCCTTTCTATTTCTGTGCCCCCTTGAGCCAAGAGTCTGTCTGATAAAGTGTAATGAAATCAATGCAGTGATATGCCTTTAATCCAGCAGCGAAACGACTGTTGTGATTATGCAAGAAGTGGCTAATTAGCATTATGAAGCATCATTTATTTTGAGAGTAATTCACTTTGCGACTCTATTACGAATAGCCTTGCGCAAGAAGTTCTTCTTCACTTATCATTCTCGCAGCTACATTTCTGAATACAGTATGCTTTAAAATTGAAGGTTTTCTCGCACACAAAGGACTCTCGTCTTGTGCGGATAATGAAGGTCTTTATGTTTGCACAAAAGGCAACTTTTTTTCATTTAGGAGCTTAATTCTTCCACTCCATGGGTGTTTTGTTTCCAAGATCTTCAGTTTGTCCATTTTGAATTTACCACCAGCTTTCCCACAGGCACCACAATGTTTTATGCATACCGTTTATTAATTTACATCATGATTTGTCTGTTTATCCAGACTCGGATAATCCTTTTCACTCTGATGACAAATTTACTGCATTCATTCTTTATGGGCATTGACGTCTTTAAGCTGGTAATTTATTTTAAATTAAACAAGTTTGCTGAAGCTTGAACTATCCTTGTCTTGATGCCTGGCTTTCTGGATTTGGGGGAGTGGTGTTGATGTTGAGGGTGCCGGTTGGACCCATGTTGGATTAGAAGCCTGAAGTATATTGATGGAGCATGTGAGGTCAGCTGGGGACACACAAGACTGTAACCCTCTGAGAACCACAGAGGAACCGGCTGATTCATGGTCTCAAATCGGTGTCAACCAATCCTGAAGAGTGGATGCGACGGTGGTGGAACAGAGTGGATAGTGTTGCAGTGGTTCATGGGTAGACGGGAACAAAGAGACTCCTTCATGTCCTCTGAGCCTCACATGCATCATCTTGCATAAAGCTCTTTCTGGCTATACTGGGATACTATCCTCTTATTTCCCCAATACATTCTTAAGATGTGGAGCACAGATAACATAAAGCAAAGGAGAAGATGCTTGAACCTTACCGCAAATCAGAGATAAATGACACTAATTGGTCCACCGGGGCTGTTTTCTCTTGACTGCATTGTAATGAAAACAAAATGCCACTTTGGAGCATTTTCTTTCCCACGAGATTAACAGTAATTAACTAGTATCACTGCTGGGCAGCAGGTGATGTCTCAGCCAGGGACAAAGGGCTGAATGGTCATGCTACATTTTTGGACGTAATTGAGACACAGTTTACTTCGTATTTAACCTTTGTCAACAGCGCTGTTTTATTGATGTGCTAATATTGATAATTTATTTAACATGCTGTGACTTAATCTAATGTAGAGGCCTTGGTTTTATAGTCGAAGGCAGAAAAATAAGTTCATGTGGTAGATGATGTACTGTAATGCTTCTGCTTTGCATTTTTAATTTAATTCATATTTTAAAAAATTCAAATAATAATAATAATAAATCACATAACAAATGTTATCTATTTTTAATTTTTTTTTTTTTCCTTTTTTGAGAAAGTTTTAGTATTTAGTTTAAAACTACATTTAAGCTACTTTTGTGAAAAAAACTGATAGTCATGTTCTCCGATACGAGATGATCCAAAAAGCCTTATGAGCTTCAATGGCAACAAGAATATCTTGTGTCTGTTCAAAGACAGTCACATGGTCAATGTAAGTTATTTCATTTTAGTCACCTAGAAATAATGTAGAATCTGAAATATTTATTTGACATCAGAACTTTTCTTTGTTACTTTCCAGTTTTAAATCTGATTCTAAATCCTAGATTTCAGAGTTTTGGACCTTCAAATCCCACTCGGTCACTTTCTGGTGCAGTTTCTAGCTCTGGCTTTATATCCGGCTGGTCAGGAGAGAGATAGAGAGACCGCTGGCCCGTTTGTCAGAGTTTTTGGTTAATGCAACGGATTGGTGGAGCAGTGCCGCAGCAGTGCGTGAGTAGAATATCAGAGAGAGAGGGAGAGGCATGGAATTTGGAGGGGTGAGACATGTTGCCTTCTTAACTGAGTCTGAAGGCATATGTTTATCACCGACACACTGCACAATGTACACGACTCACCCTCCCTCCCTCCCTCCATCACGCTGGGAGTCGAGTAGAGTAGAGTAAGAGGCGCTGGAGGTATTGCTTACAGTCAGCGCTCCGGGGGAAACGCCACAGCGTGTTCACATGGCTTCTCCCCGTCCCCTGGGAAACGGCACATACCTGCCGGGCATTCAAGTCTATTAGGGTGTCAGCTTCAGTCTGCTGAGTAGAGCGGCGTCTTAAAGTGTGAAAGCTGGAGATGATGGGCGGGTTTTAAAGTGCTGTGTCTGGCCTTATGCTAACATCAACTCTCAAAAAACATATTCAACTGCCACCTCCTTCCACCACTGCTGCTAGTGTTTTTTTACTGGTATATTTAGGTTTGTTGCTCTGATTTATGAATGTCTACATAGCTAAGCACTATATTTGCAGACTGCTGATCATTAGAAGATGTGCCACAATAAGACCCTCTATTCTTAGCCGGTGCACATTGATGCTCTTCGCTGTTACCCTGGGCCCGCTAGTATTTCAATTAAAAAATCTAATTTCACTAGAACATTTTACTAGAAAGATATCAGTTAAGACAAAAGAAAGGAAACACTGGTTTTCAATCATGTACCGAAAGTGTCAGTGTTTGCCGAAATGGCAAGTCCACCACGAAACAATTTCGCCCCAGCAAACAATGGCACGGGGCCAACGAGACTCTTTCAGAAGCTGGACTGAACTGCAGATTAGTATTTATTTTTGGTGCAGAGAAGTCTTCCAAGAAGTGTGTGTGTGTGTGTGTGTGTGTTTTGGGAGGTGTATGTGTGCGAGGGTGGGGGGGTTTGGTTGGGCTGGCGGGTGGTCGGTCGGGCGGTCTGAGAGAGGGGAGCGTGAGGACTGCCGAGGAGTTGTTACCTGGGTTGCTCCTCTACAGCTGGGGGAGAGAGAGAGGCAAGCGGAGGAGACGAGGTTAAGGGGTGACGGGACTGGTGCACAACTCCATTTTCCTTTTTGCCGAATTTCCACAGTCGCTTCTTTCTTTTCTGTTTCGCTTCATTCAACAGAGTGAGTGAAAGAGAGGGAGAGGGCTATAGAGAGAGAGTGAAAGAGAAAATCAAGCCAATTTTTTTTAAAGACTCGATCTTGGCTTTCTTACAAACAGATGTTGCCTGTCATTTGGTCGTTAAGCAGGCACATAGATCGTACAATACTGAGGTTTTACTGACTTGCTTTCTCTTATTTATGGTTTTATTACAAGGAAAATCGATGTCTCATAAACATGGGAATGATTTTTTCCCAATCCGTTGTTTTTTTTTATAATGTATTTTTCCCTCGCTTAATCTCATCCATTTGCTCGTTTCTATTTTTTTTAGTTGCGCATTTGTGTTTTGGGCTTTCGTGGGCCACAGTGGATGTTCTCCATACCTTCTGCCAGTGCTGTAAGTACAGTGAGCACGGTGAGACTTTTTGGGAGCAGTAAACAGACAGTCGGTAAGCATTTTATTCTTTCTATTCGGCATATTTGTTTATCACATTGATACGTTTTGTTTTCCTGTGCTTTATATTTGGCATTTTTTATCGTCGTTGTTGCAGTCAGTGTTGGTGCGCAGGTTGGTGAGGCCTGGGCGTGTTTTTGTGTTAATCTATGAAGCTGGTCTGATGTAAAATCCTATATCCGTTCACTTTGGTTAAGAAACACGGGGTCAGTCTCACTCCTGCTGACCCCCATTCAGCTGATTTTGAGGAGTCTTTCAACTTCTTGGCATAGCCCCACTAACATAGTTAAAGGATCTTGGCACCTACTTCAAAGTCAGTCTGTTCATTTGTATTCAAGTAGTGGGAAATAGGAAGGGAACACGAACTGTCAGAAGTTCTTCACCGGAGGTGCGGTGCCAGTCCAAATCGACCATCAAATAATTTCACACTGAGCCACGTGTTATTAATGGCACTGGGTTTGGCTTTGTGGGCCAAACTTACTTCACACGTCTTTATTATGCTCAGGAGGGGCCTGAAGCATTTGGATGCAGAAATCTCCTCAGTTTGAGAGAAATGTTGTTTCTGTTTGGTGAGACAATATACTAAATTTAGACAATATAGATAATTACTTTAATGCATAGGTGCTGCCCTGTGAATGATGCAGCATTGAGGGCTTCAGCTCAATTTAGTTTTTGAAATATATAAACAAGACTTTTAAAGTCAGCCATTGGCAGTGCTTTATTTCAGTGCTTGATTTTCTTAACAAAAAAACTGTAAAAGTTTGACTTTAAACACTTTTTAAAACACATATTTGTAATATGATGCTATGCTATACAAGAAAATTGTCATGTAATCTGTATATACAGCATTGTGTGGTCAGCTCAGGGGAAATGCAGATGTTTGGCTTATATATGTACTGACAGGTCTTTGATTTGACACTGCTCAGCTGTTGTCCTCTGTGGATTGGGCTCTGCAGGCCCATGAAACTTAAGAAAGATGGTCTGATGGAAGGGGAAGAGGCCAGAGAGCTAGAAAATAAAAGGTTTAGGCATGCTTTAGGGGTGGCATTCTCAATATAGTGTTGCCCTTTCATAATTTTTTTAACCTTTTTCTTTTATATAAGATGAGCAGGTGCTTGATGTTTCCTGAATGATTATGATAGCCGTGTGCTGAAACAGCTTGACAACTGTACGTTTGCACTACAATATTTTATTGCTTTGTATATTCATCTTTACTTTCACCTTATTAAATACTTTGCCACTTGTTACAGTGGCAATAGAAAAACTTGTTTTAGTTATTATATAGCTTAGTTGTTTAATTCAACCGAATATATGGATATTGAATTATTAAAAAAGAAATCATTTGAAAATATGAAATAATAATAATTACAATATTTTCATATTTTTAAAAATGGCAAATGGTAACTTTCGTTTATATCAATATAATAATAATAGATAAGAAAATTAAATTCTATCATCTATAATATAATAAAAAAATATGTATTAATATTATTAAATTCTTGAGGATTTTTGTTTTATTTGACTGTTCTGCTGCTGTTTTCAATAAATAAGTACAATTATTTTAAGATATTAATTTACTTTAAAATATAGATTGCTAGGGCAGTATCTGATTGGTGATTTTGTGTTTTTTCTTTCTTCAAGCAGGTGGTTAGTAGAGCAGACACTACTAATCCTAAGCTTATATCCGTCTAATACTGATTTTTCACTGTTCATACTTATTTTCTACACATGCCTTTATTCTGTAGTTACAAGATCATGCATTTAAAAGACGTTTGATCAGATCCTTCAGAGAAAGCTTGGCTATTGGCCAGCTTGGACACACCTTCGGTTTCCTATTGTTCCCAAAATTCCTATCTGTCTTTCAGCTTTTAGAGTGTGCTTAGATTATAAGGCAATGATTTAATTGCTTGTCTGACTTGGAAATGGACAAGCAGATGGTGATAAAACCTCTGTCATCTAGAAGACTGATTTAATCTAAACTGATATTTGGTCAACCTCTTTAAACTTAGCAGTATCTTCCAGTAACACAATATCGGAATGAGTAAGTGTGATGCAGTCAAAGTCATAGCTGCAATCAACTCGTGAAATCACTTTTTGACCAGCCTTTTTAATTAACTTAGCTTGCAATATGTGTTACAGTTGGGGATTGTTTTTTGACACCTCTTGACTGTTCTTTTCACCTAACTTTACACCATTTTTCTCCATATTTGGCTTTGTTCTGTGTCTTCAGGCCCTCTGCCTCCATTTTGTGAGCATTTTCAAATAGAGCCCTTTTAAATGGAGAGGTTGCAGCTCTTTTCTTTTAAAGTATGTTCAGAAACTGCATTGCATGATTATTTAAAAAATTATTAAACATGCCAAAGCCATGATCTATAGCTAATGTAGATACTATACAGGATTTTAAATAAAATCTTAAATTGTGAACGAGCTCTATAACAGCTAAACCATTTTAAATTTCTTTGAAGTAAATCAATATTTTGGATTATATATATTTATAAGCTATGCAAGTTATCTCTCTCCTCCTCTCTTAAATAGAAAATATAATAATACACTGTTAGACATTTCAAAGGGTTTTTACAGTAACTTACTGGCAACACTGTTGCCAGTAAGTTACTGTAATTAAGATTTATAGTAGCAAACTGTATTTGATTTACAGTGGCAAACTGTACTGTTTTACAGTAAATTACTGTAAAAAAAAAAACAAAAAAACAATTCATCAGTATACTGCTGTAATTCATTCATTTTAATATAGATTTCATTAGATTTTATTATTTTTATATAGAATTCATTTTATTTTTACTCTACATAGGTACTACTGACATTCAATTAAAACAGATACAATAATTACAAAATATCAAATTATTTATTTAAAACACTGCATGTATAACACTTAAAATTACAGTCTTCCAACGCTGGAACAGTGCATCTTCACCATTTCTCCTGTCTTAGGATGTTTTGCAGTGCATTATTTTGTATCCTCTGGATTTATCCTCACAAATAATCTTTA
This sequence comes from Spinibarbus caldwelli, assembly GCA_039654775.1. NCBI lineage: Eukaryota > Metazoa > Chordata > Actinopteri > Cypriniformes > Cyprinidae > Spinibarbus > Spinibarbus caldwelli. Next base: position 16,470,943 of record CM077252.1, on the reverse strand, counting down.
GGCAATAGAAACATAATGGGGGAAAAAGACAAGCAGCCAAAGAATACATAGCCATCTGCAAAACCCAGGTGCTGCTCGAAAACATGGCCACCACCTTTGCTCACCATCCACTTTGTTAGTGACAGAAATGCCTTCTCTGAAAAACAAGAAGTAGAAATGGCACACTTTTAAAAGGCAAACCCCATATAGAATACTCAAACCTCTCAAAACCATAGTTGTTCTCTTACCATGAATTATCAGTCTCAGGGTGGCTAGCTGGCATGCTCATGTCTTTCTTGATACTTCATTGCAGTTGCCTTTAAAACACAAATACAAAAAAAAAAAAAAAAAACAGTAAATCTTAAATGCCATTAAAAACTATAACAAACTCAGTCTAAAACTAGAAAATGAAGCTAGCCATAAAACTTGTTTAACCTACCTAACATATGACTTTATTTTCTCAATAGGCTACTGGCCAACATTAACTACTAACACCAAAATTTCACATTAGTTAACCTAATGTTAATATAAGATAAGCGTTGCTCGTTAAAAATAATTTTAATTCGGTAACTTAATTCAATAAGCTGACAAAAGTTATTTGTAACGACAGCACAGTTTACGTTACTATAGTAAAGTTTGTTACCGCCATGTTGACGGGTAAATGGGACTAGGTTAAACTGGTGTGCAAAAATCTGACACAAACCCACAGACAAACGTACACATATTTTTACCTTGCTTGCAGGTGAAAAATTTTCCAATCATTACAAGCGATGTAACACATCCAGTGTAGTCAGTCCCAAGCTGTTGCAGTGTTGTAGACACGGTGTAGGGCAAATCGTGTCAATCCAAATGTAAGAAATGAGGAAAATAAAACAACCTCAATAGAATGGCGCCAAAGAGGCTGTTACGGCAAATACAGTAGTATACAGCAATTTTAAAAAATACAGTAAGTCTCTATATGTGGGGTCTGACGTCACAGAAAATTCCCATGATGCAAAGGGTATTATATTTATTTACTGTAAAGGGAATTTGCATTATTATACTGGGTGATATACAGTAAATAACTGTAGAAATTACAGAAATGTCTAACAGTGTACCATTATTGTCTTTAAAAGTAATTGATAAAAGGTGTTTGAATGTGCATTTGTGGTAGTGCTATTCTATTGTTGTCATTTTCATATTTTCATTAAACAAAGGTTTTTTTCTTCATTGTTTGCTTGCTGTTCTTGCACTGTTGACTTGGCTTTTAGATTCATAGCCCACAGGAGAGCAGTGAAGACGTGCCGGGAGTCATTTACAAGAATATAGTCCAAATATCTCAGTGTGTGTTTGAATGTCTCAGATGATCTCGCCATTGTGGGGACATTTTCAGTTGTATCCAATCAAAATAGAAAATAAAGAAGCGGAGGCTTTTACTTTGGACCCATCAGTTTTCTTGATTGTTTGTTAGCTGAACCGTAAAACTGCAAATGTGTTTTGCACCTCAGTGTATGAGCTGCCATTCCTATTTACATATGCAATAGTCTCAGCATTGCAATATGCAGCCTGTTTGCAGAAATATTACCTTTACATCACTGAAATTCATTTCCAGATTTAGAATTATTTGGTTTTATCTTTTATAATGGAATAACGGAAGCCGATGGACGACTTCTGAACTTGTTTTTCTTCTGGAAGAGACCTGCCTGCTGACACAAACCCGTAGATCCGAACTTGTGGTGACTGTCCACACAAGCTTGTATCTATAGGTATCTGTCTGTGTGGCCTTCACACCTACTATTCAGGGCCTCGTTTTAAACCATCCTGCACTCAGTAGGTAGAGTCTGAATAGTTTATTTAAACCGTTTACTACAGAAAGGGAGTCTCATCAAAATTAACATAGTCGATTTTCTTTCTCAAATCGATAGAGGGTCAACTCTATTAGTCTCTCTGGGTCTCTGCGGTGCCCCCAGGCTGAGGTAGTAGGTTGTATAGTTTAGAGTAACATCACAGGAGATAACTGTACAACCTCCTAGCTTTCCCTGAGATACACACGCTCCTGCCTCAGCAACTCGACAAACAAACTTACTATCAGCAACATTTTCCACCTGTGCAATCTTTCAGGAGCTATATAAACAAAAAGCTCATAAACATCATGGCATAAACCAAACATCTGATTTTATTTCCTGTAAAATGATTGAGCTCAAAATGTGTTCTGTTGAACCAAAATGAGTCCCAGAAGCAGACACTGACCAGGCACACAAAACAGCTCGAGGTAAAACATAAATCCTGGTAGTTGTACTGACCGTGTTTATCTTCTCAGCAATCAAGCACCTTTTTTATAGTCTTAGATGAGAAGTGTTGTTTTTCTACTCTTCCTTGTAATACAGATAGTTTGGGTTTGGTAATATTTGTATTGATTTGGAAAAATATTCTTATGCTCACCAAGGGTGAATTTATTCATTCAAAAATAGTAACAGTAAAAACAGTAGTGTTGTAAAACATTATTACAATTTAAAATAACTTTCTGTTTGAATAACCATTTTCCAAAGGGGTGACAAAAATATTCAAAAATAATATTTTTACCTTTGAATTATGTTTATTTTTCTGACTGCACTTTGTTGTTATAATCATAAACTCACTTCATTTTGATAAATTTCTCTGAAAACAAGACTTTTCTTATTTTGCGTCTCCAGTAAATGTATCTTGATTAAAGAATCTTTGGACATTTGCGATGGAAAACAAGACAAAAATACTGAGAAAGACTTTCTTTTTTTTTTTTTTTTGCAGTGTGACCAGAAGTTAGTTTTTTGGGTTTTTTTTAGTAGTATAAAAAAGTAAGATACCTGTTGGAAAGTGCATTTTAAAATTTTGAAGCATTGTCAGTACAACATTGTCAGCCTGCAGAAACCCTGACAAGAAAAGTGTCTTATTATTGATGAATAGAAAGTTCAAAAGAACAGCATTTATTTAAAATAGAACATTTTCATTAACATTATAATTGTTTACTGTCATTTTAATTTATTGCATCCTTGCCAAAAAAGTATTCATTACTTGGGAAAAAAAAAAAAAAAAAACTTACTGTAATTTAACCCTTAAAATAACTTTTGTTGATGTATATAATATAATATTTTTACATTTTGAAAAAAAGTAGCTAAATTAGATGTTGAGCACATTTTTTGACTATTTGACATTCCACAGTTAACATTTTCATATAATTTCGAAGCACTCTTGAACTCTATATGTTCATCCATTTCACTAATATGGTACTGACATGGTCTTCAGTGATTATATGATAACCGTCTGGTTATGTCAGCTTAATGTATTAATGTCACTTTTATATTCTTGCATTACAAACATCAGCCCATTTCATTTTTGTATCATCAGTGTGATACACGGCATAATTATTTCAAAGAATTTTGAAAGATTATTTTGCTCACTTTGTTAAACACTTATTAGCAGAAACTTCAGCTATAATGTGTTAGCAGATCAAGTCTACATCCAAAAAAAAAAAAAAAAAAAAATGTTATCTTTCCTTTACTCCTAATTAAACAAAATGCTGGTGAATCTTAAGGGTTTTCAAACTGTCCACCATTTTATTTTAATTACTCAGTGATTCAGAATCGCTTTGAATATGCCTTATTTTTTTTTTATTAAATGTATTTTTTCTAAACACTCTCCAAATGCATGTATAATGCACCTAACAAAAGGACATACCTTGATTACATTTATATATAGAACCATGTTATTTTTTGGAATATATTACACATTGAGCCAAACTGTCTAATAGTCTGCATCTTTAATAAACATATATTTGGCTATCAGATGATATAATTTATGATTACAATCAGAGTAGTATTTATCTGGTACAAAAAAAATAAAAATAAAAAATAAGGATCTTAGGGTAACAGCATTAAACCTGAACAGATACATATAGTAGTGGGGATTTTGATTCATTCCAGTAACTCAAATCTTTTTATTCTTTTCACCAGATTTGCTTAAATTTGTTTTTCATTTACATTGCACTAAATGCAACAAATAAAATAACAATGTCCGACAGACACACACTTCTGCCTTCTTGCATGAGTTGCATCATTTTTTGAACAGATGAATTCAAAAGACCCACTGAATAACAAATCAAGACTTCTCAACATTATTTGAAGGCCTAGTTATATATTAGAATTGTATAATTTTTATACATGGTTATATTAAATATAGTATATATTATAGTTAATATATGGAAAGTTTATAGTGTCATCATTTTTAATTCATTACTTTCTATCACTTAGAGCCCAATAATGATGAAGAGTTTACACTTCTGGCTTGCTTTGATCTTGAGGTTGATGGATGGAGTTTAGTCATCAATTTTACTGAAGAAGAAACTCTCAGATGATGTACAAAGACTAAAGTTTGTATTTACAGTCGAGTAGATATGTCATGCTTAAAAGCACACTTTAGATGATAGCAGCATGCTCCATTTTCTGGAGCGAGAATAAGTCACCTCTGATCCCCGAACAATGGAGGCTGAAATAGATTTTGCTGTTTCTATTAATGCCCGTGCTACTGCCGGACCTGTCATCATCTCACACCATTTAAAAAGACAGATCACACTTAAAGCACAAACAAACACAATCACACTTAAAACACAAACAAATATCCTTAATTGCCATATTAGCTGCTTTTCAGCAAGATAATATGAGTTTGCAAAACAACACCATCTCTTAATGAAATATTCATCAGCAAGCAGATTTTAATGATTGCAAGCAAACATTAATGAGAAATAATAGTAATTTTGTTAGGTTTAAAATGTCTAAACAACACAGCCGTATATATATTTTTAGTTTTGTTTGTCAGCAGAAGCTGTACATTAACTTTATTTTTGCTCTCCCATAATAGGATGCTAAGAGCACCATAATGCATATATATGCTCAGCGCACAAAGCTTGAGCAAGATTGAGTGAGATGTTATCTTCACTGTAGATTTCACTGGCTGGAGATTTCATGTGAACCCTCCCTCACAGCCACTGCTGGATTTCTAGAGCAAAAGGCTGCCCCCCAATGGTGCAGCTTTTCACTGCCACACACACACACACACACATACACACTGAAACAGACAGCTGTACATTGCTTAGCATCTGATTCTAAGACCCCTTCCAGGGTTTATGTATAATCTGAAAATGTAGTCTTTGATGTTGCTTTATTTCCCATCTTCCTGTTAATTTCTTTTTTCGTATCTCTGCGGCAATACAACTGCGATAACGTGTCTCTTTTGCGTGTGCCTTTAGTCGGCCAGGAGGGTCTGTGTGCTGTGTAATGTCAGCCTTGAAGCTCGAATCCAAAGCAGATCAGAGAACAGAGAGGGTCCAGAGCACAGAGGTTTGTAGCTCTCTGCACCTCTCCTTGCTAATCGCAAAGGAAAAGAGCTGTGACAAACAAACGGCTTTTTCAGCTCGACGCTCGTGCTCTGAGGCATTCACGAATGTTCCTTCGCTCTCTCTTCTATTATGAAAGCTCTCGAAATGCTTTACGGACATGCTCTTATGCCGACATTCTTAAAAAATACACAGGTTTAACTTAATAAAATGCTTTGTGTCTGCCTTGTCAGCTTAATATCATTTGGCCTTTTGCATTTGGTAATTTTGAGACTATACAAGGCACTATAGAATATGCTCTCAGTGCAAAGAATACTTACAATATTTACAATACTTACAAGATCATCTTAGTCTCACAAGCAGGGCCGCTGCTGGCCAAATGAGTGCCCTAAGCAGGATTGTATTGTTGTGCCCCCTTCCTCAAATATTATGTAAGTAAAAAAAACAAACAAAAAAAAAAACACCTACTATAGGGGTCGAAATAGAACTTTAATAAAATATAAAAGTAAATAAATAAATAAATTGTAATTAAATTATATTATTTACAAATTACAATTGTAGCTCTAGACAGTTACCTATGGCTATTATTTTATTAATACAGTTGTCTGATTGATTTTATGGTCTCAAGCATTCAGAAATCACGCAAAAGAAAATTAAGCAGTTTTACTATGATAAAACCATGGTTAATTTTTGTAAGGGTTGTGATGTCCATATGTTTTTTTTTTTGTTGTTGAAGAAATTATAGAGTCTGTGTCAAAAGGTGGCCAAAATGAAAGATTAAGAATTAAATGTTTGGTCAATAGCCTATTAAACAAGGATATGATAATCCTGTAAGTATAACAGCAGCAATTACCAGGCCTTTGGCGCCCTTTACAGGCATTTATAACATGTAATGTTGAAAAAAAAAACAACAGACACCATCACAAAATTTGTAATGGTTTTACTGGTTATAATGGGACTTGTATTGGTTTTAATAGAAACATAATAGACTCTGTTGGTCTCTGCTGGTAATTGGTCACCTTCTATTGGTGGCTTGTTAAAACCAATACATCCTAATGGAATATGTCCCAAAACACACTACATAAAACCATTTTTTAATGGTTTTAATGGTTAAAAATTGATGGTTTGTATTGCTTGTAATGGTATTTGTGATTTATTTGTGATAGTATTATAATTTTCTGTGTTGGTTCTATTGTTTTTTTTTTTTTCAGCAGAGTTGCATCATTGTTTTTATATAATGCATTTTAAGTCATGTTAAAGGCTGTTGTTGGCTTAGGTTTGTTTTTATAACCACAAAAAATATTATCTTAATACTTTTTTGTATATTATTATTTGAAATAACAAAACCATGGTTAATTTGCGGTTACCATGGCTACAAGAACCATGTTTTATTTGTTGTTGTTGTTTTATTCGTGTTAAAACCATGGCTAACTTTCATTAGGGAACATGGAACCTCGGAGAGAATATTAGATGCGTTGGTGGTGGTGAAATCATTACCAACATTAAAACACGTTATTAACCTCAACACCCAAAAAAGTTTCACAGGATTATGAATGTAGCCTACCTGAAAGTGACGCACGGGCTTCGTTTTCATCTTTTATTTATTTATTTATTTATTTTTTGTCTTGGTGCCGGATTTCTGATGTCTTTTCACGGGCATAGTTGTCCATCAATTATGATCATTTGCATTTAGCCGTGAGCGGGCGTGGATGCGGGAATGGCGTGTTACAATTTTTTTTTTTCTGAGCAACTGGGATGGTGCCCCCCCTGGGAGTTGGTGCCCTACGCAAACTGTGTACTCTGCATATAGGGAGCGGCGGTACTGCTCACAAGGTCTCTTATATTGATCTATTTCTTTTTTAAAACTGAAAATTCGAGCAGGACATATAATTTTTTTGATTTTTTGATTTTTTTTTGAAAACAGCCAATAGACTTCATGTAAATCAGCCATGAGCATGATTTGCAACTTGCTGGTCAGTGGCGGATGTTATTGGGGGAGGGGCATTCTGAGAGAGAGCATTTGATTGGACAAAAATGTGTGTAGTGCAGGATGAGTCATCAATATTTTTGCTCCATTTTACCAGAAGAGAAAATGTTTAGGATTACGCTATCTTTGTAGACTCAAAGATAGCACATACAGACTAAAAGCCACAAAACTCTCATTTTAATTTTATGGGGTCTTGATATACTACGTAATTACTCCATTTGATAGTACGTAATGAGTATCATTGTAGTCATGTATTATAAGTATCACTAAATCAAGGCTTTATTTGGGTCCCAAAGAAGTGCCTCTTCCCTCGCTCAAAGTCCTCATTAGAACTTCAACCACAATGTTTGTTATCCAAGGTATGAAGCACTATAATTACACCGCTTTGCTAATGGCCTTATATTTTACTTCTCTGGAGACACGTCTGCTAAACATAACTGAAGTCATAATCTTAAGCACTGAGCAGTCTCTACAGCAGGAATGGTTGGATTCAGTGTTTGAAATACTCTACAATTTTGCCGGGGTGGGCTCATAAACAGTTTGTGGATTGCCTCAAGAAAAAAAAGCCATATCCTCTTGAAATAAAAAAAAATCACAATTGTCTGGTTGTTCCAAAGGCCCACACAGTGAACAAGTGCTGATCTCATTCAGTATAATTTTAACTACTTGGATATTTTTACAAGCAAGCGGTGAGGGATTTAAAGAGCTGAGATGTTACACTGAATATCCAATGTAATAAGCAGGCATGGTATATACATGCACACAATTATACATGCATGCTAAATACCTGGAAACTCACAGCAGATTTGTTTTATTTCCCAGAAACCTTTGCGTCGTCGCAGGGAGTAGCTGACAGCTGTCAGTCAGTCCAACTATTTTGTCACATGGCATTGTCTTGAATGCAGATTTCCATGCACTTACCCACCATGCAGCAAATATGCTTTAATATGCTTTTCTAGGTCTTTAGCATGCATATGTAATTGGGTGCACGTATATATGCATGTGCGCGTGTCTGCTCGCTATAGGCTCTAGGCGGCAGCCGGTGCAGTCAAAGGCGGTCTAATATTAGCACCTCACTGATGGCTTGCTGTATCTGGACGAAAGAGGGTGATAAATGAGGATAGCATAAGTGGGGGCCATGGAGCCGAGAGGGAAATGTAAAAGGGATAGCATCTCCATTTTACCGCCAAAACGCTTACATGCATGTCCCGTCCGCATCAGAGAGGATATAATGCTCAATCTACATGTGACACCTAGAGATTAGTCAGAGATCATGAAGCAAGTGAAGGAAAGAGAGGAAGAGGGCAGTGTGGTGCCGGTTTGCTTTCTCTCCGCTCCGGTCGCTGATTTGATCCCATGCCCTGTTGTCCGTCGCTAGCCTCCCTGCCTGCCCAGCTTGTCCCTCCCCCATCAGCTCAGGCTGCTCTCCCCCTTGCTCTGCCCAAGCCTGGGGGAGCCAGTGGAGATTAAATGTAGCCTCTATAAGCCAAGCACATCATGTAGCTGTGTTTCTAGGGCCTCTCTCTCTCTCTGTTTTTCTCCCTCACTTTCATTCTCTTTTTAAAGGATAGTGTTTATGATGCCAGGCATGTGATAGGGAACTTCTAGAATGTAAGTGTCATTGTGAATACCAAAATATTTTACAAGCAATTAACTAAAAATGACAAAAAAATAAAAAAGCGTGAAAGTCTATGCCTTTTCTACACTATTTCTCCTTCTCCACCAACATCCTCCCCCCTTCGGGTTGATACTGCGGAGAAGTGGGCCTCTGGCTTTAAATGATCACAGCTGTGCGAGCAAATTAATGGATGATATTTCTCTGTTTTCCCCCCTTTCTACATCTTTTTTCAACATGGATTTATAAAGAGGGAAAGAGGGGCCAGGGGTGTCACGCTTCTACATTTTCCCCCTCCTCTTTCCAATTTTGCATGCATCTCAGTCTGCTCAACTCTGAGAGAGAGGAAGAGTGTGCATGTGTGTGTCCTGGGAGAGAGAAAGCGAGCGAGAGCGAGAGAGATGGCGAGGGAGGGAGAAAATGAAATGTAAGACAGATACGGAGAGTGAAAGAGAAGAAGGGGGTGTGGAGAGAGCAAGCTAGCGAGAGTGGAGAGCCAGTAACGCGGTGCATTGATGCATTTGCTGCGTCTCAGACGTGCTCTTTCGGCGGGACGTAGCCTGGGGTTTTTGGCAGCGGCAGGCTGCCTGTTTTCCATCACCCAATCGAGGCAGACCTGGAATAGGGATATACGCACGAACGGAGCTGCCGCGGCTGAGCAGCGCTGGACAAGTGAGGTGAAGTGAATGAGTGAGAGTCGCTGTGCTGTGCTGTGTGTGCGTGTGTGTGTGTTCACCCCCTCCTCTCCTGAGATCCACCAGACTGGCATGATTTGCTGGTGGTGTGGCCCTGGCTGCTGCTCGGACTGTCTCTCATCCTCAGTGCCATCACACCACCCTTCGGCTTTTTCTCATCGGTACGCTTTCCACCTCTGCGGCTTTTGTCAGCAAGCTGTAATATGGACGTACGGACCTTTGCTTTGATATTAACATCCATCCATCTCGTCTCTTGTCCACCTCTCCTCTCTTTCATTCTTCCTCTTTCGTTTCACGCGAACAGCCTTCCAGTCAACATGACCGTATGACTCTCCCTTTTTCTAGCCTATCAAATCTGCATGATTTTGTCAGCAGGTCTAGCAACAAAAGTTGAAATCTGAGATTTCTCTCTCTCTTTCTTTTTTTCTCACCCACTTTCTTTGTCGAGCAGGCTGCGAGAGAACTGTGATCGGCTTCATACTCATCCTCATCCTCGCACCAGGGTGAGTTTAAAACCATTTTCTGCTTCTCCCCACCCACAGCTGTAGCATCTGTTAGTGTCTTCAGTACCTTTGTCTGAAGCTGCTTGTATTGGGCTTGCCAGTTAGCAGTAAGCTAAATTTTCTTGTATTATCTTTTATTAACACTTCATGGTTTAGGTAATGTTACAGTTCAGTGCTTTAACCAGTGATGTACGTCGGGGATGCCAATAGAAAGTCATAGCGACTAGACTGAGAGCTTTTTATGATTAGCGTTGAATGCTTGTGAGAGCGAGACAAGAGCTGGTGGAGAGTTTACCTGGAGCCATGGGCATTTTTTCAAAGTGCCCGTATTGTTCGATTTTAGAGACTGAGTGGGGGTACTGGGGAAAGAGAGGGATCGAGCTTGTGGGGGGAGGGAGAGATGGGTCAATGTTGTGTCTAGCTGAAGGTTGCACTTGTTGTGTCACAGACAGACAAACAAGTGTCAGGGTGATTGGGGGGATGCACAAAAAGCTATGAGTAAATGGGCCTTTTATAGCCATATATTTTTTCAATTTTTGTTGCTGTGGGACACATCAGTGTGCTCGAATTTTGTTACAGGTTGGCAGTCGGTCTGCAAATGTGCCTCTCACAATCCCTGAGACCCTAACTTGTGACGTTTTCCTGTTATGTGCACGGGTTAGGTTCTTGGGAGCTGAGAGGGGCGCTCTGTCATCAGCCCGGCGGCGTCGGAAACAAAGACATTTTAGTCAACAGTGAAGCGCAACTGTCAGAGGAGAGAGGAAGCAGCTAGCCATGTGTGTAATGGGACAGTGTGCATGGGGGGGGGGGGGGGGGGGGGGGGGCATTGAAGAAATGCCGGCATACAGGTCATGTGATGCGCTAGCGGGTAGGATCAGCTGAGGGTTCATTGTTGGAGGGATATGGTTAGAAAGAGGAAATCTGATTCCTTTGCATTTCTTGAGTTTAATTTTAAATGCTGCCAGGCCTTGAATGCATGTTAAAGGGATAAAATGAAAACTCTTGTCATTTAGTCACTCTTATGTTGTTCTAAGTCTGTATGATTTTTGTGTGGAACACAAAAGAGGATATTTTGAGAAATGACTCTCCATTCAGTGGAAGTCAATGGTAGCCAAGACATTTTTCAAAATATCTTCTTTTGTGTCCCACAGAAGAAAGACATATAGGTCTGGAACGATTTGAGAGTGACTAAATTATGGTGGTACACTATCCCACCATATATTACATTTATTCACATTTAATTTCACATCTCTTCATTTGAGAGCAGCACAAAGTACTATGGAGAGCGTCATGCTAAAGGCTCGGTACACTTGTGTTTGACCTCAGAGAGCCCTCAACTGCTCACTTTATAGATGTGAACGTCATCATTTTAATGTGTGCTGAGTCATGTGTGTTTGTGTGTGCAAGTCCCTCATGCTATGTGACGTGACTTTAGCATGTAGCATGGCTACTGTGGTATGCAAGTGCTGACAGGGCCTTACATTTTTGGTTGCTGGCTAACCTAGATGTATATCCCTTAAGGCACTGGACCTTAAAGATGTGCAACTGGAGGACATCACCCCTACAACCAATTAATTAAATTTGGTGAAAAGCATTGTGTCATGAGCGTAAATGTCGAGAGATAGGGTTGTCGAGAGTTCACCCACGCTCCTTCGTGGTTCGTTCCATTTCCGTAGTGTGTTAGTGGACCATTTATCCACTACTGTGGCACATCTGACTGCTGTTTGAAATGGCATTGCGGCAACATTTCAACAAAGGAATGACGCAAAATGAGGCCAGAGAGTATTTATTGCAGTCTCTACACAAACACCTTTACAGTCTAAGACCTTTTTTTGGCATTTAGAGAGACAGTGAGAGGCAGCTTAATGAGATAAAGGCTTGCCCACAGTTCATGGACGGTGCATTGCTTCGTTTAATGCATCGGCCGCTGCATTGTACGTATAATGCATGGTGCCATCACGCCCACATCCCTGTCTGTCTTTCTCTCTCTACCCACCATTACACCCACAGGCTGGCTCCCTACCTCTCTCTATCTATCAGTACCCACTGTCGCATTCATAGAAAACTCTCTTCATCACAAACTCTGTCGCTCCTGTTGAAGACATCGAACGCTTTGGCGTTTGAGGTGTGACGGTTTTTGCTAGCCAGCGGCGTAGCACTTTGTCTTGGTACATGTCCAGGTAGCCATGCTCTTGCTCTCTAAGAGGATTTGTCTAGAACACTCTGCTTAGATTGCTTGCTGAATTTCCAATGGAAATCGTCAAGCTCTCGCACACATTTTTGAGGCTTCCCAAATGAAAACGAAAGGCTTGTAGTAGCCGGTCCCCATAGCATGGCATAATACTGGCTTTACCCCAGTCTCTGCAGTGCTGTGCTCTGGCGTCTAGGCTGCAGCTCTATTGTTCACTCCTGTCTCTCTCCGCTCACGTTGCACTCCACTGGCACTGGGACAGCCTCCCTGAGCCTGGCCCACTTTTAAGGTGGACCGGTGAACATGGAGGAAGCCATACAATTGCGTTTAAGGCGGACTGCGACAGGTTTACTGGCTTAGAACAAAGGCTGCCGCAGTGAGGAAGGTTGTGCAGGTGGAGTGTTAGACAGCGCCAGGGTGGGTGACGCCCATGGCTAAGCAGCACCGAGCCGTCTGACACACTTCGAGACAGATCCGTCCAGCCGGGTCCATTTGATCTGCTGAGGCTTCATATCCATTGTCCCACCTACCACAGTGAAAGATTTGCCCCAGTCCGCCATAGGAGTGTCCGTAAACGTCCTTCTGAAATGCTAAAGTACCTCAAGTCTAAAATTAGTGCAAAGGCAGCTTATTTGATGGAAAGAGATTATTACTTTAATATTGAACTACAAAGTTTAAAAGTTGAGTATATGTCGGTTAGTATAGTGACTATTCCTTCTACAACCAGCCAACACCGATCACTCTGATTGGGTTCTCATAAAAAAAGAGTCCGGACTCATGATGGTGACCACATGCTAGTGCGATTGTTTATCACAGTGTTCATTTATTTTTTAAATAAATCATGGCAAGATGGTGTGGAAAGCACGTTGTCTGTCAGAAGCAACAATATTTTCCATGCCCACAGGTGGTGTTGCTCAGTATTTGGTTGGCATATAAATGGAAGGAGAAATTTATCCAAATTCTATCCTGAGACCTAAAATAATGCTTATACAGTGCTCATTGCTGTTGACCTATAATGTAAGGGAGGTTGAGGCTGAATGTCTGCCTACTGAGCAGTCACATGGAGAAGGTATGTGCTTGTCCATGCTCTTCATTGTTCTAATGGACTCTCTGGAGTAAGTGGGCATACTGAATGCACATGTATAGTCAGAAGTAAAGTATGCATTTTAGTGATTCTTATGTGAACACGCAGTAGATGATCATGTGTGTCTGTCATACTTTCATCCACATGCAACATTCCAGAATACTTTTTCCCTTGGGACAAGGGTAGGCTACAGCTAGTGCACTAATTAATGATGCAGAAGAGCACAGCTGTGTGTGTGTAGTCAGAGAGCAATCATAGTAATGATATATCAGCCAGTCTGAATAACCGACCGACATTTGACCATTTTGACATTATCGGCATCAGCTGACTGCCCTATGCTTTTTGATGAACAGAAGTGGTACATTTAAAAGATGATTTTATCCAAAGCGACTTACAAAGGTGTAATATAGGTTCTCTCCTGTGTCAATTCCAAAATCAACCAACAGCCCTGTCAGTAACATTTTCTATTTCAGTTATTTTATTGAGTATTTGCTAAAGACTTTGTAAAATAACTTTAAATAAAGCTACTTATTGTATGTTTTAATAAATATCAAGTTGTATCAGCATATATCAGCATTATATTGGCTATCTCACAGGTATCAGCACTGGTCCATATCATTTAATCACTATGTATGTACACACTGTATGATGGAGAATGGCTGCATCTACATTGGTCCAAAGTTGCGACGCAGGCTCAGCTGCTTTCTTTCGTAATAAGCATCGAGAGAGTTTGCTGTCTGCATGGCCATCTGCGCAGACAGGCAGGCAAGCTGACTTCTCGGACCTCAGTACAAGTTAGAGCAGCTTAAGGATTACCAGCACAGGCATAGGAAGATTAATCAGCTCACAGGCCTAACCTAATTAAGCCAGCGGGGAAATGTCACCAGTGTATATCAACAAGCCTTTCTCTTTCACTCGGCCCTGCCCAGTTCAGGAATGCACGGATCGGTCAGCCCTCTCATCCTCTGTCCCGGACTGTCCGTGGAGCTCACCGAGCAGAACAGTATTCCTTTCTCTGCACTCAGGTCAGTTGGTTCATATGGAGACGGCCTGGAAATCCCCTTAGTTACTGTGGGAATGTGCTGCTGGGTCGGACCTGTTCTGCCTCATCTCACTGGGCCTTACTGAACTCAAACGCTGCAGTGGCTAATAGTGTGAGATTACCTGTTGCATTCATATCCATTAACTTTTAGCTAGTTAGTTTTTTTTTTTTTTTTTTAATAACTTAGTTTAATCAGTTATTCAAAAATTGTACTCAAAGGAAAGTTCTGAAAAATGAGTGGAACCCAATTTACCTGGGTCACATTCAAGCCATATTAGGATTACTGCTTTTGCTTTCCAGTTACACTTGCACTCAACTGCTGAGTTCGTTTTTTATGTGTGTGGCTACATGTTTTTTATTTACACTTTGACCAAACAACACAAAATGACAAGCTCTTAAAATTTGATTATTGCTCTAGAAGTGAATGGGGACAAATCTAGAGATTTTTAAAAATGGAAGGACATTAAACTGTAGCAGCTGTACTTAAGGTTGCCAAAATGATGCAGTTGACTTGTTGATCTGATCTGAACTTTCTGAGTAATGCTATTAGTGAAATGCTCTATCGTAACTGATATAATCAATAAAACACTACCATTCAAAGGTCTGGGTTTGGTAAGATTTTTAAATGACATTTCTTTAATTAAATGAAAGAGGTTTCTTATTGCTCACCAAGGCTGTATTTATTTGAATAAAAATACAGAAACAGTAATATTGTGACTTTTAAAATAACAATTTTCTATTTGAATGTTTTAAAATGTCATTTATTCCTGTGATGGTAAAACTAAATTTTCAGCATCATTACTCCAGTCTTTAGTGTCACATGATCCTTAAGAAATCATTTTGATATGCTGATTTACGGCTCAAGAAACATTTCTTATCAGTGTTGAAAACAGTTGTGCTGCTTATGATATTTTTGTGTGGAAAGTTCAAAAGCACAGCTTTTATTTGATATAGAAATAACTTTTGATCAATTTAATGCATCCTTGCTGAATGAAATTATTAATTTCTTGCAAAAAAAAAAAAAAAAAAAAAAATCTTACCAACCCTGAACTTTTTAATGATGGCATACATTTAGCACAAGTGTTTTGATAAATTGGGGTGAAATAAACAAACTGTCATTTATTACCCTCATTGGTTCTTTTAATTTTGCACTCAATCAGAATTTCTAAGCGTGATAATCAATCTTCACCTCTATGTACGTAATTCTCTCCGTAATCACACTCGGTGACTGATTAATTTGTCATTAATAAACAGTGTCTCTTTTGGCTGTGGCCCTGTTCCCTCGGGAGCCAGGAATTGTGTCGCTGTGGTGACTGTTGTCAGTGCGATTTGCATGACAGTGGTTGACGTTTGTTTCTCAGTGATTTGCCAGGGGCAGCTAGTGGCCAGGTCTCCGAGTGCCGAGAAAAGCATGGTGGCAGCTCTGTCTCTCACTCTGTCATCATCAACGCTGCATGCGTGTGTGTGTGTGTGCTGCTGTCAAATGAGGCACAAAGGAACATTCAAATCATGTTTCTCACACTTCCACAAGCACCTTGAGGAAATAATGGCCCCAGTGCTGTAAAGGGCAATGCTCATTGGTAACGGGTATTACAGATTGCCAGAGCTGTATCCTGAAGCCTCCCCAATTATATGGCACATGTCACACAAAACCTTCATTCACACTGGAAGTCTACGCATATTATAAACGTGTTCAACTGTCAAATGTATTAATTCTTTGCTGCGGTCCGATCATGCCCACGTATTATGGTGTTTGGCAGAGCATGAGACGCTTTTTGTTATTTTGTTGTTTCAGGACGCAGTTCAGCCTCTCGTATCTCAATCTTGATGTTGAATTAGTTTGCCATCAGCTTCACATAACCTTATAGGATTGGATCTGCTGTGCTACTATGGCCAGAATATTGATAACAGATGTTCAAATGGCTTATCAGATCATTGTTCACATGCCAAAGTAATCTCTTATTATTATTTGAGTTATTGTTATTATAAGCTGTTGTTTTTGTTTGTCTACTTGCATTTTTTTTTATTTCAGAGTTTATTAAAGATTAACAAGGGAGATTTTTTTCATTTATTGATGCAATATTGAAGCCATATTGTTTAATAAATGGATGTTTTAGATATTTTTAAAATGCATTTTATCAAAAATGTATGAAGGATATTATATTATATTATATTATATTATATTATATTATATTATATTATATTATTATATTATATTATATTATATTATATTATATTATATTATATTATATTATATTATATTATATTATATTATTATATTATATTATATTATATTATATTATATTATATTATATTATATTATATTATATTATATTATATTAATGTGTTTCCAGATACCTGCCAAAATTTGACAATTATTTCTATGCTGGCATTTTTCTGTACATGTTTGAATGTGAAATTAAAAGGTCCGTCACATAGTAACTTTTTTGACTCGACTTCATTTATTGTCAAGAGGCTTTTTGAATTTGTCTAAGCATGTTAAATTTTATTTTAATTTAATTTACTTTACTTTTCTTTAATTCAAAACAAAAATGACATGCACATTTTCTTTAGACAGCTGCAGGATTGAGACGGTGGCGTTGTTGAAATGGAGAGCGGCACAGGGAGAGATGTGGGTGCCGTGGAGGCAGACTGTCACTGTCTGTGTTTGTGACTATTGACTAACCTGAACAGAGAGACAGAGGGCAAGCTGGGTGTGAGCCATCGGCCTCAGACTATCCTTCCTGTCCTCTGCTTAGAAAACATGTCAGACGTGCGTCCAGAGATGCCTGCTTTGGATGGACAGCACGTCTTCTCCTTTCCTCAACCTCCAGGACAACATAATACACAGTCTTGGCTATTTCAGAAGAATATGTTGTTTATATATTAAATAAATTTATTTATAATATAAATTACATGAATATAAATATAAACATGTAAATAATTTTCAAAATACATATATTTTGTATTTTGTGTGTGTATTTATATATACATAATAAATATACACAGAACACACACATATATTATGCAAACAAAAACTTTTATTTTGTATGCGATTGACCGTGATTAATCGCTTCGCTTGACAGCACTAATATATATATATATATATATATCGGTGAGTTGCCTTTAAACATTTAATTATTAGCTTTTCAGCAAAATGTAAACACTAAAATGATTATGAAACATAAAAGTCATTAAACAAATATGTAAAGGTTAAAATATAAAATATCACAACAATTTTATGGCAAAGAATATTGAAATTCATAAATTGTGTAAGTGTATAACATTTTTAAAAAATGTTTTTAAAAACACAGTTTAACCAGTTTAATAGCTAACACTTGGTATTCACTTGTTGATCCAACAAAATTACAATATGGTTATTGTCTGAATAAAAATGTCATTTTAATTAGTATGACAGAAATTAAGAGGGTTTTTTAAAAAATGTGTTGGAAACCAACATAAAACAAAATCACTTTTTTATTTTACTTTTAATGCCAAATCTCATTGTTACTGTTTGATTGTACAACTTCTCCATGTGACAGTTAGCCCTGGTATCCCCTTTTTGAATGGCTATTTTCATTTTCAGCATTTTTATATTTTTAAAGACAAGAATCTCAGGTTTGTCGTCATCGGCGGAGGTGTGTGTGTGTTTGAGGTTTAAAGTGCAGTTGCAGGTCGCGGTGAAGATGTGTGTGAGGAGAATGGTGAGATGGCTCAGGGACTAAGCCTGCTCTTAGTCTGCCATCTCAGTCAGGAAAGCCTCTGCAGATTATCCTCGAGCTGACAGCAACCAAAATAGAATGAGCCTGATTCCCTCTTTTTTGTGTATGTGTGCACACGCTGCCCTTTTTCTTAGTCTCTGTCTGTCTGTCTCATTCTCTCCCACTCAGTTTCCCTCCTGCTGTCATTTTTGTTTTATTCGCACACTCTCCGAATCCTATCCTCACATGGCTTTTGGCCTACTTATTGTATTATGACGCATCAGTGTTTCTGGGTAAGCGAACGTGTGAATGACATTGTGTACGCGAGTGTGTTCGTGTGCGAATGTTTGCATGTGAGCGAGTGACCGCACCCCAATGATTTGTGAAGAAATCAGCTCCAAACTCTAAATCCACGATTGGCGCAGCCTTCCTTCCAGGGCTCAGCGCACATTTTTGTCTGACTAATATTTTTCAGAGCATCCAGTAAATGTAACTGCCTTTATATTGGTGCCTCACTGATGTTCCTTATTCATAACTTTATTGACAGGCTCAAGAAATCCCAAGGCGTATGTTTGAAAGCTGTTGCTTTTTCAGACCACCGTGAGCGATAGCTCCCTGCGTTTGTCAGTTTAAGACCTGGAGTGATAATAAGCCCTTTGTCTGTTTGTGTCTGTAATTTACGGTCCTTTTGTTTTGAATATAACATGCTTTTGTTTAATCGTTATGCATTGAAACCTTGTATGTTTTCAGATAAAATGTAAATCTAACAGCCTCCATGTCAGACACGGACCTCGGATCACTGAGTTTAGGCGCCGCGAGTTCAAGAAAACACTTCGACAATGGCGTAGCAAATGGCTGTTACATTATCAGACCCCAAGGAGGCTTTTCTGCGTAAACCTGCTGACCCTGCACAGGCACGACATGCCCGTCTGACTGTAATAAACCCCCCGTAGGGACTGGATGTGGGGGCCCGAGTCTCCCTCTCTCACCTTCCTAAAACACTTCCAGTTGCTGGCTCCCCTGTCTCTTCCGTGGCTCTGACGTCGGTGTTGAATCTCCTGACTTTGTCTTGATTGCATTAAATCTGCAAAACACAAATTAAAATGAATGTAAAAGAAATAAACGATGAAATGCTTCGGCTTTCTGCGGCTTCTTTGTTTTCTCAGCTCACAAGGATGAGTGAAGGCAGGTTAACAGGGACAGTGGGCCGAAAGCCATGGGGGAAGGGCTTGTTTTCGTGCAGGCTTTAGCAATACTATCCATTTCAAATTTAAATGGAGCTTCCTGCTTCATAATCATCATGTCCTTGATACCTGAGGGTATTTAAAGAAGCTTTATAATATAAAACATGTTTGGACATATATCAAGACATATTTTAGATAGTCAGAAGCAAAAAAGTTGTATCAGTTAACAGCAATTATTATAAAAGAAAATTGCCAGTTTACAGTTCTTATCATACAATCTGAATAAATCAATAGTTTATTTTCTAAATGTAATTACGCTGATGGACCACATACACAGAGGCTCTAAAATGCATTCAGACATTTAAAAACTGATGAATGTCTTTCTATTTCACAAAACATTTCACAAAAAGTTTGTTAGGTTGCTTGGACGCCTTCGTCCCTCAACATTCAGCAATTATGATTTTTTTTAAACAGCATAGCCTATTTATTTAAGCAATAACAAGGATAATGGGCTGTTTTGCGTTTGTGCTGACTCGAGTTTTCAATCTTTGTTTTAGTTTAATGCGTTCTGTTTGTTTGTGGTCAATTCCAGGGCACTTTTGTTTTCTTTCAGCGGGGGTAATAAACCCATAACGCTGTCGGCCACATTCATTTAGTTTTAATATCCTCCGCTTCTCATTTTTCCTTACTAATCATTACTGATGTTGCTTTGATCCTCAGCAACTGGTTTGTTATGTGAATTCTGAAGACCCCTGCATATGTTAGCAGGAATCCACAGCACTTTGTATCTATTTCTAATTATTTATTAGCCACTTTAATAGCAAGGATATTTTCAGTGTGTTGCTAGAAACTATATAACAGTTTGCTGTGTTATTTTTCAGGTGGGGTTTTTTAAGCATATTTGTGAGTGTCAGGCTTGAGGAAAATGGTAGTCAGCTAGTCAAGTCCCAGGTCTCTACATACAGATACAAAGCTTGTCTGTCTGTAAAAGTTTCAGTACAACTTTAACTGTTTTTTTCTCCTTTTCTCTCCTGCAGTACATAACAAATCATTAAAGCCAGGATTAAAATTTCGTGAAGGAGCAGCTTTGACTGCTGGAAGACTTAAGCGTATTAGCTTTAAAACCAAGATGGGAGTTTCAAGTGATGTATGGCAGACTTCAAAGATGTTTTAATCTGTCAGTAGGCATGCTCTTGCACAGGCTATTTATATTAGGACACAGTGTTTCTTCTGCCTGCATGTCCTAATCAATGGCTTCTCCGGCTAGACCCAGTCTGATGTTGGTGTTAACCAATTATTAAACAGCTGCACTTCCTCTAGATTGTTTCCTCTGCTTTTCTTTAGAGTGGTCTTTAGAGGTAAACAATGTACTTATTATGAATACTGATTTGTCATGTCAGTTTGATAAAGATTTTATGATTTAATGGTCACACTGCACTTTTATTCATGCTACCGAAATGTATTTGGACACTTATAGGTCACACTTAAAAATGTAAATTTCTTTGCATGATATCAGTCAAACCAAGTGTCATTTATTTTACAGAAAGACAAAACATTTGGCAAAAAGAGTTTTGTTCGATTGTTTGAACACTTTCTGGTTAGTGTAACATTCATTGTTAATGGGATGAATTACAGCTGTGTTTACTCTGATTGAACACATGTAGTTGACATGATATCTAAGAGGATCGGCAGTATCTTGTGGTGTGACATGCTACATTTTTTTCCACATCTTCTCGGCGTTTTGTATAACCTTATTAATTGGGACACGAAAACACTATAAAAAATTATATGATTTGTAAGTCATAGCAACTTATGATTTAACATTGACTCATCAACTTTCAACTTTTTTTAAGTTCAACTTTTTAAGTCGGTTTAATGTTAAGTTGAAATGACTTTTACAACCAAGTTGATTATACTTAAAAATTTAAGGAAGCAACTAAAGTTTTTAAATTGAAATAGGTGGATTTGTTTTTTTACAGTGAATATTGCTACTGTTAAAAATAATTTGTTGCACTGCAGAACAATTTAAAATAATTAACTATCAAAGGAAAATGGTGTTTAAAATGTGTTGACTAAAATAAATGGTGACCACAGGACTTGAAACACATTTTCCCTTATACATTTATGTAAGATTTAAAATATTGAAGAAAATAAATTAATACATACATACATAAGCGTGTGTAGATATCCACATCTGTGAAATCTTGATGGAAACTCTCTTCATACATCCACTGAAATGAGTTGGTAATAACTGAAATAATATGCTATAACTAAAATAGCACAAGTTATTTCTGGAGCCCCAGCATCGTTTGTTTACAACTGCTACTTGGTTTGATTTTTTATTTTTTATTTTATATATATATATATATATATATATATATATATATATATATTCTTTTTTTTTTTTATGTAGTACAGCGACAATCATAATATCTCACTTAAGTATCCAAGTAATTTCTCAGGACATTTTTTAAGGTTTATTTCCTGCAGCAAATTTTAACATTCCTGCAAATACCCCATCTGTCTGCTACATGTGAAAGTTTATTAAATTGAAAAAGTGACCATTTCAGGTTTTGCTCATCCAAGTTAATAGTAATATTACCTGAATGCAGGCACTATATCATGATGACGTGGAAGATATTGTCATTCTGTACAAAATCTGAAGTACCACTGCTTTCTTTATGACTATGATACAAAATGCTCTGTTTATTGATTTTTCCCAAAATAACCTGGATAATAGGAGTATATAGCCAAAAGCTTTTAATTCAAGTGTGTTAATTGTAGTACTGCTCTTGTTGTTACTTAAAACTTTTGTTCACTAGTGACTAAGCTTTTATTTTTTCACTTAAAAACTGTTATTATTATTATTATTATTATTACAACAAATTATATTTCAGACTAACCATTTGTGTGAACGTTTTTGAACAATACAGATTTCATAATTTAGTGTCACATAATTTTGTTTTACTTTTTTAAATCCCACAATACTCTGATATTCCCAATTTCAAATGCAATTATAAATTCCAGTATATGAAATTTTATACCCCAGTGTATGATAAAAATTAAGAATGTATGTCTTGATTTGATTGTGCTTTTTTTCCTGTTTTTTGTTTTCCTCATCACTTTGTCAACTGTGTCTTTTTATGAATTTGCAAGCGCTGTTCATACAAAGGATTATGAACTATAACACTTAAAATTGAATTTAACCTTTTCCAGACACGTTTCTGTTGGGAATTTTAAAATATTGCCATGTGTAAACCCTACAGGTACTTTGAATGAAGAGCAGTGTTCTCTGTGAACATGGCCATGCCTGAGGTGGGTTTTTTTTTTTCCACTCTGAGTTTATTCATCTGTTTGTTTTGAGCTGTTCATTTGTCATCAGTATGACTTTCTTAGTGTAATGGAGGTTTATACTCAGAAAATGGAGAGAAAACAAAGACAAAATATCTCAATGTTGAAATGTTTCTCTTTAAATCTCTCATTTTAAGCACTGGTAATATACTACCAAATCACTGTGAAAAGCACACCGTGATTCTGCTGCTCTGTTTTACCTGAAAGTGTTACAAACTGTTGGAAGTCACGCCTGCGTGATTTTTGGAGCTGAATGTGCTGTGTTTGTCCGAGACAGTGATGTCACTTTCCCTCATTTAAAGTGAAATGTTGCAATGTGATTTCATGCATCAAGGAGGAATCTGAATGTATTTTCTGTGCTTGGCTATAAATAGCAGATAACGACTCTTTCCAGTTCCAGAAATAGGTTCTCTGGAATTGGATTCCAAGCCGAGCAACACTTTCCTTTTAAACAAGCAAATATGCAGGACATGCATTACCATGTTTAATTAAGAGTGCCACTTTTGAACAGACTTGGAGCCCTGCCACGTCTACAAGATGAATTCATCACTTCACAGTACAACACGAGGCTTTGGATCAGACATTTGACGTAACACAGCTTTTTCTAAATAACAGAAATGACAAATTTAATTGAGTTAAAATTTCAGGACTGAATTTAGTTTAAATAATAATTCTAATGATTTTATTATAATTATTATCAGTTTCATTTGAGAAAGGCAAAGCAAATAAGTATTTGTCTTAGTTCTGTCAATTTGTTGTATGAGCTGTGGAAGAAATTTCATACTAGTTTCAATGACAATTAATTTCCAGCACACAAAGAGACTGGTTAAAGATACTTTCAGTCATTTATTGATAAACTTTATTTATTTTTTATAGACTTTATTATAAACTTTAGTATAGATAAAAAGAACTGTCTGTGATTTCCCAGATTAGTCAAAACAGATAAAAAAAGTCGTTAAACGGAAAAGCTTAAGCTATTTTGTACCTTATTTTGCACAAACTGTACATTTATGTATTTTTTTTTACTCAGATTTACTTTTAAAAATGTACTTAGATGAAATGTAAGAATTCAATTAACTTTTTTGATAGCCTAGTATTCAGCATGCATGATATTATCTAATAGTCCTGGACCTGTTTATTTGTAAAACTGCAAAAATTGAATTATTAACAGATTTCCAAAGAAAATCCCCTAATCTTTAAAATGAAAAATTACAGTCCTTGATTGCCTCATAAACCCATTTTCCTGCTGTTTGTTTCTTTTTAATTAGATCATATGATGCACAAGGACAAACAAATGATTTGTTTGGTTTAATTAGTCTGAAAGCATTTTTTTTTTCTTTCTTTCTTTCAAGTGCTGGCTAATTTTTGCAATAGTTTAAGTGCTAGACTGATTTAGGGTTTATTTCAATTTAATTTATTTCAAATTCTTTTGGAAACGGTTTAATTTATCGCACGTCATATGCAAACTAAGTATTTTCCTGCTGTGTCAATAGATGCTGTCCTCACCTGGGAGTGTTCAAGGGCATTAGAGATCTGACTGAGCTTACTGTATATTCATCCACACACACACACACACACACACACGGGTGATATAGCAGAGCTGTGTGTGGTAGCGGCTATGCGGCTTTGATCTGTGCATATCCCTTGTCCTTTGTCAAAAGCAGCCTGAGAGGCAGAAGATGTGTGTGTGCTGAAGTACTAGGCTCCATTGAAGTGTTAAGAGTGCGCAACTTTCTTCCTCTTTTCTTCCTTCCCTACCGTCCTTTTTCGTATTATAAGAGTCTTTATTATGTGGGCAGAAAGTGAGGGGAAAAAACGGGAGGCTGCGTGAAGGGGGCTCTCCTGTTTATTAATATAGGAGGCAGGTTCCCACACACGGAACAATGCGTAAGCCAAGCGAGGCGGTATTGTCGGAGCGGCAGAAACTACACCTTGCTGGAAGTCAACCGAAGACATGCACGACATGTGACTGGCTCATATGTTTTACAAAACGCGGTGCGCGGAGCATGTGTGCTTCTCTCTGAAAAGCTCACTGTCTACAATTAATTCATGTTGTTCGTGAATGAAGCCGAACACGAGTCCTAATGCGGCAGACATGCTGATGGAAAGACTAACGCAGAGTCAGAGGAAACTGCAGATGGTATCGGCCAAGTTCAAATGCACTTTCACCCCCGTCCCTCCTCTTCCCTTCCTGCCATTCTTCTCACGGCACAAACGGCAGTCAGCTAGGTATGCGTTCATTCATTGTGTGCGGCAGGGGGTCCCTCACTTCAAACCGGCTCGTTTAAAAGAGGGCTGCGAAGTCCCACGGAGTCCCCTGAGCCGTGAGCGGAGCAGACAGGCGTGACTGGACCGGCAGACATCAAAGTGGCTGGAGCCCTGCCCCTCCATCCTGCCCACACCGTGCCCCTGCCGCGCCGCCCGGAACAGCCTTCATTAGGACACCGCTACATGGGTCACTGACACAGATACAAGCGTGCCCGTGATAGAGAAATAGCAGCATTTGTGTTCATGCTAGTTTAATATGATTTTTGTAAATGTTTTTACACCATTTTTAAGACAAGTTTCAATTTAATGACTCCAAAATTGTGGTAGGCTTTAACCATCAATTAGGCCTAATTGATTATTGGTTAGAAAAGTTTTTAAATATGCTTAAAAACTTAAAAAAAAAAAAAAATCAAGTTTTAAGTACACTGTCATTATTATTATTATTATTATTATTATTATTATTATTATTATTATTACGTTTTTCAAGGTAAAAGTATATTATATTGAACAGTTTAAACGTTTTTATTAAACGTTTTAAAGGTTTTTTTTTTTTTTTTTCCATAAATGGAACAGTTAAAGTTAGGCTATATAACATTCATATAACTATTCACCTCATGGCTTTTGTGTGTTGACATTAGCATCTGTTTCAAATAATTCAAAGAAAGAAAGTAGAAGTAAAAAAGTAATTAAAATATAAGGTGCAATTATTCAAGGAATTCATTATTTTCTGTTTCATTATCTGCATGATTCATACATCAAAGTTATTTTCTGTAAAGTTAATTTTATTTTAATAGATTGTACTATATCATTGACACAGCTACAATAGGCTACATTACCTATTGTGTAGGTTTTACTTTGAAATAATTTTCACTCATAAATATAATGAATAAATCAGAATACATTATATTCTTTTATATTATCTACATAATTCATAAAGATATTTTAGTAACACTTTACAATAAGGTCCATTATACACTAATTAATGCATTAACATTGAACAATACATTTGTTACAGTATTTATTAATCTTTGTTAAAATTAATTAACAAAAGTACAACTATTTCATGTCAGCTCAGGTCTGTTTATTAAGATAGGACTTGGTCTTGTATGAGCTGCCAGGAGGTGTTGCAAATATGGCCTTGAAAGGGACTTTGTTTTAAAATTATTTATTTTCTTTTTTATGATTTAATGAATTGTTAGCTTTCATTAAACTCACAAACCCCCTGCAGTTCCTTTACAAACTCTAGTTTGGGAAGCCTTGATGTAATATAATGTTTAATGCATTTTATGTTGTAAATTACAATGAATGGAAAACATTTTTTTTTTATATAATTATGGTACAAGATAATTCTATTTGAATCAATGAAATAAATGAGTTGTCAAAAGTAATCTAAAAGTAATCCAAAAGTAATCTGATTATACTACATAAAATGTGTAATGTAACGGATTACGTTACTGACTACAATTTTTGTCATGTAATCAGGAATCAGTAACGGATTACAATTTGTAAGTAATCTACCCAGCTCTGACTGTCACTCAGCTGTCGTCCGTTAAAATTTGAACCGCCGCCGCGGGAACTATTTTAACCCAGTGCTGGGTTATTTTTAAAAATAACCCAACGATGTTTAAAAAATATCCCAACGTTTTAGAAAATAACCCAAAATAGTGACCCAATATGTGTAACCCATCGGTTGGGTTAAAAAAATAACCCATCGTTTTTTGCTGAGAGGACCCCTGGACTATTGTCCTTTTGCATTACCGACACACTAATTTCCTATTTGATACTGTAAAGCTGCTTTGACACAATCTGTATTGTTAAAAGCGCTATATAAATAAAGGTGACTTGACTTGACCCCTGCAGACCATCATGACTGTATGTAAAGGTCAGTAAGTCTCAAAATATCAGATAATTTGACCTTTTTGTAAAAAAAAGAAAAAAAGAAATCCAATGTGATGCAACTTTCCCCAAAATTAATGATATTCATGGATATTCATGGATTGATAAGGTATTTTTCATTGTTAGTTCATGTTAACTAATGTTAACAAATGGAACCTTATTGTAAAGTGCTATCGTTATTTTCTTTTAATTAAATGTGTCCAAAGTCAGCTCAAATCTCAAAACAGTCTGTTAGATTTGTGCAATTTCATCCAGTTCACAGTAATCAGTGACAATGAATAATATATGTATAATAATATACATTATTAAAATTAAAAGTTGTATCTGTTAATATTAATGAATGGGGTAATCTCGAAATCTCAAAAACTGCTGAATTCACAGTCAAATCAAATCAAGTCAAATCAGCAACAAAAATCTGAAATTAATTGCACCATGAATGTTGTTTCTTATGTTCAAATAGCATTTAAAAATCATATTTTTCAGGCTAAACCAGCCAATCCACATGCGCAGTCATAACACGCTTATGACTGCGCATGCACATTGGCTGGTCTACCTTCAGGTTTCTATGAAAAATGTGGCTCTTTCATTTAGAAGGTGGGACTGTTCCGCCATATTGTGTATTGCAGTTTCTCCCATTTATAAGTATAGGAGTGAACCGTCTTTGTATTTCTATAGTAATAACAATTAAAATAAAACACTTACTAAACAAGATTAAATATTTTCATTTACCTGCATGCTATGTGACCATTAATCAACATCAAAGAAACTGTGAACATGCAAATGTAATACTTTATTGTTGAAATATTTATTTTAAAAAGTAAATATATTTGGTGAATAAGGTTTAGATGACAAAAAAGTTTTAGAGTACCTGTATTACAATGTAAAAAAATATGTATATGTGAATATGTGCATTTTAATGAGTTTCAAAGACAAAAGCCTACCAAAGACATAATAATACATGGTTATAAATCCTACAGAGTGATAATTCAAATGAAAATGAATGTGTTCATCAGTAGTTGATACAATGTTGAAACCCTTCATAAACCTAAAATTATTTTGTAAATCCAGTGGTCAAATGCTGTGTCACCACCTGACTAATGAATAGTCTGTGTGTGAATGTCCACAAAACTGGACTATCTTAATGTATATAATCAGTAGGCTGTTTTAGAAAGGAAAATTTAAAAGATGAAAAATAAAAATTAGGGAGAATCAATGAATTATGAATAATTTATTTATATTGTGTGAATAATATGTAATCATGTAATCCATAAAAAAGTAACTGTAGTCTGATTACGAGTATTTTAAAATGTAACTTATTCTAATTACAAGTACTTAATTTTTGGAATCTGATTACGTAATCCAGATTACATGTAATCAGTTACTACCCAGCTCTGCTGACAGTCAGATAATAGAAGAAGCCGCTGCTGCATCAGTATGAGGTAAGTAATATCGGTTTTTGATATATAACTATAATAATATTATACTTATTATATAAAGAAACGGTAAACTCCCTCTAAAATGGAATGGTTTTTTTTGTTTTTTTTTGTTTTTTTTTTAAACGAAGTTGTAGTTCCATTTAGCCAGTGTATTGTTCTCCGGAGAATGAGCTCGATTGTAAATGAATAACTAGCTGTCCCAGTTAGGTTGCTAACAGTAATAAAGTAATTTTAAAAAAAATTAACAGAAAGACTAGCGAAACTGTTTAGAGATGTATTACAGTTCCCCTTTCAGTCGGTCACTCCGAGTCACGTCGGATGACCGACGAAATTGGGATCTCGCCAGAGAGACCAATCCACTTCGAGTGTAACTAAACGAGCCAATGGACATTGGCATGCGATTATTGCATCCAGCTGCCGCTGATCACAGCGTGAGCATAAGAGGCAGCTGATGCACCGCATCAATTATCCTTTCGCTTCGGAGCCGAGCGGTAGTGGTTAAAGCTACTGCTATCCCTTCCAAGAGAGTGTTCTGCGAGCGAGTGCGGGCGTTACGGCGCGGCAGCGGTGGTCACGGTGTCCGGGAGAGAAAGATCGTCTTCCTGCTGACAGCCACACTAGGAGTGTGCGGTGGCCAGCTCCCCTGCGTGCTTCAGCACTAAAAGAGCATTTCTCTGAAAGAGCAATTTCTCTAAAAGAGCAACACGGGTGATCGCGTCTTTTTAAAGATGTCTTTTCACCCGTGCGTTTCTGGGTGTGGTCGTTTCCTGGCGCCTCAGGACGGTCACGATCGCTTCCTCACGTGTCTGGGCATTCAGCACGCTGAGGTGGCTTTCGTGGATGGTTCATGTTCTTCTTGCGGGGACATGACCATCTCGGAGTGCGACTCTGCTATGTCAAACATGGCAGAGTCCCTCTGCCTGCCGTGATCCGGCGTGCACACTGGATCCGGTGGAGTTAGAGGTGATTTGAGGATTACGGCGAGGGCTTCCCCAAGTGGAGCTCCTCACCCCTCAAGCACTCCGCAGCCGGTGGAGCTGCCGAAGGAGCGCGCTGGCCACGCGTTTCCTTCGGTGCCCCCTCTGACGACCAGATGTCGATCACCGCATCGGAGGGCGGGCCCTCTCTCTCCGGGGATGACGACCCGGCTGCGTTGCCCCCTTCGGGTGTGGTAGCGTTGTCCGTGCCAGACCCAGAGATGACGGCTATGCTTTCCCGGGCCGCCGAGAATGTCGGGCTCGAGTGGAATCCTAAAAAGCCACCGTGTCCCGATCCTTCGAGGCTGGGCGAGTGGTTCCTCGGTGGGGGTGGCGCTGGTTCTCAGCGCCCCCCTCCGGTGCCATTCTTTCCGGAAGTGCATGAGGAGCTGACAAGATTGTGGAGGGCACCTTTCACTGCCCGAAACACATCTTGTAGTTCTTCCGCTCTCACCACCCTCGATGGTGGAGCCGCTTTGGGGTATGCGGGCATCCCCTCGGTGGAACGGTCTGTGGCCATGCAACTGTGTCCAACAGCCGCTTCCACCCTGCGGGGTGATCCGTGTCTCCCCTCACGGGCCTCTAAGTATTCGTCAGGTCTAACTGGCAGTGCTTGTAGAGCCTGTGGGGAGGCGGCTTCCGCCCTCCACGCTATGGCGTTGCTGCAGGTCCACCAGGCCAAAGCACTGAAAGACCTGCACGAGGGTGGTCACGACCTGGCGGTTCTACATGAGCTGCGTGCTGCGACGGACCTCGCGCTACGAGTGACGAAGGTGACCGCACAGTCTCTGGGTTGTGCGATGTCCAGGAGCGCCATCTCTGGCTGTGTCTCGCTGACATGACGGGGCAGGAGAAGGTACTCCCGTGTCACAGACCGGCCCTTTCGGCGACGCTGTCGAGAGCTTTGCCCAGCAGTTCTCGGCAGCCCAGAAGCAGACTGAGGCAAACACATCATGCGCCGGAGGAAACCTGCTGCTTCCACCCCGGCTGCAGCCACTCAGCCTGCTCGTCGCCGTGGGCGCCCCCTGCGGCCGTCCCCGCTCCCGCGCAGCCGCAGCAGCCTTCACCAGGCAGCGTCGTGGAGCCGGTCGCAGGCAGGACGCCCAGCCCGTCCAGGCCCCCGCCAAACCTGGCGGCAAGCGCAAGTGCAAGAGGCCCTGAGACGGGCGACCCAGAGATGGAGGAGACCGCTCATCGGGAGATGGTGACTGCACCACTCCCTCCCCCCGGAGGAGGGCCGGGTGGAGTATCTTTTGTTCATTTTGTTCCGCCGCTGGCCCAGCAGCCAGCGGTACCCAAAACATCAGTAAAGAGCGGTCTCCTCAATCTCCGGGTCTCAAGAGGAGGAGAGTGGTGATCCGTGCATCACAGGATCACTTCCCTCCTCCTCTCTCGCCAGCAGGCAGCGGGTGGTTGCCCAAGAGCACCCCTCCTGCCCATTCGTGGAACCAGGTAAGGGCAGTAGCACTCCAGTCCCCGCTTCAAGTCGTCAAACGCAGGGCTGTCACAAGCCTCAAGCCGGGTTCCTGTGTCTCCTCCCATGCGAGGAGAAATCAGGTGAGTGCTACACTACACACCCAGACCCCGCCCCCTGCCGTCACAGGCCAGGCCGTCACAGGCCCTGGGGCCGGTCCCTGTGTTCCACCTCGCTGCCCCACCGCGGGCATGTCGGTGGGCCCGTTGGCCCCGCTGGTGCGGTCTCTCGGAGCCTGGTTAGCGCTCCCCAGCCCGTCCCGGTGGCTCCTGCGGACCATCAGACTCGGCTATGCGATTCAGTTCGCCCGGCGTCCCCCCCAAGTTCAGGGGCATCCGGTACACTTCAGTCAAAGCCGTCGATGCCCCTGTCTTGCTCGCGGAGATTGCAGTCCTACTGGCGAAGGATGCAATAGAGCCGGTCCCTCCAGCCGATATGAGGTCGGGGTTTTACAGCCCTTACTTCATTGTGCCCAAGAAAAGCGGTGGGTTACGACCGATCTTGGATCTGCGAGTTTTGAACCGTGCACTTCACAAGATGCCGTTCAAGATGTTGACGCAGAAACGCATTCTTGGATGCGTCCGTCCCCTAGATTGGTTTGCAGCAATCGACCTGAAGGACGCGTACTTTCATGTTTCGATTCTCCCGCGAGACAGGCCATTCCTGCGATTCGCGTTCGATGGTCGGGCATATCAGTACAAGGTCCTGCCCTTCCGGCTGTCCCTTTTCGCCTCGTGTCTTCACCAAAGTCGCAGAGGCGGCCCCTTGTTCCCCTGAGACAACGGGGTGTGCGCATTCTCAACTACCTCTACGACTGGCTCATACTTGCACAGTCTCGAGAGCTGTTGTGCGCACACAGGGACCTGGTGCTCAGGCACCTCAGCCAGTTGGGCCTTCGGGTCAATTGGGAAAAGAGCAAACTCGTGCCAACGCAGAGGATCTCTTTTCTCGGCATGGAGTTGGATTCGGTCAACCAGACAGCACGCCTCACCCAGGAACGTGCTCAGTCGGTGCTGAACTGCCTCAAGACTTTATCAGGCAGGACAGCGGTCCCACTGAAACTCTTTCAGAGGCTCCTGGGGCATATGGCTGCAGCTGCGGCCATAGTTCCGCTCGGTCTGCTCCATATGAGACCGCTTCAGCACTGGCTCCATGATCGAATCCCGAGGTGGGCGTGGAAACGCGGTACTCACCGGGTTCAGATTACACCGGCCTGCCGCAAGACCTTCAGCCCGTGGTCAGATCCTTCGTTCCTTCGGGCAGGAGTGCCCCTGGAGCAGGTATCCAGGCATGCTGTGGTTTTCACGGATGCCTCGGCCACCGGCTGGGGTGCCACGTACAACGGGCACGCAGTATCAGGGGTTGGACGGGCCCCCTTCTGCGTTGGCATATCAATTGCCTCGAGTTGCTGGCAGTACGCCTTGCCCTGTGCCGCCTCAGAGGGCGCCTTCGGGGCAGGGACGTTCTGGTCCGTACGGACAACACTGCGACCGTTGCCTATATCAACCGGCAAGGCGGTTTGCGCTCCCGTCGCATGTCGCAACTCGCCCGCCACCTCCTCCTCTGGAGTCAGAAGCATCTGAGGTCCCTTCGTGCCATCCACATCCCAGGAGTGTTCAATCAGGCGGCCGACGAGCTGTCTCGAGCGGCACTTCCTGGGGAGTGGAGACTCCATCCCCAGGCGGTCCAGCTGATTTGGAGTCGGTTCGGAGTTGCTCAGGTAGACCTGTTTGCATCTCCAGAAACCACCCACTGCCAGTGGTTCTACTCCCTGTCCGAGGCAACGCTCGGCACGGATGCACTGGCACACAGCTGGCCCCAGGGCTTGCGCAAGTATGCGTTTTCCCCAGTGAGCCTGCTAGCACAGACATTGTGCAAGATCAGGGAGGACGAGGAGCAGGTCCTGTTAGTGGCTCCATATTGGCCCAACAGGACCTGGTTCCCGGAACTCATGCTCCTCGCGACAGCCCCTCCCTGGCCGATTCCTCTGAGGAAGGATCTGCTTTCTCAGAGACGGGGCACCCTCTGGCACCCGCGTCCAGACTTGTGGAAACTTCATGTGTGGTCCCTGGACGGGACGCGGAGGTTCTAGGTGACCTGCCCCAGGAGGTAGCGCTCACTATCGCTTCAGCACGAGCACCGTCCACAAGACGGGCCTATG
The DNA here is from genome assembly GCA_039654775.1 of Spinibarbus caldwelli. Taxonomy (NCBI): domain Eukaryota; kingdom Metazoa; phylum Chordata; class Actinopteri; order Cypriniformes; family Cyprinidae; genus Spinibarbus; species Spinibarbus caldwelli. The sequence goes on along the minus strand of CM077252.1, from coordinate 16,438,052 downwards.
CGCTGAAGTGGAACCTGTTCGTCGAATGGTGTTCCTCTTACCAGGAGGACCCCCGGAGATGTTCGATCAGAGCCGTGCTTTCCTTTTTGCAACAAGGGTTGGAGCGTAGGCTGTCCCCCTCCACCCTTAAGGTATATGTTGCTGCTATTTCTGCCCACCACGACCCCATAGAGGGGAGGTCGGTGGGGAAGCACGATCTGGTCGTCAGGTTTCTTAGGGGGGCCAGGAGGTTAAATCCTCCGAGGCCTCCCTCCCTTCCCTCTTGGGATTTGGCTTTGGTGCTAAGAGCCCTACAAACTGCCCCCTTTGAGCCATTGCAGTCAGTCGAGTTGAAGTTTCTTTCTATGAAAACCCTACTCCTGACTGCATTGGCCTCAATCAAGAGGGTGGGGGACCTGCAGGCATTTTCGGTCGACGAATCGTGCCTTGAGTTTGGGCCGGCTGACTCCAGTGCAACACTGAGGCCCCGGCCCGGCTATGTGCCCAAGGTTCCTACCACGCCCTTCAGGGACCAGGTAGTGAGCCTGCAAGCGCTGCCCCTGGAGGAGGCAGACCCAGCCCTAGCTTTGCTCTGTCCTGTACGCGCACTGCGTCAGTACGTGGATAGAACTCAGAGCTTCAGGACCTCAGAACAGCTCTTTGTCTGTTACGGAGGACAGCAGAAGGGGAAGGCTGTCTCCAAGCAGAGGATGGCCCACTGGATAGTGGATGCCATCACCTTGGCCTACGAAGCACAAGGTGTGCCCTGCCCGCTCAGGTTGCGTGCTCACTCCACTAGGGGTGTCGCATCGTCCTGGGCGCTGGCTCGTGGTGCCTCGCTAGCAGACATCTGTAGAGCTGCGGGTTGGGCGACTCCCAACACGTTCGCTAGGTTTTATAGCCTACGTGTCGAACCGGTTTCCTCCTGTGTTCTCACCTCAAACGGGTAGTGGCACTGAGAGGGCCGGCTCAGAGTCGGCTTGCGGCGTCCTTACGCCTAATTCTCCAGAGAGTTCCTTAACCAGGCAAACCCTGTTGAGTCCTCCAGCACTCCGGCGTCCGGACACGGCGGAGCGTCCGGCGCCAGGCCTTCAGCCAATGAATTCTTGAAAACTGGTGCGAGGCTAGTGCCCATATGAGAGACCCTGTCGGGATCCCATATGTGTATTCCACGGTATTCTTATTAGAGCCGTGTTTCCCCTGGCGGACCACGTTCTGCCATCTCTAAAGATGCAGCCTGAGCCATCTCAGAGACTTCCATGTGCAAAAGGGCCCTCTGGGTTACTTCACATGTTTGAATGTCACTTAAACCCCCTTTGGGAGGAGGTGACTCCGCAGTGTGCCTCTTCCAAGTGGAAGGGCACGCTTCCCAGTGTTATCCTAGTCCTACTGTTTGGGTTGCTCAAGGAACACCAGTAGTTGACCTTCTCTGTGTAGAGCCCGGTCCTATCGTCTGCCTATAGGAAGGGTCAGGAGCCCTACACAGGGCACTGGAAGGGGCAGCTCCTGTGGCGCTTTGGTAGGGATCCCAATTTCGTCGGTCATCCGACGTGACTCGGAGTGACCGACTGAAAGGGGAACGTCTCGGTTACGTATGTAACCCTCGTTCCCTGAAGGAGGGAACGGAGACGTCACGTCCCGTCGCCACAGTCGCTGTACCACCGCTGAGCTGCCGGGTCGCCGGCTCGGCTCCTCAGCGAAAACATAATTGATGCGGTGCATCAGCTGCCTCTTATGCTCACGCTGTGATCAGCGGCAGCTGGATGCAATAATCGCATGCCAATGTCCATTGGCTCGTTTAGTTACACTCGAAGTGGATTGGTCTCTCTGGCGAGATCCCAATTTCGTCGGTCATCCGACGTGACGTCTCCGTTCCCTCCTTCAGGGAACGAGGGTTACATACGTAACCGAGACGTTACCCAACGTTAATAATGTGTGGTGAAATGTATAACGTTAATGTTAGGCCTACTTAAGTACTGTATACTAACTTACCCTTACCAAAAAGTAGTATACTTCAAGTTTATTTTATTAGTATACTTAAGTAAAGTTCAAGTATATTTTTAATTGTACTTTGTGTAGTAAGTATACAAATATCAGTGTACTAGTAGTATACTTGTAAGTGTACTATTTCAGTACTCCTTGGGACTAAATTGGCCCACTTTCTAGTATATAAAAGTATACTTTTAAGTATACTTTAAGTATAACAGTAGTAAACTTTGGGTACACAACTAGTTTACATCAATGTTTTTAGCTTGTACTGCAACTATACTAAAAGTGAACTTATAGGTATACTGATAGTTTACTAATTAAATACGTGTAGTATAATTTTTAGTACACTTTGAAGTATAGTCTCAGTAAACTACTAGTTTAGTAGGTTTATACTGAAAGTATACTCGTAAGTTTTCTTTAAGTGAACTTTACATCATACTTTAAGTATACTGCTATGTCCCTATTTAGATATTAATGTGTATATATTTTGTTATATGAATATCTGAACATATAAAACATCAAAAGAAAGAACAGAGTATCTGCTTGTAAACAAAAACATTTTATTCTAGCTTCATACATTATTTAAAAACTTGAATGTGGGTAAGTTTCATAAATAAAAAAATAAAGAAATAAACAACATTTTGAACAAAAAGCTGAAAAAAGACTATGAATTGGATTCAGAAGGATAATCAAAACGTAGATGGAGTCGATCAACACCCCAAAGCTTGACAGTCATTATTACCTCTTCATTGGTCGACATTTTATTCCATAACGTTACACAGTTTTGATGCTGTTTCATGTCTGATGATCATGTTAGATTACATGTGGAAGCATCTGTTGTTTTGGTTTCTTCTTCACTTGTGTTTTTTTTTTTTTTTTTTTTTGGAAATTCTGTACAGAAGATGTGTACTATCGCCCCCTACCATATAACAATGAAAACACGGATTCTAGGAGCACAAGTATAGCTCAAATATATTTAGACTTTTTCTAAGTATAAGTCAAGTATACTTAAATTACATTTTAAGTATATTTCTGAGAAGTATATAAAGCCCATTTCTGAGAAGTACATAAAAAGTAGACTAAAAGTATACTTTCCTATTTTTAGTTTAGAAGAAGTATACTAATAGCACACTTGAATAAACTTCTTTTTTCGTAAGTTTAAGTATGTTACTGAAATCACTATCTATCATTACGCCAGGTTTAAATTGTTGGCGATATTATTTTACAGTTAATGGACGGTTGCAGACCTGTTTTGACTACAGTTTGCTTGGTCGCACTAGTGATTATCACATTTATATATGTTATGGGAAATGGCAAATGCAGTGGTGCTCATTTGAACCGTGCCGCACGGACCATTTAACTTTGTCGGTCCAGTATATAACGTTAGCGCAGCGGCAGCTCAGACCAGCTTAGTCCAGAGAGAAGCGCTTGAATTCTGTGAATTCTCTGTTAGAAAAGTCTAAAAATAATCCAATTCTACCATAAGAAAGACGTGATGGGAGAAACGAAGCTTTTCGAAGCTTCGAATCAATTAAACCAATTGCTTCTTAAAATGATTCACTGCTTACAAGCGTTCGTGACACAACAGGGACTCCTGCTGCTCAAAACAGGACCAGTGTCAAGTGTTTGGATAGCTACCAGCACTAATAACACTAAAAGTATTTTTATGTTTTATTAATATGATACTGAATATTGTTATGCATCTATTAGAATAGCCTCTAATTACAACCATTTCTCATATGAAGCTATGACAGATTTGCATGTTTTTTTCAATGTGTTGTACTAAATGTGTTTATACTTATGTTTTAGACAATAGATTCTTCCGTGAAGGAAAAACTGCAACAGTGGAATCTCTGCCAGTTCATTGAAACATTTCAAAGTAAGTAAACTATTTCAATTGGTGTTACATGTACACTACCAATCAAAAGTTTTTGGACAGTAAGGTTTTTAATGTTTTTTTAAAGAAGTCCCTTCTGCTCATCAAGCCTGCATTTATTTGATCCAAAATACAGCAAAAGCAGCAATATTGTGACATATTTTGACTATTTAAAATAACTGCTTTCTATTCTTCAGTGTCACATGATCTTTCAGAAATCATTCTAGTATGCTTATATGCTGTTCAAGAAACATTTATTATTATTATTATCAATATTTAAAACAGTTGAGTACATTTTTTTTCTCAGGTTTCTTTGATGAATAGAAAGATCCAAAGATCAGCATTTATCTGAAATAAAAAGCTTCAGATAAATAAAATTCATAATTCACAGTATGAATTTACAGTACTTACTAAAAATGTTTTACATTTCAAAATATATTTGTTAAAAATGTATTATTTGCATATTTAAATAAACTAAATCTGTATTTGAAAACAAAGTAGTTTTATAATGTAGTTTTAAGTAATTTTATAAAAAATACTGATCTGAATTAATATAAATAAGTCAATTGTTGGGTAACTTTTAACCCAACTGGATTTTAACCATAATTGAGGCATTTTTAACCCAACATTTTTTAGTGAGTATGATATAATTTTTCTGTTTTTTTTTTTGTTTTTTTTTTATGTTGGTCACACAACATACTTCATAATAAGTGTTCTTTGATCAATTGCATTTTCATTTTTTTTTTTAATAGACTGTAAATTCACTGCCATACAAACATTATTTGCTTGTATTTCACATATAATTACAAAGAAAGGGCAAGTAACACACTGAATTAACATTAATTAACATTCTGAAGAAGAAAGACTGAAACAGTATTTTCTTGTAAAAACATACTCCAATAATCTTCATTTACAAATTTGAAAAAACATCTTTTGCAGTGAATCTGTAGTTAAACATTCACCAAAAAAAAAAAAAAAAAAAAAAAGACATGAAAATGCATGGGTAATGGAAATGTAAAACTTAATTCCATGGAGCTTCTAACAACTTCAGATGTCAAATATCAATGTTCAACAGGTCCTTGTCTGCTATAAGGCCTCTTTGGACTGGTCAAGAGAGACGTGGAAAGTCCCAGGGTTCACCAGGGGGATGCCATCAGGTGAATGGGCTTTGAAACATCCCCGACCGTGGATGAGAGCGTAGTGGGTGGTGCTCCCCTGAGAGAGACGGGAGCGGAGAGCCCCTGCTCTCATTTAGTCCTCTCCGGGTTTGCACACAGCTTCTCAAGTGGCCCATGAAAGCCCATTACCTCCTTGTGGGAGGGCTTAATTGAAGTTGAAATGCAGAGAAACAATGGTGCGCAGAAACCTGAGTGAACGTAAGTATGAGCGCAGCACTTCCCCATGGCATTAATGGTGGCATAAATGATAATAAACTGCTTTGTAACGCAGCGATATGGCCCTATATATCTGTCGTGAGCCGGGCCTGCCTCATTAGGGAGGCTGTACACAAAGAAGGCAATCAGTCAGGAGGTACACGGGTGACTGCCACTGCTCGCATCATTAGCCGTCCCACCGATGCCATGCGATATGTTCTAGCACCTCAGCCACCGGCCATAACATAAAAGAGACGGGACTGACTACCGAAGAAGAGCTCAGACAAAAACACTTTGCAGAAGCTGTGAGGCGAAACATTATTAGTTTATTCACTGCGCAGGTGCCGAGATTACACCGCATAGAGGGAGAAGTGATAAAAGGAAACTCCCAAGGATGACCACCATGTGTCCATGGATGAAGCTTAAAGTGTTCATTCTTTTCCTTTGAAAACAATTCTGCTTCAAGCTGAGGTGTGTAATTTTTTTGATGGTAAAATACAATCTCGGCTTAATATGCAACGACACTCACAAGGTTGATTTCCTTGAAAAGCATGAACGTTGTTGGTCTTTGCACTTTTAATACCTTACTTTGTTACCAACCAAAACAACTCAGCTAATCGCCTGAATATGGGGTGGGACTACCAGTTTGGTCAACCAATGAGAGTTGTGGGGGGAAACCTGTTTGCAAATAATCATTGTTACAAATTCAATGCATTCCTTTGTTCTGTGAAATACAAAAGAACACTGCAAGAAAAAAAAGGTCACTATATTTTAAGGTCCAATTCTCGCTATTAACAAATCATTAACTATGACTTTTGCCTCAATAAACTTCTAATTTGCTGCTTATTAATAGTTAGTAAGGTAGTTGTTAAGTTTAGGTATTGGGTAGGATTAGGGATGTAGAAAATGGTCATGCAGAATATGTGCTTTATAAATAAATACTAATAAACAGCCAATATGTTAATAATAGGCATGTTAATAAGCAACTAGTTAATAGTGAGAATTGGTCCCTATACTTAAAAAAAAAACAAAGAAGTTGTAAAAACAAAGATTATTAGAGTGATTTATAAGAAAATACTATTTCTGTCTTTCGACCTCAAAATTTCATGTTTGATTCAACGTTACTTGCATTTCTTTGTAATTATTTGTGAAATATTCTTCCAGTTTTGAAGTGAATTTTTTTTTTCTACACCATAATTTTTCAAGATATTTTGGAAAATGTGTTTTTTGTCAGTGGGGTGTTGTTTTGACTGCATTGACTTTCACTGTATACACAAAATCTTCTTTTGAAATATCTTTTTCTATTAGAAGAAATAAAGTCATGCAGGTTTGGAATGACAAGAGTTTGAGTAAATGATAGAATTTAGATTTATGGGTGAACTGTCCCTGTAAGCCAAAAGACAATGTATAAATAATAAATTAATAAAACAAATTTTAATTGGCTCTAAATTAACAACAACATTCAAGTCAAGCTGAAGGAAGTTTATAATGTACAACAGAAATTAGCAAAATAAAGGGACAATTATTTTTCATTGGAGTCATATATTAGATGTAGACATAACTGCAGTGTTTTTTGCCTACAGTGAAGTGTGTTATGTCACTGCATTACCCAGCTCCCCCTGCATCACAGACTGTTGCCTTGGAGATACGAACTGCGCAGCTGTGTGAGCTGCAGTTGCAGACACAAAAACCATGCAATCACACACACACTTCAGTGCAGCACGCTGCACTCATGAGACACTTTTTCTGCTCATTTTTAAATCTTTTATTTTTACTCATGGCATGTAGCCATTGTTATTGCAGTTTCATGATCGTTATAGAAAAGAGCACTATTTTTTTGCAGTAGAGTAGTACTGAGATTAGCGCAGTGAGTGCTGATTACTGATTGCAGATGCTCTGCTTGTAAATCAGTTATAAATCAGGTAGTGTTGAGTACAGAACAGAGTCAGCCATGGTAACATTCAGTAACTTTCTCCATATGCGTCTTGTTGCATATTATCAAAGGCCCCCCATGCTCTTACCCATCCCCCTTCACTTAATTCCCTCCACACATCCACCCCCCATTTTCATTCTTTTTCCTTCAAATACTTCCACACCAGAACTCTGCTGCTTCCCCAGTATTTTATCAGTTCATCTTTGCTATCCTCCCCAAACATTCTTATGGACCAGTTCTATATGTTTTCCTGACATTCTTCACATTCATCTTGGTTTGTTGCCATGGGATAATAAATCTGTTGAAAGCCCCCCTCAGAGTCAAATACCACAACACTAAAAGTACCATTGAAAAATGGCCAAGGAAATAATACAAATATTGTTTTCTAATGTATGTTATGGATTACTTGGGTTATTTGGATCCTCTATCACCCTTTTTAAGTTTTTAACTTTAATTTTTAAAGGGATAGTTCACCCAAAAATGAAAATTCTGTCATTAATTACTCACCTTCATATCGTACCAAACTCGTAAGACCGTTCATCTTTGGAACACAAATTAAGATATTTTTGATGAAATTCGAGAGCTTTCTGCGATGCAACTACCACATTCAAGTCCCAGAAAGGTAGCAAGGACATCGTTAAAATAGTCCATGTAACATCAGTGGTTCAACCGTAATTTTATGAAGCTACGAGAATACTTTTTGTGCGCAAAGAAAACAAAACTAACGACTTTATTCTACAATTTCTTCTCTTCTGTGTCAGAATTCGACATGCATTCACGAGAGTATCACAACTTATGCGTGTGCATTGCTCTGCTTGTAAACAAGGCACAGCACATCTGGGTTTTACGTCAGAATGCCGGCTCCTGCGTCATCAGCATCACACGCATGTCGTATTGCTCTCACGAGCGCGTGTCAAATTCTGACATAGAAGAGAAGAAATTGTTGAATAAAGTCTTTTTTTGCTCACAAAAAGTATTCTTGTAGCTTCATAACATTATGGTTGAACCACTGATTTCACATGGACTATTTTAACAATGTCTTTACTACCTTTCTGGGCCTTGAAAGTGGTAGTTGCATTGCTGTCTATGCAGGGTCAGAAAGCTCTCGGATTTCATCAAAAATATCTTAATTTGTGTTTCGGAAGATGAATAAAGGTCTTATGGGTTTGGAACGACATGAGGGTGAGTAATTTATTTTTGGGTGATATAGTGTTTCTAGATTAATGTGTTAAATTTAAACGTCACTCTATCTACCCTATTTTTTATAATTCCTAGTTTTGTGTTAAAAAAAGTGTTAAAAATTAATAGCACAAAAAAAATAAAAAATTCCTATCAGATGTTTCAACTTTCCTGAAAAATGGATTTCTAGGCCAATGATAGAGTATGTCCCTGTGACATAGAAGTAAAACAATTTATAAAGTTCAAGATGCAGACTGGTAAATGTGGTACTAACAGAAAATTAATAATAAAAAAAAGTAGGTCTTTTTGTTAGTTTTTTTTGTTTGTTTGTTTGTTTGTTTGTTTATTTATTTATTTTTTAATGTACAAGTTTATGTTATATCCACATACAATGGCGTAGGAACGTTTTAGCTAAATTCAGACTCTTTTTTACAGTGTATATTCAGGGTATTTTCTCTGTTTTAGAATATGTAGTTTGATATTATCTGACTGCTTTGATATTAAATATTTTTGCCATATAGGAATATTTTATACTCATGCTATGTGAACAAAACCAGATGTCAGCTGCCTTCCACTGAAAATATAAACTTATGTAAGCTCAGCCAAGTTTACATGAGGTTATCCATAAGAACATGTCAACAAGAGTGTTGTTCGGACATTTTGTGCTTGGAATCGAAGCTGCAAATCAGCAAGGAATCCTTAAGTTAATCATTTAGGCTTATAGCACAATCTAACCAAGCATGATTTCTTTGTTAGTCAACAACACAGCAATCTCGCACTTGTTCTGCTCAATAAACGCAAGAGGAACACCTGTACCATGAAAAAAGGAGAGTTTCTCACCAGAGAGAGCCTCATCTTGGATGTGCGATTTTACTGTGTGCAGTGAGGCAGTAAAATCTGAAGGCAATTACCATGGAGAGCGCACACTCCTGAACTAGCCAGCCTATGCAAGCACACTGTGTCCCCTAATGAGGTGTGACCAGACTCGTGAGTTGCCATGGAAACTCCCACCAAGCCACTGCAACGCCATCAAATCTTCTATATGATAACTCCCGTCCCTCTCCACTCTCTGTAGTAATGTTTAAACGCCTGGAGGAAAAGTTACGGGTTAATAGTTCAGCTGTGAAACCAAATGATAGAATACAATGCCTAAAATCTGACTTCAATTTCAATAACGAGACATTTTAGAAGAGTGATATTTAAATGCAATTAATTTATAAACACGAATACAAAAAAACATTAATCTAATAGAACAATAATTCAAGAAAACTGTCAACAGTTCATTTGGTTTGGCATGAGGCAGAGGGTTTCAGATTCTTGGCAGTTTGGAAGATAGTTACTGCTAGTATGTCTCTTAATATTTTGCCAGGATAAACCAAGATAAATAAATAGCTCAGTTTCTTGGGCAAGAATATCAGAAATAAAACTCTGATCTTCACAGCTTTATGTTGATAAAATAAATCATTTTGTAATTTGGCGTGTTTTTAAACTTTCTGGCGTAAGTTTTCTCTGTCCTGACCTCCTCCATCACCCTTTTTAAGTGTAATTTTGAAGTGTTTCTAGATTAATAATGTGTTAAATTGAAAAGTCACACTACCCTAATTTTTTATAAATCCTAGTTTTAAGTAGAGCTGACAAGTGAATGCATTAAACTCATAAAAATAATGTGTTGAAAATGATTAGCATGAAAAAATATTATTTTCTTATCAGATGTTTAATTTAGGCCAGTGATAGATTATGCTCAATGACAAATGAAACAATTAACAAAACACAAGAAAAAAAGGTACAAAAGCTGTCAGTGGTGTAGTACACCTTTGTACCTTATTTACCCCCAATAATAGTACTATTATAGAAAGTACGTATTTGGACCTAAAGTGTACATATTAGTAACTTTTGAAAAGATGCCAGCCCAGTGATAGCTTTTGTACCTTTATTTCTGAATGTATATTGAATTCTAAAGGTACTTTTTGTAGGATTTTCTACTGTTTGTAAGTCTCAAATTATCTTAATTTGAGGGTTTTTCTCAGCAAATGTGATTAATTGTGATTAGTTTGATTATTTTATCATGTAAATACTCAGATAAAATCAACTGAAATTTGTTAGTATTTAAAAACCAATGGAGTACCTTTTCTCCGTAAAATACAAAAATAAACTTGTGGTTATGTTTGACAAACAAGTCATTTCCTGAACTGCATGTGACAGTTTTTCAACTCCTGAATGAGGCAGAGCTCAAAAAGGGAAACTATGTGGGAGGTATGTCATTCAGATTCATTCACTGGTCATTCAGTTCACTGCAAAGAAGATGCCCATCAGACCTTTGAGAGCGAAACAAAATGGCAGAACGGCGGGTGACAGGCTGCACATGCTAACTGCTACACAGGTTGCAGGTCCTGAGCGGCTCATTCTTCATGCCCAGCGCTGTCCGGTCGTTTTGTCCACTAGTGGCACATTCCTTCCTCTTGGCCAGTCTTGTGTTTATTTCCAAGGAGCAGTCTTTTTCCCAGGTCCCTCTTGGCCTCCGAGCGAAGGCTTTTGGCAGAGATCCACATTGCACAAAAGGCCCGGGCATTCCAGCTGTCTGTCTCTAATCCCCAGTGTCAGCTCGTGTTAATGTTGCAGCGTGAAATCTGAAGGCGCAAAGCGGCATGGGATATTAAAAAACCATCGTCAGAATTCCTCTGGAAAGGAAACTAGTCTGCTGGTGGCATTAGCGAGGGCTGGTGCGTTGCCATCTTGGAGATGAGGGGCTCTGAGGCCTGCATTGGAAGTGCTTGCCGCAGTGGTTTGAGGTGGCGAAGGAGAGGAAATTGATGAATGCTGTCTTCAGAGACTTGCTCCGGTGCAAGAAGAAAAGAGAAGAAAGTGACTGACGCAGGACTAAAGCAGCATTTCCGTTTTTTTCTCTCTGCCGCCTCAGCCTGGAAAAACAGACAATAGGCGAATGACACGGCTCTGTGGATGGCTGATTATCTCACATCCCTTCACCTCACACACTCCCCCCTCCTGCTCTCTGAATCGCCACTAATGTCCAAAGAGCGAATCAACTTGTGCGCTCCTTAAAGGGTTAGTTCACCCAAAAATGAAGATTACACCATGTTTTACTCACCCTCAAGGCATCCTAGGTGTATATGACTTTCTTCTTTCAGACGAATCCAATCGGAGTTATATTTAAAATTTTCCTTGCTCTTCCAGACGTTAGAATGGGGCTGGGCGGGTGTTTTTGTTCAACAGTCCAACAGTAGTCAAATAAAGCGCGACAATCCATAGTATAGTTCACCCAAAAATGAAAATTTGATGTTTATCTGCTTACCCCAAAGGCATCCAAGATGCAGGTGACTTTGTTTCTTCAGTAGAACACAAACTAAGATTTTTAACTCAAACCGTTGCAGTCTGTCAGTCATATAATGTCAGTCAATGGTACCCACAGCTTTAAGAGAAAAACCAAATTAAACCCTGCGGCTCGTGATGATACATTGGTCTTTAGACACAAAACGATCAGTTTGTGCAAGAAACTGAACAGTATTTATATCGTTTTTTTACCTCTGATCCGCCGCCCGGTCCAACTGTCCTGAGCTCGTTCACACAACAGCTGGCGCGTGACGCGTCTTCTTCTTCTTCTTGCTTTACGGTGGATCGCAAACTTATAAGTGCATTACCGCCACCTATCTCTCAAATGGACCATTGACACTCCTAATTGAGATTGTAGATAGAGTGTCAACGGTCCATTTGTGAAATAGTTGGCAGTAATGCACTTATAAGTCTGTCTATAAGTCATATATAGAACCAACACGTGACTTCCTGTTTGTTGCTGCTGCGTGTTTTGAGTTTGAGCTCCGTCAAGTTAATTCTTTATCGACTATTTTCTAATCCTGAACTCTGTTTTATACACAATCATTTTCGTTTCTATAACGTGTGAATATATCCCCTATCGTATTCTACAACAAAAACAATCAAAGCGCCTTGTTATCACTAGTTTTATTTTGATTTCCAGAGTCCGCTATTAGCTTACAGCCCGTTAGCATCGCCAGCGTGGTTGCATTAGCGGCAAAATCTCGCTTACATTGCTAATACTCTATTCACACACATTACCATTGTTTTACTCACTGCTACTTGCTTAAATGGCGGATGTGTGTCTACCTTTGAGTGCAGGCGAGGACACGTTCGAGCTGCATTCGGTGCAGCTGGAGCTGGAGGCCGTGGAGAAGCAGATCCGTGAGATGGTGGAGAAGCAGGCGCAGCTGAGAGAGCGGAGAGCCGCGCTGGAAACATCCCGGGCTGACGCTCACAAGTCCGGGGTAAGTATACAGAGCGCCGCTAACACTCCCACCACCTCTACTCCGTGTGTTTCTCTGCACAGACCCTGTGCACCCAGGACGCGATCTTCCCAGATGTCCTTCACTCCGGCGCCGGGACACCACGGACCCTGGGTGCAGCAGCAGCGGAAGACGCGAGCCAGGCCCCGGGCGAGGACCTCTCCCCCTCCGCCGCCTCCGGTCTTCGAGATCTCCACCCGGAACCGCTTCGCCCCCCTCCGCGAGACGGAACGCGACGCTGTGATCGTCGGAGACTCCATCGTCCGGCACGTCCGTGCTACATTAGCTGAAGGTAAAGCACACACTCACTGTTTCCCTGGCGCTCGTGTTCTCGATGTTTCTGCGCAGATACCCGTGATCCTGAAGGACGACGAGAGCATCGGCGCGATCGTGCTGCACGCGGGGGTGAACGACACCAGGCTGCGGCAGACGGAGACACTGAAGAGGGACTTCAGGAGCCTGATCGAGACGGTGCGCAGCGCATCACCCGCGGCGACGATCATCGTGTCAGGACCGCTTCCCACGTATCGACGAGGACACGAAAGGTTCAGTAGACTTTTTGCTTTAAATGAGTGGTTATTGTCATGGTGTAAAGAACAGAAACTGCTCTTTGTTAATAATTGGAATCTTTTCTGGGAGCGTCCTAGGCTTTTCCGCGCTGATGGCCTGCACCCCAGCAGAGTCGGAGCAGAACTCCTGTCGGACAACATCTCCAGGACACTATGCTCCATATGACTAGTAAGACAATTCTCAAATTACTGCTATGATGACTTTTGTTCTACCCACTTAAATGATAGAAATACTTGTGCTGTCCAAGCTATAAAGACTGTGTCTGTTCCCCGAACAGTGAAGCCAAAATATAAATATAAATTTAATGCAGGATCTAGAAATAATCTAATCGTGATTAAACCAGAAAAATGCAAAACAAATAAACAAAAGCAATTTTTAAAGCTTGGGCTCCTAAACATTAGATCACTCGCACCCAAAGCTGTTATTGTAAATGAAATGATCACAGATAATAGTTTTGATGTGCTCTGCTTGACTGAAACCTGGCTCAAACCAAATGATTATATTGGTCTAAATGAGTCTACTCCACCAAGCTACTGTTATAAGCATGAGCCCCGTCAGACTGGCCGTGGCGGCGGTGTTGCAACAATATATAGTGATATTCTCAATGTTACCCAGAAAACAGGATACAGGTTTAACTCATTTGAATTGCTTCTGCTTAATGTTACACTGTCAGATATGCAAAACAAATCTCTCCTATCTCTTGCTCTGGCTACTGTGTATAGACCGCCTGGGCCGTATACAGATTTCTTAAAAGAATTTGCAGATTTCCTCTCAGACCTATTGGTTACTGTTGATAAAGCGCTAATTGTCGGAGATTTTAACATTCACGTCGATAATACAAATGATGCGTTAGGACTTGCGTTTACTGACCTAATAAATTCTTTTGGAGTCAAGCAAAACGTCACTGGGCCCACTCATCGTTTTAATCATACGCTAGATTTAATTATATCGCATGGAATTGATCTTACTGACATAGATATCGTACCTCAAAGTGATGATGTTACTGACCATTTCCTAGTATCGTGCATGCTGAGTATTACTGATATTAACTATATGGCTCCGCGTTATCGTCCAGGAAGAACTATTGTTCCAACCACTAAAGATAGATTCAAAAATAACCTGCCTGATTTATCTCAACTGCTCTGTGTACCCATAAATACACATGAACTAGATGAAATGACTAGCAACATGGGCACTATCTTCTCTAATACATTAGAAGTTGTTGCGCCCATCAAATTGAAAAAGGTTAGAGAAAAACATACTGCGCCATGGTACAACAGTAATACCCATTCTCTCAAGAAAGAAACTCGTAATCTTGAGCACAAATGGAGAAAAACTAACTTGGAAGTTTTTAGAATTGCATGGAAAAACAGTATGTCCAACTATAGACAGGCTTTAAAAGCTGCCAGGGCAGAGCATATCCGCAAACTCATAGAAAATAACCAAAACAATCCAAGGTTTTTATTTAGCACAGTGGCTAGATTAACAAATAAACAGATGCCACCCGATCTAAATATTCCCTCACAATTTAATAGTAATGACTTTATGAATTTCTTCACTGATAAGATAGATAACATCAGAAATACAATAACAAATGTAGATTCTGCAGCGTCTAGTACTTCAGCTCCATTCATTGCACCCAAAGAAAAACTGCAGTGCTTTACAACTATAGGACAGGAAGAGCTAAATAAACTTATCAATGCATCTAAACCAACAACATGCCTATTAGATCCTGTACCCACTAAATTACTGAAAGAGTTGTTACCTGTAGCAGAAGAACCGCTTCTCAATATTATTAACTCATCGATATCTTTAGGTCACGTTCCAAAATCATTCAAGCTGGCGGTTATTAAGCCTCTTATTAAAAAACCACAACTAGATCCTAATGAACTAGCAAATTACAGACCCATTTCTAATCTTCCGTTTATGTCTAAAATTTTAGAAAAAGTTGTATCTGCTCAGTTGTGCTCTTTTTTGCAAAAAAATGATCTCTATGAAGAATTTCAGTCAGGTTTCAGGCCCCACCATAGCACAGAAACCGCACTTGTTAAAATTACAAATGACTTGCTGCTTGCGTCAGACCAAGGCTGCATCTCATTGCTAGTTTTACTTGATCTTAGTGCTGCGTTCGACACTATAGATCATGACATACTCATAGATCGATTACAAAATTATACGGGTATTCAAGGGCAGGCTTTAAGATGGTTTAGATCCTACCTGTCTGATCGCTTCCACTTTGTTTATTTAAACAGGGAGTCATCTCAATTATCACCAGTAAAATATGGAGTACCACAAGGATCTGTCCTAGGTCCTCTGCTATTTTCAATATATATGTTGCCCCTTGGTAATATTATTAGAAAATACGGGATTAGTTTCCATTGTTATGCTGATGATACTCAACTATATATCTCAACAAGACCAGATGAAACTTCTAAATTATCTAAGCTAACAGAGTGTGTTAAAAATGTAAAAGATTGGATGACCAGTAATTTTCTCCTATTAAATTCAGATAAGACAGAAATATTACTTATTGGACCAAAAAACAGTACACAGAATCTCTTGGATTATAATTTGCAACTAGACAGATGTACTGTTACTTCCTCTACAGTCAAAAATCTGGGTGTTATATTAGACAGCAACTTGTCTTTTGAAAATCATATTTCCCATGTTACAAAAACAGCATTCTTCCATCTTAGAAACATTGCCAAGCTACGAAACATGTTACCTGTTTCTGATGCAGAAAAGCTAGTTCATGCATTCATGACCTCTAGACTGGACTATTGTAATGCACTGCTAGCTGGTTGTCCTGCATCTTCAATAAACAAGCTACAGGTAGTCCAAAATGCAGCGGCTAGAGTCCTTACTAGGTCAAGAAAATATGATCATATTACCCCAATTTTACAGTCTCTGCACTGGCTACCTATTAAGTTCCGCATCAGTTACAAAATATTATTACTTACCTATAAGGCCCTTAATGATTTAGCTCCTGTGTACTTAACTAGTCTTCTACCACGCTACAATCCATCACGCTCCCTAAGGTCGCAAAACTCTGGACTTTTGGTAGTACCTAGGATAGCAAAGTCAACTAAAGGAGGTAGATCCTTTTCACATTTGGCTCCCAAACTCTGGAATAGCCTTCCTGATAATGTTCGGGGTTCAGACACACTCTCTCTGTTTAAATCTAGATTAAAGACACATCTCTTTAGCCAAGCATTCACATAATGCATCTCATGATCTTGTACTGCAGTTATATCTGATCAAACACGCATTATTGTTCTTTAGCTTGGATTGAACAAATAATTGTTGCTTGGTTGGAACAGCAGCTACGCTAATTATGTCTCTATTTGTTTCTCTGTTTCTGCCACGGGATTAACATCCCGTGGTAACTAGGATTTACACAAGCTTCAGTCTGGATCCAGAACACCTGAGAAGAGATGATGCCAACCCCTCAGAGGACCTCAGATGAAGCATACCCTCAGACAACATACAGAACTACCAAATTTCGCCATAAGTTAAATATATTAAGTTTCTACAATATATAAATATATTGTAGAAACTTAATTTCCTGTAAAGCTGCTTTGCAACGATTTGTATTGTGAAAAGCGCTATACAAATAAACTTGAATTGAATTGAATATATAAGTCTATATATATACATATATAACGTATAAAATGTTATATGATTTGTTAAAAATACATTCAAAAAATAGAAAGCAATAAAGATAAATCAAAAAGTTTGTATTTCTGTTTTTTTTAAGATTTATTTTTGGCATTTTGCCTTTTTATTTAGATAGGACAGTGTAATGACAGGAAGAGAATTGGGGGAGAGAGAGAGGGGGGCGGGATTGGGAAAAGTCCACAAACCGGGATTCGAACTCGGGACACCCGTAGCGCAACAGTGCTGTATGTAGACAATAGAGTCTGGGTGCAGACTTGCACTTGCACTCTCAGACACCTGCACTTCTGCAAGTGACGTCACTTGCAGTCTTTTTTATTTTTTTATTTTATTATATTTATTAATAATTTTTTTAAATTGAATCTCTCAACATTTTACACAAGTAGCCAGGTGGTGAAGACAAGAAAAAAGAAACTAAATTACAATGTCACTTACAATCGCCGCTTGCACTTTTTGCTGTCTGTGACGTCACTTGCAATCCACACAAACCGTGCATGTTGCCGATGGAGACAAGACGCTGTGGTGGTTAAACAATTAAAACTAATTTAATATCATAACATACAGGGTCCTGCAAGTCATCTGTAAGAGAAAAAGACAAAACCCGCAAATCCGCGGCCACAGAACAGCAGAATATGAACAAATATGAACGCAGTGTGCAAAGTCTCTCGTTAAGCGCTTTTAAACCTCCAGTAGAAAACCATAAACACTTAATATGGCTGATAGTGCTATTAAAAGATCAAATTCGATATATAGTTTATTAATTTAATGTACAAGGCAAGCATATGTCCATGAACACAACGAGCAAACTTACTTTTCCTCCCATACAGCAAAACGCTTAATGTGGCATAATAACAGACTAAGATGATAAAGACCAAATTCAGTAGGCTGTTTCTTATTGTTGATGCAAACTATACAGACCATATGAACGCGCATTAAGAAATGCATTAAATGATATTAAAGGACCAACTCCATGCAGGCAAGCAGATGAGCCCAGAACGCAATGCGTTAAGTTGCACATTAAACGTTTTCATCCCGTAGAAAATCATAATAAATAAACACGTAGCCTAATGTAGCTTAATGGACAAAGACAATGATACAAAAAGGCTGTAGACATTTTATTCTAAATGGGAAAATTGCGTTTGTTGCGTTTATTCTGGGCTCACCTGCTTTTCTGTAGGCTATATATTAATTATGTTTTAATAATAAAGAGGAGCATATTGAGTTTGGTCTTTAGTCCGTTATGCCACGTTTTGTGGTATGGGAGGAAAACACTATATACATATACATTATATTAATAAACTGTATATTGAATGTGATCTTTTAATAGCACTATCTTAACACATTAAGCCATATTAAGTGTTTATAATTTTCTACGGGAGGTTTAAAAGCGTTTAATGAGAGCACTGCGTTCATATTCTGCTGTTCTATTACCACGGATTTGCGGGTCTTGTCTTTTTCTCTTACAGATGACTTGCAGGACTCTGTATGTTATGATATTAAATTAGTTTTAATCGTTTTACCACCGTCTCCATTGGCAACTCGCACGGTTTGTGTGGATTGCAAGTGACGTCACAGACAGCAAAAAGTGCAAGCGGCGATTGCAAGTGACATTGTAATTTAGTTTCTTTTTTCTTATCTTCACCACCTGGCTACTTGTGTAAAATGTTTAGAGATTCAGTTTAAAAAATAATTAAAAAATATAATAAAATAAAAAATAAAAAAGACTGCAAGTGACATCACTTGCAGAAGTGCAGGTGTCTGAGAGTGCAAGTGCAAGTCTGCAGCCAGACCTTTCTCTATGTCGACACATTGCCCACAAGGCTATCGCCGCCAACATATTTATGATTTTTTTATTTGTCTTTTTATTGTAGTTTGTATTGATATATTTATTTATTTATATTTTTATATATTTATTTATTTAAATGTTATATGATATATTTCTTTATTAAATGTTATATGATTTGTTACAAAAAAATTCAGAAAATACAAAACAAAAAAAAGACAAATGACAAGAAACAGGGCATTTTTTTCAATTATTTGCTTTGTGCTAGGTTGCCCCGCCTACAGTGAAATCTCATTGGTCTGCAATCCTATAATTGCACATTAAACTTTAAATAGCTTTTGATTGGCTGCATGTCACACAGTATTTGCGCCTTAAGTGTGGACAGACTAATTGGGTTAAACCTAAAAATTAGGTGTTCATTTCATCTCTTATTTTAATAAAACATAAAAATATATGAAAATGCAAATGTAATAAAAAATAAAATTCCATTATGATCAATAAGCATAATAATCATAAAATTGTCAAATTATAACATATTTGTAGTTATTTCTTCAAAACAAGCTACTAGGAAACCACGTTCCTCCTCTCACACAGCAGATTGATCACTGGAGTGCAGCTGACTTGACATTTTGTCTTCGTTGGCTGTGGTTTGATAGTGGAGCTGTGTGGAGGCTGATAAAAGCGGGTGGTCAGTTAGAGGCAGGTGGAGGGGAGCGTGGGCCGGTAATGACATGCAGGAATGGGGCAGAGAGAGCGATCTCGCCTGAAAGGTGGGAGAGATGCTGCTCGCGATGGGGGCCGGTCTGCTGCTGACTGCTTTCTGATGACTTGTCAGTTTGGGAAGGACAGGCTGTTTGTCTGTGCAGCTGGGTGTGTCTCATTATCACATCAGTGTCATCTTTCTCTGTTTTCATGCAGCAGGCAGATCACACCCCTGTGAGAGGATCAAACCCGATGCACACTTGTGTGTGTGAGTGGAGGCGTGTGTGCATTTTCACTTTATTAATTTCCTGTTTAAATCTGTTCCTTCCCTGTTCATTTCCTTTTTATGTATATTCCCTGTACTTTCAGGGGACAGTGGGGTAAGTTGTGTCAGTGGGTAATTTAGTGAACTGTGCATTATTCTGTCATGTGACCGTTAATAAAGGTCTGTGATCACACGAGTAAAAAAAAGAAATTCAATTTCTTTACAAAGTTGTGCAGGTTAATAAATAAATAAATAAAAAGTTTGGAACAATTCAGATTTTTTAAAACATTTTTGACTAAAAGTCTCTTATGCTCACTACGGCTGCATTGATTAAAAAAAAAATTGGGGGTAAGATGTGCCAGTGGCTCAACTAAAGATGAGGCTAAAGATGTAGCTTTTTACTTGCTAATTTAGGAAAATACTAAATATGTTCTGCAAAAAAAATGACTAACAGTAGGAATGCATGTTTACCTGATGTGAACCAGTGACTTTGAGAAGCCGAAATCTAGCAAATCTAGCAACACCTGGCCCACATTCATGTTTTGTTTTTTATGTAAAATATTACAAATTTCCCTTGACATGAGCAAGTGTTGTCACTAGACTTGGTCATTTTTATTTCTAATGTCCTGTTTTATATGTGAATTCTTCTAATTTCATTTGACCGCAAACATCCTGAAATTTATGTAGATGTATTCGTTTCTTGTATTGCCTCTTTACTTTATCTAATTTCTCCTTGCCTACGTAGACAACTACTTAATTACTGTAAAATGTGGCACAGTTTAGTGGGTTTTTTTTTTAAGTTTTCTGTCTTTATCAGCTTTGGACCTGATCTGGTCCACCTATGCACAGTCAAGCTGTTAATATTGTCAGATGATATCTGTTAGACAGAAAATTTGCTTTTCCATTCGAAGGAGTTTCCGAAATGTGACTTTTGCAAACTTTGAGCCTTTGAGGTGCGTTCACAGCAGGTAAACGTACACGGACAGATGTCTGTTGGAGCGAGACTTCCCAGCAGTCTCGGGCGGGTGGGGCGGGGGGCGTCGCTGATCGGTCTGCTCCGTGAGCGAGATGGCGCGCGGCTTTATCATGTTTCCCTCCGGCTCCAAGTCTTTGTGTGGGATGTTAAGAACCCGAGTTTAGAATGCCAAACTGTGTTCTTAACAGTCAGCTATCTGTCTCTCTCATCTGTGGCCTAGATGTGAGCGCCATTGCTACCTGTTCGAAAACAAGAAGAAAAGAGGGGGGAAGAGAGAGGCAGGGATCAAGGACAAAGCTGGGAGCGGAGCAGCAGAACACAGTGTCTGTTGTATATGGGTGCAGGCTTGGCACAAACAGTGGCTTTTCTGTAAAACTATCCCACTCCTCCCAGGCCTCTGACTGGGCTCTCAATACTGCCTTTGTCCTTTCACATCACCAGTGACATTGAGAAGCCAAATCTAGCAACACCTGGCCCCTCGCAGCCACTCTTGCGCACTCGGTACGACGCACAGCCCTGGTTTGCACTGAAATTGCGCAAAAAATGTGCTGTCTATATTATATATTGTGTTTTTGCTATTTTGTACATTGCCTATTTGTATATTTGTATATTATTCTTTTATTATCTGTGTCCTGTCCTGTTGCTGTCTTTCTGTTGCACTGTGGAGCTTCTGTCACTATAACAAATTCCTCGTATGTGTAAACATACCTGGCTGATTCTGAAAAGATGTATGGAGTTTATTTCATTAACCAGCTGCGATATGGGAATGGGATCGAGTTATTAAAAGTGAAGTTTTTCCCTGAAAAACAGTCAATAATCTTGTTTTCCTTAAGCTGTCTCATCTTTAAGGCAGGATATGCTGCATAATTGATGAACGACTCTTTTTAAATCTATTAAAAGATATGATTCCAGTATTACTAGGGAGTCCCAGTCCAAATCAAATATTCGTTGCCATCATAAAGTTGGCCGCTGAGACACTTTGCATTTGGACTGAAAGCATACTTGCATATTGAATGTCTTGTGTCCTTCATGGTAAGTTATGAATTAAATTTTTCCCCTGAAAAGTTGCAGAAGACCAAGGACGAACTAAATTCAATTACATTTTATCAGAGTGCCAATTTTCACAACAGATATTGTAAAACAGTTTCTACTGAGTGCCAAGAATGGGTACAACACCAAGGCCAAGAACGTATTATAGTCCAAGGTTGCTTGGAAGAAAAAAATTTAATAATAATAAAAATTTAAATCTCTTTCTTGTACAGGGATGAATGGCACAAGGGGATACAAATACCTTTACTTCAGTTAAAAGGGCTATTTTTCCAAAATTAACTGAGGAAATTCAATGGAATGTGGTGTAATGCCAGATGTTCAGCATTCCTGAAACTGTTGCACCAGTCTCTGCATGTAACATATTTAGGGAATGCCTGCTATATAATGCATGAAAAATTGGAAAACAGTCTGAAAGTATCCCTATTAACAAGTTAATTTGGTCTAATAGCCTAATAAATTGGAACGGCTGTAGTGTGAATGTAAAGATTTTCCGGTTGGAAATCTTTTATGAAAATGTTAATATAAAACAAAATGATTCATAAAGCAATAAAACAAAATTCCTTTAAAAGAGATTTTTCTTTCCCTCCTTTTTGTTCTTTTTTCCTCATCAGGTTAGAACGGCTGCAGGAGGAAAGGGGAGAGTTAACCGCTGTTTTTGCTGTGCAATCCGATCTGTTGAACACGGAGGGGAGGAAAGATAAAAGGAAACAGAAGCGCTGTTGGAGTCTGTCTACAGGAAGAGCCTGATTAGAGGTGAGCCTGCAGCAGGCACATTGGCTGAGGAACCAGCCAATCACAAGGGCAGCCAGGGAGGGCAAAGCCGCTCTGCCTTTGGCCAACTGTTTCTCTGTGTCACTTCACTCTTGTTGAACACAATGTATCCGGTATCAATCTGGTATACTTAATTACAATATGAATTTACGTCATGTAATTCATGTCATATGTAACATGTTCTTTGAACATTTCAGGTCACGTTCTCTCAGCGCATGTATTATTAATGGATTTAATGGCTCACTGGTGTTTCTTGTAATATGCATGCTCATGAACATTAATAAAGCAAACACACGTGTTTGGGAATGTACTTTATTGAACTGTGAAGGAATTAATGACACAAGGGTCTCCATACATCATGCTGTTTTGACAGGGTTTGCAGACATTATAATAAGGCAGTTATGAGTGTTTCTTCAACTACAGGCACACGTCCCAGGTGCTGATTTTTAATAACAGATTTTTTTTTATTTTATTATTTATTTATTGCTATGTAAAGGTCACATTAAAACATTTTCGGATTTTTTTTTTTTTTTATTACCATGCCGTCATTGCTTTTTTTTTTAATGTATAGATTTTTATTGTTTTGACCTAGTCCAAGACCAGACTTTTAATATTAAAATATGAAAATACATTATACAATTATTATTAATAGTACAAACTGTAATAAAACCATTGCAACTTTGTAATAGGAAAATTTATATAACTTTATTTTTTTCCAAGGTTATTCTGATTTCAAACAAAACAAAAAAAATAATAATAATAATAATTATGCAAAAAAACCTTTTATTTATGAGAATTTTATTTATGAGAATCCTTAACAAAGCATTTTCCCACAAAACATTAGAAAGTTATTTTATTTTTATTTAGATACTATTATAGTTGTTAATATTTTGAATACTTTTTGTTGTTGGTGTTGTTGTTTAATTTAAATTTAAATTTAAGTAAGTTTTTGGTGTGTTTTTTTAGGGTTTTTTAAATATTATATTAAATTATTTTAAATCATTTTTATTCATTTTTCAATATGTTTATATAGTTTTCACTTATTTCAGTTTTAGTTATTTTAGTACAACACACTAAACTAAATGAAAATGAGAAATATTGTCTTGGCAACTGGCTAAAATAAAATAAAATAAAATAAAATAAAATAAAATAAAATAAAATAAAATAAAATAAAATAAAATAAAATAAAATAAAATAAAATAAAATAAAATAAAATAAAATAAAATAAAATAAAATAAAATAAAATAAAATAAAAAAATAAATAAAAATGTCTGTTCCATCACTGAAAATGTGATGGAAATGATTCTGTGCTGGAAATAATCATGACTTTCAGAAAAACAAACATGGCAGAATCTTTCTGTGATAATTTTATGTCCATTGTAGGATGTTGTTAGTAAACAAATTAAATAAACTAGTGAGTGTGGAAAGTGCTTCAAGAGAGTTTATTTTCACAAAAGTGCCTGATATTTGAAAGAAACAACTTTATGCAGTTTCATGGTTTCTGAAAATAGCAAACGTCTGCTTGAACACTTGAACAACATGTCACCTAGAAAATGCTTTTCTAGTCTGGGAGGATATTTTTGTCAATCCTTTCTTAGAGTTACATAATCCCTTTTTCATTTATTGTGTATAATGTTGTCCAATGGCTCACTCTGCTATGCCAAGAGGGCATCGAAAAGCGCTCCCTTCCAGCTTTGCCATGTCAAAGTGGGAGCTTTGCTTAGGGCCACAGTATACCCATTCATGTGGCAACTGAAAGTCTAGCCAGCAGACTGTGTCGGCCTGTATCACAATGCCGGAGTGAGCACACATGTCAGCTATCAGTCTCCTCTCTCTCAGGCTCAGAGTTGGCAGTGCTGAGCGAAAGGGTCAATTTGCTGCATTAATGCCATCGGAAGCTGGCGCACACTCATATGGCACAGATTCCATCCCCACTCGCTCCCTGAACACTGAGCGGGCCCAATAGCACCCCTCTGACCTCCCCCCCCAGACGTGGCCTGCTCACTGCTTCAGTGAGTCGCTGGAATTAGGGGATCAGGGGAGGCAATTTGGTGTTTTCCTAAAACTCGGAAGTTGGCAGCAAAAGCTGATAAGAGGAGTGCCGGAGATATTAGTAATAGCGGCGGAGAAGCAGAGGCCTCAGACGCAGGTGTTGTTACTATAGATACACGCTCCTGCTCACCTTACAGATGACAGCCAAGGACACTGGCGGAAATGGACAGTTATGTAAACATTATGATTGCGATTTTATCCACAGTTTGTTCGGAATCGCATAACCTCCTCTGAAGGCTGGGACAGGCTGCGGTTTGATCTGTGGTTCAATGACATTGCAGTCTTACTTTTTCCTATCTATTAATTCATTTAAAATCATTAAAACATTAAAAATGAAATTCTTGCATAAAATGAGTTGAATACTCTTCTTAGAGCATTAATTCAAAACATTTTTGGCATATAGTAAAAAAAAATGTCAAGGTGATACATCTGTCCTCATAGCATTATGAAGACAAAAGCCTCAGTAAAAAAATAAAACATTCTTAAAGCTGCAGTCCGTAACTTTTACCTCTTTGTCGCCCTCTATGTTTGAAAACCTGGAATTGCAGTTTCTTGCAGAATTATCTTCCGTGCGCGGGGTTGTGATCCGGTTTTCCGGCACGGCTCCAGCGCGGATGAATCTAATGTTTTGAGGTGAATGTGTAGTTGTCAGTCACTGCACCGGTGTGGATATTTACTGCCTATGTCTTGGAATATATGACTCAAATCAGAATTTTCACCGTATATTGCCATCTGAACAAGTAAGTAACAAGTCTGCCACGTTTGTTCTGCCCAACTGAGGAAAAAAGAATTACAATAAATTGCGCTACCAACAGTGATTAAATCTAAAGATCAGTTAGCTCATATCACATCTAACTGTGCAAAGTATTATTATTATACTTTGTTCTCAAATTATTAATGTTAACAACATCAGCATTGCGTGACTATGAGTATAGTATTAGCGTGTAGATTTCAATTTTTGTACAGTCTAATATCTAATTGTCATACCATTCAAATTTCATATTAAGAAATTCTTTTAATCCAAAAAGCAAATTAATCTTCCTTCAAACTGGTTCTATTTAAAATACAAAAACTTGTGTAATCCCACGTTGGCTATCTGTAATCAGAACCATATTTAAAACTGGAATATAATTTAATTTCATTCACGTGTTTCATAAACACATAACCCTTTCTGGATTACAATCGGCCATCAAAATGATAAGTTTAATTATTCAAGCTGTTGTGAGAAAAGGCTATAAATGAGCCGCCACCAGCAGGATCCTCACATGCGATAGCCTAGTAGCCGGGAAAAATTCTTTATGTTTACAGACGTGACGTAATGACGCAGTGCCATGCTCGAATTTCCCGCGGAAACCTACCCGTACCACTCAAATTAGAAAACATTATTATAAGCTAACCGTTGTGAATCGGGCTAAAGTAAGTCCATAGTTTTGAACACTGGCTGGTTATGTACTTTCTCAAATATTGATTTCGGATAATTTTTAACCAAAAAAAGTTACGGACTGCCGCTTTAAGCAGTTTGGCATAATCTTTTATCATTATTATTTCTAATAAAATATTGTAACAAAACTGTTTCATTGCTTATAAATATGAAAAAATGTCCGCAAGTCATGTGGTACAACCAACATCCAGAAACTTGCAAGAAAAAGTGTTTTATTGCTTATAAATATATGAAAAAATGTCCGCAAGTCACGTGGTACAAATAACATCCAGAAACTTGCAAGGAAAAAAATTGTGTATCATTGCTCATAAATATATGAAACAAACTAAAGTCTTTAATCTTCTCAAACGGGGTAACGCAAGGCAGGCAGAAACACGCAGAAACACACAGGAACACACAGGAACACAACATCAACATATAATACCGGACAGGGAACACAGGCAAACACAGGGCTTAAGTAATATGAACTAAACGAGATAATAGGGGAAACACAGCTGAATCAAATAAACATAATGGAAACTAAACGGGAACAAGAACAGGATGACCAAATATGGGCAAAACACATGGGAGAACAGGGTAATGGGGAGCAAAACACAACACAAAATGAACACAAGCCTGACACCTTAAGTCATGTGGTACAACAAACATCCAGAAACTTGCAAGAAAAAAAATAGCATTTCATTGCTTGTAAATAAATGAAAAATGTCCACAAGTCATGTGGTACAACCAACATTCAGAAACTTGCAATAAAACAAATAGCATTTCATTACGTATAAATATATGAAAAAAATGTCTGCAAGTCATGTGGTAAAACCAACATCCAGAAACTTGCAAAATAAAACACGACACCTTGCATTGCCATAAATATCTTATATCACTAAATTACAACTTTTCTTGAAAATAATGCAATATGAAACCAGCATGAAATCAAAGAGTTTATTTTCTAAACCTGGCATGTGTGTATGTTTGAAACTAAAATTTTCAACTTTTATTTTTCTGTTTCTGTATCACGGACATTCTCATATATCATTAGTCCCTTGTACCAGACCTGAGCTAAACCTGCTGAACAGACCACTTAAAACCAGCTGGTTTAGCTAGCAGATTAGCATAGCCATGTCAACTAAACGGCTTTAAAAAGATAGTTTGCTGGTTAAGCTAGTTAGGAAGCCTAGGTAGGAACACCAGCATACCACCACCTGATGGCATCTGTTTCCTCACAGCAGATACAGCAGTATTTATCAATCACTCTTGTACTACACACTCTCCCCATTGTCACATTCATACAAACTGAGATGTTTCCAATGGCTCTTTCTTTCCAATCTCGCTTTCATTTGTTCTCCTTCTCCCGCTCAATGTAACTTTCTTTGTGTCGCAGGGAATCTGAAAATAAGCAGAATCGCAACGGAAATGCTACACACACTGCAGAACAATAGCAGACCATGCCACGAAGGTTAAAACAAATGTGTCTTTTATGAAGTGAGGGTGTCATTTGCTACAGTAGGGTGGGGGAGATGGAGCTCAGTCAGTGAGGAAATGACAATATCCACACTGTCCCCGGCAGCTGCAGCAGTGCCAAACCAGGCGCCGCCACGGCTGAGCACTGAGGAGCAGCGACTCATAGGAAACATCCATCTTCACCTTCGCTGAGAAGGGGAAATAATTGTTTCCTATGTGTTGCTCATAACGATTCGCTGAAAGATGGAGGAAGTTAGTGATGAATGTGGTCATGTATGTCTTAAAACACTTTCATCCAGGGGCATTTCTGGCCTTTCATCAGTACTGGGACACAGGCCACCATAAAAAAAAGTCTCCTAATGCTGGGCGATATACCGGTTCAAACAGTAAACCGGTTTGAATTACGCACACGGTATGATTTTTTTTTTTTAAATGGCATACCGGTAGAGTGGCTAAGCAATATAGGCAGTGTTGCGAATTGAGAAGAGAGCCCTACACTTCTGACTTATGGTTAGAGAACTTTTAGAACTATTACACTATTACACAACTAATTTATTAACTGGGCAAATAAACCAACTATAAGCCGCTGTTAACAGAAGCCAGAGATGCTGAAGACAAATGCAAAGAGGAGAAAATAATGTACAAGCAGAGCAAGTTAACTGTTCATGAAAACTTTTTGAATTTGAAGACCAAGGTAAATTGTACTTAATTTGTTTTCCGGGAAACATGCAAGTATCTTCTGTTGCTTCCGAAGGGCAGTACTACATGGAAAAAATATATATTTCTACAAAATAAGTCTTCATCTTCATCCTGTTCAAAAGTTTTCATCCCCTGGCTCTTAATCCATCGTGTTTCCTTCTGGAGCATCAGTGAATGTTTGAACCTTTTTTAATAATTGTGTTTGAGTCCCTCAATTGTCCTCAGTGTGAAAAGATGGATCTCAAAATCAGTCACTGCTGGAAAGGATTCAAATATGAAAAAGATGCTGGAAACCTGAAGATTCCGCAGGACATGGAGGATTTTTCTGAAGAACAGTCCTCAGTTTAACTGTTCAGAACAAACAAGGGACTCATGAACAACCATCACAAAACAAAAAACAGTCGTGGATCATCCAGGTAACCACACACAGTATTAAGAAACAACGGATCACAAACTTTTGCAAGGGGTTATTTTAATAATTTCAGCTATTTTTTTGTCTTGTGGACTAAATGTAAACATCTTTTATGTAAAATATCTTACTCAGGACAGTATTAATTAAAAAATAACGCATTTTGTATGATCGCTCTTATTTTGTTAAAATTACTCACATTTTCACAGATTCTGCAAGTGGTTCACAAACTTTCAAGTGGCACTGTATATAAATTACTTTGGCAGTACAGAGTCAAGCTGCTTCACTGATTTTTAGACTAAATTTATTTTTGTTTTCTGTCTAATAAAGTCTGCTGTTACTATTTTGGTGTGAGAAATCTGCTAAAAGTGCAAGAAAAGAAATCACGAGGAGTGAACTGTCCGACTGAGTCAAAGCCCACGTACACGTTCAGTAATTTACAGGAGTGTGACAGTTCCAAAAACCAAATTAACTCAGAAGGTAGTAACAACAGCATTTACAGAAATTCTGCACAGTGCTTGTATGGAACTGAACTAAAGAACTAGCTCTTAATGACACATTTAAACGTGTATCAGAGTTGTGATGCAAGAAATCACAGGGAACGAGGTACATCTTGACTCATTAGTGCTGCCAGATCTTGCTATATAAAAAACAGGTGAATAAGAACATATAATAATACACTTAAATCAAAATCGTTGACGGTGGTTTACTAAAAATTGCAGAAGATAATGAGTCTTTGATCACTTGAAATATTACTCAAAAAGAGTGGGTACCAAGTGCGCAAGACAGCAAAATGTTGCTATTGTTTCCACAATGTCAGTCATTGCAATTTCGAGAGTGAGTTCCATTCTGTACACACAAAAACCTGTAATTTAAGGGATTCACTCTCGTATTTAAATGTGGTTGTCACTCCTGAAACTTTACAATTGCGAACAAATTCAGATTTTCAAATTCAAATTTTGCAAACCCAAAATGTTTAGGGTTTGAATAGTGTGATTTATAATGTGCCATCATTAGCTAAACAGCATATAGTAAACACACAACCTGACTGCTAAAACATTTTCAGAAAAAATATATATTCTCAGATTGTTATACATTAATCTCCATTCTCAGACTTAGATTTATCAGTAACATTTTACTAGGGTACAGTGATAATTTTCTGGGTCTTACGCCCCAGTAAAAAGGGTCTAGCGGTTCCCCTGCTTTTATCCACATCTAAAATATGTTTGAATACATCAATAGCACATGTCACACATTCTGGAAGAGAAACAGAATACGCCAAAAACTGACAGACACAGCGCAAGTGTTGATTTTGTTCAACGTAATGTGCTATAAGAGGCTGAAAGTGGCTGGGGGTATTTTTGGCACCACTTTACATCCTCATACTGCGTGTTAAAGAGGTGCTAACTATACCTCCATTTGCCAGAAGTCCTCTGTAAATATTTACAATTAATAAAAAAAAAAAACTGCAGCCAGTCCAATAAACATAAGATGCCTAATACATGGGAAAGGCTTACAGAAGATTAATGTTCTTTTGAAAAAGTGTAAATAGCAAAGAGATGTCCCTTTCGGCTGTTTGTTTGAGATGTCACGCCAACAGTCCAGAAAAGAGGATGGAGCTGGTATCAGGAGAACAGGCTCTTGTTTGTCTTTCTCACGCTCGTTGGCGAGCTAGCAATGTCCCAAATGTTTGGACTCATTTGGCTGAACCTAAAAGGGATGAATAACGGGGCACTGCGGCGGCACTCGCCAGTGTTATTTCTGGAAGTAGCAGGTAAGGAAGACGGGCGAAATGACATCCACGGTACCTGTCGGCACTTCAGACGGGATGTCAGGATGCCACGGCCGTCTTCAGAGCGCCGCGGCTCTGATTCGGCAGCTGGGCTGGAGGTGGTAAGCCAGCTCAACTGTGCCCAATGTTTGTGGAGATTTGGCTGGTGCTGATGGAGACTAGGTGACACCTCTCCAAAGCTAAACATAGCAACCTGAGCGGGGCCACGTGTAACAAGAGACAGAGCAGCCCTGTGTGCGCTTCAAAGCTTCGCCATATGTCTGAGAGGCCCAAAGAGGGAGAATTTCGAATTTGTACGTCAACTAACCTGTTCATCAACGGCAGATGAATTAAAACTGATTCTGCCCCAGAGGCCTGTTCCGACACAGCTGGTTTCCATGTTGCTGAGCTTTGTCCTGGCAAGCATTCACCAAATCGAGAGGAGTGAAAGGAGAATGAGAATTAAAGGGGGGTGTGTGGCACCTCTATTGTTCGGGAGTGTTAAGTTCTTTTTATTTGTGATGTAATATTTGTCTGTAAGCTCACAGTTAGCACTACTAAGGAGTCCTGTTGCTAGGAGAAGAACATCACCATTCACTTCTATTGGCTGCGAGGACCTGCGCGGTTGGCCAATAAAAATCGCTACTAGACTTGAACAGTGCTGGCAATCCAGACACAATTATATATAAAAATAAGTATTTAGGGGCAACTTACAGGCAAAACCATTTTTGTTTTGTTTTGTTTTGTTTTGTTTTGTTTTGTTTTGTTTTGTTTTGTTTTGTTTTGTTTTGTTTTGTTTTGTTTTGTTTTGTTTTGTTTTGTTTTGTTTTGTTTTGTTTTGTTTTGTTTTGTTTTGTTTCATGTGCTGGTCAATTTTGAGATTTTGGTTTATTTTGCTTCCCAAAGCATGTCTTCTTTTAGACTAGTGGAAAAGAACATAGCCAAAATACATAAGTGTTTATTATTACACTTTTTCTATTTGCATCTGTACATTTCAGCTGCAACTGTAATTCGACAAAAGCAGCTTTCATAAAATTGTTTTTTCCTCATGCACTTTTCTACCAAACTTTCCATGTTTATTCCTACACTAAAAAATTTGTGTAGAAAAAAAAGAAATGACAAGTAACACACTGAATTAAACCTTACAGTTAGAAAGTACTTTCTTGTTCAATGTACTTCAATAATCTTTGTTCATTTACAACTTTAAAAAAGTTAAGTGCATCTATATTCTGAAGGGTTTTACAGAAGGGTTTGTTCATAATATTCGTCTGGCTTATATAACATTTGTGACCCTGGACCACAAAACCAGTCTTAAGTCGCTGGGGTATATTTGTAGCAACAGCCAAAAATACATTGAGCTGGTCAAAATTATCTATTTTTTTTATGCCAAAATTCATTAGGATATTAAGTAAAGATCATGTTCCATGAAGATATTTTGTAAATTTCCTACCGTAAATATATTAAAACTTAATTTTTGATTACTAATATGCATTGCTAAAAACTTCATATGAACAACTTTAAAGGCAATTTTCCTCAGTATTTTGATTTTTTGTACCCTCAGATTCCAGATATTAAAATAGTTGTATCTCGGCCAAATATTGTCCTATCCTAACAAACCATACATCAATGGAAAGCTTATTTATTCAGCTTTCAGATGATGTATAAATCTCAATTTTGAAAAATTTACCCTTATGATTGGTTTTGTGGTCCATGGTCACATTTATGCAATTTCTTCTGACTGTTGACATTATTTCCTGATTAATGAAGTGATAAAAATAGATATCTAAAATCTCCTGTGTAAAATCATAATTTTGAACCTGCCTTTATCCAATGTCCAGATTTTTGTTCAGGAAAAGAATGCAAATTAGTGCATATGTAATTATATAATGCCTCATTTGCATATTTGAACATAACATATAATTAAAAAAAAATGTCTTAATGTACTGTGATTAATCAGCTGCGGATGTATGTACATTTTCACTTTATTCACATGTAGTGTCTTGCATCAAAGCATACTCTAATAGATGGTCCAAATTTGACACAAAATGGGGAGGGAAATAGATGATATAAAATGTTGGGTGTTTTGGATGCCAGTAATTTCAAAGCAAACCCATGGTAAAGTGTTTTCTCCATCTCTTATACTCCCAAAGCCAATGCCAAATCCTTTCAGACTTGCACTTAATGCCCCTTAGTTGGTGTTGTGACAGCAGAACTCCCAATCGCAAGAATTTATATGAAAGGGTCAGGGAAGTTATATCACTCTTGAGCAGAGAACAAACCGCCTCCGGCGCTAGGCACAGAGGGAAGTTGTGACCCGTGAGAAGAAGGGCCAAATCCCTGTCAGAAGCACTGAAAGTAATTTATATTAAGATTTGAAGATTTAAAAGAACAAAAACCATTTTTCCAGATCCACTTAAACTGACGTAAGACAGAAGGTCTCCTACAAATGAGCACTAAAAACTTACTTGGTAACTTCTCCTGCCTGACATGCCCTTGACCTTCTTCTGCCACCTGCCAGGTGACCTTTGACCTCTAGGAGCTTGCAGTTCAAGAGGCTCCTTGTGTTTTATGGCGGCTAACGCAGACAAACACAGGACACATACAGGCACACAGGGACCATCAGGCCTGTGGAAAGACCAAAGATCAGTAAATCTGAGCAGGTGCTTCATATATGAAAATGATAAATATGAATGAGATTTTCAGTCTTTTTCTCCAGTGTGAACATTAAAATATAATAGTTTATTCAAAAGCATGTTCAAATGTTTTATTAAAAATCATTAAAATAGTGCGCATAAATGTTTGATAAACTTTTAGCAATTACTGCTGTCAATATTTAAAAATTAGTAATAATTTTATAAAATGTAATTAAAAACAAATAAATTCAATAAAACGGAATTAAAATAAACTTCATTATCATATAATATTCAGGATTTGATCAAAGCTAAGAGATCACAGATAGCAAACAGCTGATCCTCTAAAAAATAAATAAAATGTCATAAAATTTTAAACATTTATTCTATTTACTATTTGTAAAAGTATTGAAAGTAAATAAATCATAAATAATGATTGCAATTATTATATATTTTTATAATTGTAATATTTACATTCTACATGATTACATTCATTGTCAATTGAAATACAAATCATCAAAATTGTGTGCATAAATGTTTGATGAACTTTTAGTAATTACTTCTGTCAATAACATGCATTAAATGTATATAATAATTTTATAAAAATTTAGGTTAAAAAAAAAAAAAAAAACTCCCCTACTACTCTAAGTAATTTTCATGATTTGGTGCAAAAGTTAAATTTCTCAAAGCCTAATAATATCACACGTGTTTTCAGAAATAGATACTTTTTTTTATTTTTTTTTATTTTAATGGTGACATTGTTTATTCACAGATCAAAAACATATTAAAAAGTTGTCCCTGATGAAATGATGAAAGCTGAAGTCTTGAAACACGATCTGCACTCTAAGAAAGCTGTTTTGCTATTTCCTCTTTCCAAAAAAAGTGGTCGAGCAAGGAAAGAAGAAAAGCATCTCAGATGAAGTGCTCCAGTGAGCTACACTGTTCATTAGAGAAAGGAAAAGAGCGAGTTTTGTGCTGGTGCACCCACTGCTGGTGTTTCCTTTCAAATGTAGGGCTTTTAGTCATCTTGATGATCCATCTGTTCTGGCTGTTCTTTATAATCATATAGTTATTTCTAAAAGCAATTATATAATCATTTCTGACAGTAAAAACAATGCACATTAAAATCAACAACGTGTGTCAGAGGAAGAGAAAACAAGACAGAGTCATTTCTACTTTTTCAGAGGATCTATTTTTGGACCTAGACCTTTCTGTCTGACCTTTTCACTAAAGACACAGATCCATTACCACATTGACCTCATGTAATTGTTTGTCCCAGTGCAGCTTTGGCATTGTAAAACTTAACGGCCCTTATCTGTACACACTGGAGGGCTAACATCAATTACCTTCCCATTACAAACATCAAAGAGGCCGCCGCATTACAGTGACAAGCATGCAACATTGATGCAAATCTACTCAAGAAGCTTCTGCTTAGGACGATTTTAAGAGTTTGAGTTTTGACATTTTAGATAAAAGTTTAAAAACAGAAAGCAAACCATTAGGCAGCTAATATATATATATATATATATATAAAGAAAAATTAAAGTCATAAAATTACATTAATAAAAAAAACATTTATTGTTGGTATAGCTCTTATATAATATATTATAAGTAATATAATTACAATTATTTTTTATTAATTTTTAAATATTTTCTGGATGTAGTTTAATGACAGCTGAAACTTTATCTGAAAAGTAACAATTATTTTATCAATCTAAGAATTCTGATAAATTATTTAAGTATTTATATATGTGCTTATAGATGAAGACATTGTTTTCAGTTTTTCTCTCTTTTTCTCTATTTTTAATTGCCAAGCTATAAAGAATTCTCTATTTAATTAATTATATTAACAGAAAAGCACCAAAGTTCATTTCATACTGTTATTGGAACTGTACACTAGATGTCTTCTTTTGTTATAGTTGCACTTCCCAGCAAACATAAGGAATAAAGTGCATATGTGAGTGAGGGAGCAGTAAATGAGACATGAGAGACATCTGCTGGTGGTTATGGGAAGCTGCATTATGATTCAGATTTCCTTCAGTCCCATAACCTTTCATTTTCATGTCATTTATTTATTATTACATTTTCAGGGTCACATGCAAAACTCATTCTAATTAGCTGAGTGAATGCCTTTTGAGGGACATATTTCAAAATAAAATTAAGACAAAAATAAAGAAAATGAATAATATTTTCCTATCAATTAGACTTGAAAAATTCTGGATTATTACAATACAAAAAATATTAAAATATTAATAGTTATATATTAAAATATATATATATATATATATAAAAAAGCCATACAGAGGATGATTCTCATTACTGTTTAACAACATAGCCTAGTATTCTTCATCACTATTTTTGGTGTACACGTGTTTTATTTACAATCAAAGCTGAATTCTTCAGACTAACACCGGTTCCAGTTTCTGAATAGATGCCTTGTGAGATAAAGAGCAGCTCATTGATGAAACGTTCTCTGAAGCGTTCAGCTGTCAAACCTCGAGCTGCGCGCTCACCGTGACGTCACTCACGCAAGCAACAGCCCTCCATCTGTGTTGGAGGAGTGTGATGTGAGGATAAATAAAGGATGACAAGTTCATATAAACAGAGACAGGAACATGCCGCACATAAAGACATCCCACCTCTATAAACATGTCTAATTGTGGTTCAAATAAAGCCCACACATCAATAAACACAGGGCAGAAGGGCCAGAGGCTGAGGCAGGGAAATGAAGCAAACTGTTTGCTTTAGGTTGTCTTATTTTCAGAAATGTCTTTTATTTCATATCATGTGTAATCAAGTAAAAATAAGTTGATTTCAGTCAAATTTTCGTGAGGTGGAGGAGAAGAAAACATTTGTTCTAAGGTGGCGTGGCCTAGTGATTTAAGGACGTGGGCTGTTAACCAAAAGGTTGTAGGATCAAACCCCACGAGAGTGATCAATTATCTATTGTGCACTTGAGCAAAGCTGTTAATGCCAGGTCACTGCAGGCGACCGACCCCCAATATGCACTGTGATTTGCTTTGAAAGAAATGGTAAATTAGTTCCGTGATAATTTTAGTTACATTGGGGGGAATCACATATTCACACATTAAAGAATAGTTCAGACAGACAGACAGACAGATAAAAAAAAAACAGGCCACAAAATCACCATAAAAGTGGTCCATACGAATAGTATGATATATTCCAAGTCTTTTGAATTCATGCATTAAAGGGATCCTAAAAAAGTTCACCCAAAAAAGAAAATTCTTTCATTAATTACTCACCTTCATGTCATTCCAAACCTGTAAGACCTTCGTTCATCTTCAGAACACAAATTAAGATATTTTTTGATGAAATCCGAGAGCTTTCTGGCCCTGCATAGACAGCAGTGCAACCGAAATTTTCCCAGGCCCAGAAATGTAGTAAGGACTTAATTAAAATAGTCTATGTGACATCAGTGGTTCGACCGTAATTTAATGAAGCTACGAGAATACTTTTTTGTGCGCAAAGAAAACAAAAATAACGACTTTCTTAAACAATTCTTCTCTTCTGTTACCATAGTCCACTATTCATGACAGTACCATGACACATGCGTGTGATACTGCTGATGCAGAACCTGCATGTGCTGTGCCTTGTTTACAAGCAGAGGAATGCACAAATTTAGTCTTAATTTGTTTTCCAAAGATGAACGAAGGTCTCACGGGTTTGAAACGACATGAGGGTGAGTAATTAATGACAGAATTTTCATTTTTGTGTGAACTATCACTTTAAAGCTAGTTTTTGCACTACCAGAGTCATCTAGTGGAACTACAAAATAAAGCATGTTTTTAAACAACCTTTCCGCCTCTTTGGCACGTCACCCCTAACTAAAATATCACAAACACAGCTCTTACAGGTCTATAAAAGTTAAGGCAAGTAGGCTCAACGGGTAAAAGTAAGTTAAATTCAATAAAATGTTCAACATATTTGGAAAACTTCTAACTTTAGGTTTAAATTACCTGTCAAGAAGAAACTCCGTAAGTCTGTCGTATTGATTGAAACCCAAACATTAAATCTAATTCCTCCATCTTGTAAAAACACTAAGTTTACCCGTTTTACCCAGTTGTCTGTCTCTTGTGTATTTTAGCAAGTCTTTGAATTTTACTTGCTTCACACCAGCTAAACACACGCCCACAAACTCTCGCTGGCCAGAGATATGCAAATATATAGGATGACAGGCAGGCGGGACATCCTATCATTGCATTCGGACAGAATGTAACCATTGAATGAGCATTTTATGGCCCTGAGACTTCCACAAAAGATAATTATTTTTATTACATTGCTTTAAACCAGTATCAATAAATAAACAAATATTTGAGAAAAAAATTGAAAAGATTCAATTTAAAAACCTTGATCGCAAATCGGAAATCATTGCATGCTCATAACTGTTCATAAGCAGCGATTTTAGTCATTTTCATTAAAAATAAACGTTATAAATTTAGCTCTGTATCATTAGACGCAGAATATACTTTATAACCACATTGGGGGTTTTTTTATTTGTTTTTTTTAGCTTTGCAGACCAGCTTTTCTTTTAAAAATTTAAATAAATAAATAAATTTTTGCATTCCGAATAATCTCATACAGCTCCCAAATGGCATTAAGATGAAAAATGATGAGAAAATTTTCATTTTGGAGTGAACTATCCCTTGATAGAAAATGCTATTGCTGCAAGTGGTTAAAAAAGTGAAAGTGGTTAAACAAAAGAATAAAAAAAAGTGGGCACCAAGTGGTTAAAAAAAAAATTACACTAAAACTAAACTAAATGAATTTCTTGAATGGTGTGTGAGGTATCAACTATGGGAATTTATTTCCACTGCCACACAAAGCAAGAGGACTCAGATTCAAGTTTTCCACATTTATTTCAGCATAAGTGGTTCATAAAACATCTCAGACTGTACCACTTAAAAGTTTCTTATCATTAAAACCCTCAGTAGGCAGGCAAGATAAAAGATTTAAACATGGCGGTGTCCAACGTCACTGCTATGTAAAAATTTTTACATCTTATTGACCAAAAATAAATGGGTTTCAAACTGGGCATGACAAATATCGCCACAAATGGTTGCGAGTAAAGAATACAAACAAGACAAAATAAAAACGGTGGCTCAGGATTCACACAAGTGCTGCACTGGAACTTTATACAGTGGTAATTCACAATATGTCGATGCACACATTTCCTATCGCACTATTTCAGTCTTTTTACAATTGTTTACTCTTCTTTTTACTTGTAAATTTTCTGTGAACGTGTGCATGTGTGATCACATTGACATACTGCTACATACTTTACTCAGTGTTGTAATAAGGCAATGTGGTACTGAAAAGAACAATTTCACTAAAACAGCCACATCTATCAACTGAACAGTTTTAATTCCAATTAATAATTGGAGAGGGTATCATTAATAATGACCACAAGCATTTGAATGTAA
Source organism: Spinibarbus caldwelli (assembly GCA_039654775.1). Lineage (NCBI taxonomy): Eukaryota > Metazoa > Chordata > Actinopteri > Cypriniformes > Cyprinidae > Spinibarbus > Spinibarbus caldwelli. The sequence goes on along the minus strand of CM077252.1, from coordinate 16,399,720 downwards.
ACTGGCCATAAACCTCATTTTAAAATCCTTGAACATTAAAGAAGGGGGTAGACCATATGCATTTTCCTTTTTCTGGTCACCTCAATACAAGATACATAAAAAAAAAAAAAAAAGAGAGAAAAAAAAAATACATTCATAAAGAAATCTTTTCAGCAACACCCGCAATCCAGTTAAAATGAAACATGGATTTAACATGTACCTCTTCACAATGGTTCGAGAAGGCAAGATGTCTGCTCTACCCTCTGCTTTTCTTAAGCTTGGCACAATAATGAAGCCTTCCGGTCCGTTCACACAAGAGCTGTACAGGCTTCACTGCAATATGGAACTACTGTACAGCACAATAGTCTCCGAATTAACCACACTGCGCTGCCTGTGGCAGTGTGACTGACATCGCTGGCGCATCTACACTAACCCAGTTCCCTGAGAACACTAACGGACTAAAACCATGGCAGCACACAAGATATGCAATATTATAATATTTGCTAGATAAAATGCGTAGGATAAATCAAAGACGACAGTGAACATATGGAATAAGCATGGGACTTAATGTGGACAACACTCAAATAACTCTTAATTTTGGTCATTCTTTTCTGAAAACAACCAAAACAGGTTACAGTTTTCACATTTTCAAAAAGCAGGGGGAATTAAACCTATTGCTGAGCAAGGAAATTAACAAATGGATACAAAGTGTAAACAAGGTACCATGGACAAATGCAGACCTACTGACATAAAGTGACACAAATCGAGCATATACAACAAAAATCTGATCCTGTGCAATTTACTGTCAACAGCCTACATACCGCCTTCCCTTTTCATCAGCATTCATTGGTCCTTTTTTCTCATCTGTACACATGAGGTTTGCTTTTTAGATTTTTTTGTTGTATATTTTGTGTTTTTGCACTGATGTACCCATATCTAGTTGCTTGTTTTGGCTTTAAGCAAATGCAATGCTCGTGTGAGAGTTTGTTGTACAATAAGGGTCTTTTCCCTGTTCAGTGAGTCTGCAGATCAGCTGACAAACTCCTTCACAGTTTGCTTCAGTTAATGCCTACAAAGTCCAATACCCACATATATTATATATAAAAAATAAGTTATTGCGCATCCGAAAAAAGTGCATCTTATTTTCAAAAATATCTCTTTTGCTCCATGCTTCCTTTTCTTCCTCAGGGTCCAGAAACCCAAATCCAGCGTTTTTCTAAGAGACCGGAGGGGTAAAGAGGAAGGGGGCTCGATAGCTTGAAGGCGTGCCAGATGGGCACGTAAGAAAACATGATGAGGAAGTGGAGTGGGAAGTGAAGGAGGAGGATAGAAGAGTTGTCCAGCTATGCAATCACCATGGGAACGTCATCTGAAAAGCCACTGATCATAGGAGCGTCTTCATCATCGTCACCTTAAGACGAGAGGAAACAAAGAAACATCTTAGTAGCCAATTTTCACAGTGTGGAAAACTGAACTGAACTGAATTGAAGTGAACTGAACTGAATTCAGGTGAACAAAGAACTGAAGTGAACTAAACTGAAATAAACTATAAGTGATCTTAGCTGAAATGAAATGAAGTGAAACTGAACTGATTTAAATGGTGAAGTTGAATTAATTGAAGTGATTAAACTGAACACAAAACAACTGAAGTAAACTGAACTGAACTGATGACAATTTTGCAAAACTGAAGTGAACAAATATAAACCAAAGTTAACTAAACTAAATTTAAGCATGCTGAGCTAAACCGAAGTGAAATGAAGTGAACTAAACTGAATTCAAGTGAACTAAACTAAAATGAAGTCAACTGAGTTAAAATGAAGTTGACTAAACTAAACTGAATTTAACTTAAGTGAACTAAACTAAATTAAGTGATGTTAACGGTCAACTTAGTCAACTAAGCAAAATAACTAACTAAATAATGAGCTGAACTAAATTTCGGTGGAAAAGTGGCTTAAATGACACTTCTGTGAAGTGTTCATGAAGATTTCTTGAAAGGCAGACCGGTCTTACCCAGCTCATCTCCTGAGGAGAAAATGGCAGAGCCCAGACGAGAGTTGTAGTGGCTGTTAGCGAAAGCGGTGAAGCTGTGCTGTAGCCGACGGTGTCTGAGGTAAAGCACCACCAGGCCTCCACACACACCCACCAACAGCAGGAACAACACTGGGACCACCACCGCCGCCGTGTCCTCTGATTTACCTGACTGAGATGAGGCATCGTTTGGCCCTAAAAGATGACATAAGCCAAGATCAACAATTGCCTACAAAGATAAAGAAGAAAAATGTTTATTGCATAAAAGCTCATGCCTGATGCTTTGCCCAGTTCATCATATAACAGCACCGCCGCTTCTCCACACAGCTGGTTGTTGAGCAGACAGCGCGCCCGCACTGAGAACGTGTAGTTATGGCCCACCAACAGGTTGCTGATCCTGAGGAACGTCTCCGTTGTGTTACCCAGACACTTTGTGGAGTTGCTGACACTGTCATGCATATACACCTCATAACCCTGAAGGATCAGATGATTATTAGTGAAACCATTTCATAAGTGAAACAAAAGGAAATAGAATAGAAAAGCCAAAATGGAAAGTTTCAGAGGTGGAAGAATCTCGTTAAAAGATAATGAAACTTTTTTTTTAATCATCATCCACAATAAGACCAGAAATGTTCATTAATTGAGTAAATTAGGTCATTGTGGATTTTATGTAGACTTTAAAGGTGTGTCTGGTTTCTAACCCTGCTCTCATTAAAGGTCCGGTCCTTCACAGCCAGGCTCTTCCAGAAGAGGAACACATGATCCTGTTCTTCTAAGATCTTGAGGGCCTCAGGCGCAGGCAGAGGAACTGTGTGGAAAAATACAAGACAGCAGGAAATTTTACTTATAGTTGTTAATACACTACCTCTCAAAAGTTTGTGGTGAGTACAATTATTTTTTTTTTTTAAAGAAAGTAATACTTTTTATTGAGCAGGGACACATATAATTGATCAAATTGACAGTAAAGACATTTATAATGTCAAAGATTTCCATCTCAGAAAAACCTGCTCTTTCTAACTTTTTATACATCCAAGAATCTTGAAAAAAACTATCATGGTTTCTACAAATATATTAAGCAGCACGACTGTTTTCAACACTTAATAAAAAGAAATGCTTCTTGAGCAGCAAATCGCCACATTAGAATGATTTCTGAAGGATCATGTGATCTTATAGACTGGAGTAATGGCTGCTGAAAATTCAGCTTTTCCATCACAGGAATAAATTATTTGAAAACATTTAAAAAAGGCAATAAAAGAGATGGCTATACCCGTGTTGAGTGTGAAGCTGGCCTCTTTGCTCATGTTGAGCAGCCTGATGGTGATGCTGTAGCGTCCTCCAGGCTCCAGGCCCTTCAGCGTGTACTCCACTGTGTTGTTCTGAGTGCTCACCTTATAGTCCCACTCCGTTTTACGAACTGTATCTCGCACGTGCACTGCGTACGTCTGATATATACATACAGAGATGCTTGAAACACCCCATCTGACATATAACTAAAATGTTTTATAATAAAAAAAATGACAGTCTAGAACTTGACTGTGTGGTCATACCAAAGGACTGCTGGGAGAATCGTATGGCGGCTGCCACTTCAGAGTGGCCTGTGTCTTATCCGCTCGCACCTTGTGCAGGTTTCGAGGTGGAAGTCGCTCGTTGGGGATCATCTTCACTACGGCGTAGTCTGATGGCGGCCCGAGGTATGGAACGATCACCCTCACCTGAACAACAAACACACTATCACTTCATCATGGTGCCCAATTGGAAGTCTAAAATGAGGAGTAGGAGGGAAGACACTAACCAGGAAGAGAAACTGCTTGTCGCTGTCAACGATCACCGTCAGACTAGTTGAGGTGGTATTCACCCTGTGAGGTCTGCGGTACAGATCCAGAAAGGATGTGGCGTAGAACACGCCATAAATCTACAAAAACATGGTATGATGAAACAAGTGTATGATGCCCAGTATTTTAAGATCTGTTCAGTTTTTAAAAGTCGTGTAGTGTATTCCAGCCTTTAGTCTTACCTCAGCTTGAGGGCCAGTCCAGTTGCACTCTACAGCGGTCTGGTTGAGCGGCCGGGCCTTCAGTGATGGCTGGGCAGGTCTGGTACCTTTGGTCTGCTTGCGGAAGAGAGAAGTAGGACTGTCTCCATCATCCGTGTGAGCCCACACCGCCACCTCATACACCGTTCCTGCTGTCAGGTTAGAGGCTGTACAGAAAACAGCACACATATTTTATATAGCTCCAGAAATGCTGATATGATGTTTGATGACTGTGAAGTGTTTTACAGTACCTTTCAATGTCCCTGAAACTGTGTAATTCCAGCTCTCCTTCACATGTTCATCAAATACCCATGAAATGACAACAACATAGTGTTTCACCTAAAAGAGAGATCAATATTATATTTAAATATTAAATTAGGAGAAGGTCATAAACGTAACCCACACACAGAGAAAAAGCAAAATTACTGACCTGGACTTTATAATCATTGGTGATGGATAAAATCATGGAGTCCTCTGTGATGCTGGTGATCTCAACACCAGGAGGAGAGAGAGCTGAAAAACACATTATTAAAGAGTCATGAAACACTAGAGCAGTTTTTTGTCCAAATACTAAAACAGACATAACAAAATTTTTAAGTAATCTATAATACATTTGAGGGTAAAACTTCCAGCAAAATATCTGTATTGTAATAAATAGTTACCTGACTACTCTGAAAAAAAATCATTAAAAGAAAAATCAAACTGATACACTCTGAGAAGATATACTGAAATACAGTGAAAGGATTTTGTAAGATACGATTTTGGTCATACCACCAATCCTTATTAACAGATACTGCTAATATACGATTCAATTTTAGGGTCAGTAAGTTTTTTTTTTTTTTTTAGAGAAAAATTAATAATTTTATTCAGCAATAATGTATTCAGAAGTATTTGAAATAAATGCTGTTCTTTTGAACTTTATCAAAGAATCCACACAGCACAACTGCTTTCAACATTGATAATAGCATTTAACAATGATTTATGAAGGATTGTGTGACTCTGGAGTACATGAGAAAGAGACATCTGTCAAAAACATAAAAAACCCAACCTCAAACTACTAAGTGGTAGTATATATACATGTTTCATATGATCAAAGAATGTTAAAATCCTGTATTTTTCATTGAATATTAGTATCCATTATTTTGAATGTCTCAATTATTTATGAGACTGCATGGCCTTATACTATGCGAAGGCCCTGTCTCATAATTATTCATGATACCACATTACTTTTCCAGTGATATTAAATTACAGATACAAATTGATCTGTGTATATTTACACTGAAAAGGGAGTTAAATGACTCTCGATCGGTTTCAACTATCCAATAAAATAAAACACTTGAGCATAAATGTCCAGCAGGTGGAGTCAGCGCTCCTCTGCGAACATGTCAGTTTCTTTTATATAGTTTTGTTACCTTTTTGAGGAATAATGGATTTAATTTCGGTCCAGTTTCCCATGCCTCTGCTTGTGACAGCAGCCACCTGACAAATAACAGATGAATAAATGTTAGGTGAAGCTATGATCACCAGAAGTGTACATGAAACAACATGCAGGTTTTAGAGTGTCTCACCCTGAATCTGTATAGCGAGCTGGGCTGCAGGTTCTTCACTTCTGCATTCGTGATGGTGCTACGCTGGGAATACCACTCTGCACTGTCCTTTTCACTATACTCCACCTGCAAACCCACATGAGCTGGTTAGATATAAGTATGTGTTGATGAATGCTATAAAGTACTGAAGGCTTCTCACTCACAATATACTCCCTAATGAGTCCATGTGCTTTATCAGGAGGGTTCCAGGAACACAGTACCGTCCCGTCCTCAGCGTTGTCAGAGCTCAGCTGCAGATTCTGCGGAGGGTCTGGCACTGCCACACAAACAGTCGTCAGCATATATCTTCCATGTAAATCTGAGCTGTTCCACAAATCATTTTAGTGACTGTGCTGCTAAGGCAGACTTACATCCTTCTGGTGTGCGTAGTGTGAGAACTTCATTGGTCCTGTGCTGTTTGCTGAGACACTGAGTCTGAACCTTCACTTGGTAGGTTGTGTCCGGCATCAACAAGGTCAGAACGGCACTGCCCTTATTGCTGTTTGTGTCCATGGACGTCCACTGCTGGACACCCACCTGCCTGGAAAATATATACAACAGCTTTATTACTGATCTGAAGACATTTACTGTTGTGTGTCGATCATGGGTTCCCTATATAAAGTATTTAGTATGGCGGAATAATTATAAAACAAATTAAATGTCTACTGTCAGTTGCCTCATTATGCCCTAATTATTTTTTATATTATATATATATATATATATTTATTTGTTTTTTACATTGCATTTTCTATTATATTTTTCTTTTATTAAATACAATTAAAAAAAAATAAAAACAATAAAATAAAACAAAATAAAAAACAAATTAATAATGGTTTAGTGGTCTGTGATTCTTTGATTCAACATTAACATGTTCCACCACTTAAAAAGCTTAAAATAAACAAACAAAATAATAATAATAATAATAATAATAATAATAATAATAATAATAATAATAATAATAATAATACACAACAAAAAACAAAACAAAAAAAAATTATAATAAAGGTTAAGCAGTCTGTGATTTTTGGCACAAAGTTGTAGTGGTCCACCTGAGAAAGCTTAAAATAAACAAACAAATAAAATCAAAACACAAAATGTAAACCAAAACAAAGCAGGAAACAAAAAAACAAAACCAAGCAAACAAAGCAAAGCAAAACAAAACAAAGTAAAAATCAAAGCAAAGCAAAACAAAACAAAACACAGCAAAGCAAAGCCAAAAAAAAAAAAAATTAAAATGTTAAGTTATCTGTAATTTGTTTTCTCCACGGTTCAAGTGGTCCATCACCTTAAAAGGCTTAAGGCCCGTTCACACCAAGGATGATAACTATAAAGATAACGATAAAGATATAGTTCTAAAAATCGTTCTCAATATTAAAGAATAGCAGTCCACACCACAGCTATAACGATAAAACCACAGAGAAACGATATCGTTGGAATCACTTTCAGAACGATTTTTTCCAGCTGATGAACGATATAAACTTTGACACCCAATCAGAATCCATCCTGCTATAATGAGCTCAAGAATTTAAAGCTGCAGACAAGCCGTGCGCTTAGAATAAACAGATGATATCGTTTGCTGGTGTTGACACTAATATCGTTGTCTTTATAGTTATCTTTATAGTTATCATTCTTGGTGTGAACGGGGCTTTAGAAAACACAGGTGTAGATGAACACAAAGCCTGAATAAATACCTGAAGTAGATGACAAAAGAGCAGGTGGACGCAGGCATATTTTTGGGCCTTGACCAGGTAAGCATCACAGCACCAGAGAAGTTGGCACTCCACTGAAGATTTTGAATTTTGTAGACCAGCAAATCCACTGAGAAAGGGAAAAATAGGGTGAATCTGCATGAACAGTTACTGTGGTAAAATACTGTTCTCGCAGCAGTCAGATTTCAATGTCAAATACACTACAATGTCTCTCAGTGTCTCACTAGTGCAGTTGTCCTCGTCACTCCGGTCAGAACAGTCTATGAAGCCATCACACCTCTCGCTGTTCAGTACACAGGCCTCGCCGTCCGCACAGAGAGTACCATTCACACAGAGCAGCGGACCATGAGTGGCTAAAATAAAATGGGGAGCTTGTTAACATTTACAGGTATGTGAAGACATTAGCCACACCACCCCATTCCCAGTTTATCCAAGTATACAGAGCATAAGGTTTGTTTTATTTGACAGTTTTGATGAAAATGGTAATAAAGAGTGGATAACTTTTGTACTGTGCATGATTATCTAATAGGCACTTACGACAGTTGTCCTCATCAGACCCATCCACGCAGTGAGGATGTCCATCACAACGCTGCCAATCAGCGATGCAGACTGGAGGCTTCAGGCACAGGAACTGATCTTTAGTACAGCGGCCCGAAGGAGGAAGAGTTGCCAATGGAGTCACTGAGCCTTTGATTAAGAGAAACACAGAAACAGCATAAAACAAAAGGATAATACATATAAAGACTCGAGGGTTAAACTTATTTTAAGTTTTTTTTGTTCCCCCAATGATTAAATCTTAAAAGCTTCTCAGTCTGAATAAACATTAATATAATAGTTTTTCTAATAACTATTGAGTTGATGTCTGAAAACAATTAAGAAATTCACTTAATAATTACACATAACATTTTTAAATATTTAAAATAAAATAAAATATGTGGTGTGGAAACAATTTATAAATTCACTTAATCTTTTTTATGTATATAAAATAAAAAAGCTAATATTTAAAAAGGAGTATGGAAACAATTGAGAAATTCACTTATTTATTAACATTTTTTTCTGTTTTTTAATGTTATTATTAAGTGACAACACTCAGTAGTATTAAGTGAATTGCATAATTTGTGTGAAAATTAACTGTGGCCTTCTGGGAATGTTGTGTCACCCACGTCTGAGCTGAAAAGCATGAATTTGCATGTATGAACGAGTGTCGAATGTCACACAATTAAAAAAAGCATTTAATTTGATTATTATAAAAAATATTTTATGAATGTAAAACCTATACAATAAATGGATGCATATTTGAAATGTAATTATTTATATGATATTTCAGTACACAAATTTTATAAACTGCTGTTGCATATTTTTTCAGGATTCTTTGATGAGTAAAAAGTTCAAAAGAAAATACATAAATATATATATATATATATATATATATATATATATATATATATATATATATATATATATATATATACACACACACACACATACATATATACAGTCATGGCCAAAAATATCGGCACCCTTGGTAAATATGATCAAAGAAGGCTGTGGAAATTAATCTGCATTGTTAATCCTTTTGATCTTTTATTTTAAAAATTCACAAAAATCTAACCTTTCATTGGATAAGAATTTAAAATGGGGGGAAATATCATTATGAAATAAATGTTTTTCTCAAATACACATTGGCCACAATTAACGGCACCCTTTTATTCAATACTTTTTGAAACCTCCATTTGCCAGTTTAACAGCTCTAAATTTTCTCCTATAATGCCTGATGAGGTTAGAGAACACCTGACAAGAGATCAGAGACCATTCCTTCATCCAGAATCACTCCAGACCCTTTAGATTCCCAGTTCCATGTTGGTGCTTCTTCCCTTCAGTTCACCCCACTCATTTTCAATAGGGTTCAGGTCAGAGGACTGGAATGGCCATAGCAGAAGCTTGGTTTTGTGCTCAGTGACCCATTTTTGTGTTGTAGATCCAAACATGGCCCATTATAAGATTTCTAACAGAGTCAGTCACTTATTGATTTTTTATCTGTTGGTATTTGATAGAATCCATGATGCCATGTGTCTAAACAAGATGTCCAGGACCTCCAGCAGAAATATAGGCCCACAACATCAAAAACACAGCAGTATATTTCATTGTACACATGGGGTACTTTTTATCCCTGTGTTCTCCAAACCCATCAAGTGTTTGCTGCTAAAAAGCTAATTTTTTAGTTTCATCTGACCATAGAAGTCAGTCCCATTTGAAGTTCCAGTCGTGTCTGATAACTGAATATGCTCGAGTTTGTTTTTGGATGAGCTAGGAGAATTTTTCTTGAAACCCTCCCAAACAACATGTGGTGATGTAGGTGCTGTTTGACAATTTTTTTAAGGGTTTCTGACCCCAAGACTCAACTATTTTCTGCAGTTCTCCAGCTGTGGTCCTTGGAGAGTCTTTAGCCACTCAAACTCTCTTTCTCACCGTGCATTAGGACGATATAGACACACGTCCTCTTCCAGGCAGTTTCGTAACATTTTATGTTGATTAGAAATTCTTAATTATTGCCCTGATGGTGGAAATGGTAATTTTCACTGCTCTAGCTCTTTTCTTAAAGCCACTTCACTAATTTGTGAAGCTCAATTATCTTTTGCTGCACATCAGAAATATGTTCTTTGGTTTTTCTCATTGTGATGGATGATTAAGGGAATTTGGGCTTTGTTTTCCCTCTATTTATATTTCTGTGAAACAGGAAGCCATGGCTGGATAATTTCATGTTCATAATCACCCTGGAGTGTTTAAAATTGTGAATATGAATGGGAATATATTTCAGAGATATTTTATTCATAAGAATTTTTAGGGGTACCAATAATTGTGTCCAATGTGTATTTGAGAAAAACATTTATTTCATAATGATATTTTCCCCCATTTTAAATTCTTATTATCCAATGAAAGGTTAGATTTTTGTGAATTTTTTAAATAAAAGATCAAAAGGATTAATAATGCAGGTTTATTTTCAGAGCCTTCTTTGATCATATTTACCAAAGGTGCCGATATTTTTGGCCATGACTGTATATATATATAGAAAGAGAGAGAGAGAGAGAGATCTATATAAATCTCTGACTCTTTCACAAGCCAAATGTTTGACACCCCTAGTACTGGCTAGGAAAAGAGAAGAGGAAGCACCTGTGGGACAGCCCACTTCATCGCTGCCATCAGGACAGTCAGCATAGCCATCGCACACCCAGGTGTTCATAATACACGCGCCAGAACCACAGAGGAAACGATTAGGAGCACAGGTAGCTGGACCCGGCGCAGGTGTGTGAGGAGCTCCACTATCTGAACACAGACACAACACAATTAACTATAATTAATCCACTGAGCATTCTCTTTTGTCAGCACTCTACAAACAAGGTTAATAGATGTTGACTGTTGTAACTGGACTGATTTGTGTACCTGAGCATTGAGATTCATCAGACCAGTCACCGCAGTCGTTTTCTCCATCACACTTCCACCAGGCGGGCACACAGCGGCCGTTCTTACACTCGTACTGAAAGTAACGCGAGCAGCCTGGCTCATCGGTCGGGGACGCTGAAACAGAAAGCACAAAACTCGTTAGCAAACAAGCACAGAAACAAGATAAACAGCACTTTCTCAAAGCTGTTCCAAGTATGACTAGACTGGAATGCTCAGACTGGAAGTCTGTCAAAAGTTCCTGCTCACCACAGTTAGCCTCGTCTGAGTAGTCGCCACAGTCGTCCATGCCGTCACACTTCCACTCCAGGGTCACACACATTCCATTGGAACACTGGAAGCTGTAGCCGTCACATGTTTTCTCAAACTCAGGGTTAGTTGCTGTGGAGGAGCAGGAGAACTAATTAATTCATTACAAAACACTGCATTTGTGCTCTATCCAAGGTCCACATTTAGGACTGTCAATTAAGACTGATTAAAAATCTAATTACATGATATGCCGATTAATTAATCAAATTAAGTTGAAAGTAAGTGCATATATCAATTTTTGCAGAGAAGCTATTATAAATAAATTATGACACTATGAATTAAAGACAATGCATTAATGTAGCAGACAAGTACAAGAAAATAAAAAAGCAATAGACTAGTAATAATAATAGTGGTGAATACATTGATTTCTTTATTTTTAAACCCTCTAAAAGAAATTTAATAATACATAAAATGTATTTCTTTATTTTTAATTTATATAATACACATTACCAATCAAAAGTATGGGGTCAGTAAGATTTTTTTAAAGAAATTAATACTAAATAAGAAATGAATAAATAATACATTTTAATTTGATAAAACATGACAGTTAAAAATGTTACAAAAGATTTCTATTTCTAATAAAAACCTGTTCTTTTGAACTTTCTCGTCATTAAAGAATCTCGAAAAAATGTATTACAGTTTTCACAAAAATATTACAAAAAATATTAAAAATATTACAACACTGATTATAATAAGAAACGTTTGTGAGTGCCAAATCAGCATATTAGAATGATTTCTAAAGGATCATGTGGCACTGAAGACTGAAGTAATGGCTGCTGAAAATTCAGCTTTGCAATCATAGAAATAAATTACATTTTACAATACATTAAAACAGAAAATAATTATTATAATTTGTAATAATATTTCACAATATTACTGTATTTTTGATTAAATAAATACAGCACTGGTGAGAATAAGAGACTTCTTTCTAAAATTATTATATAACCAAACCTCTGAATAGTATATTTACGTTAGATTTAATAATTTCTTAAGGAATGTCTTAAGGAATTGACATTCAGGTCAGGAGCGTAACTAAATGTGTACATTATGATATTTTTATTTATTAATGTAATTAATTGCACTACATTTACATGGACAGTCCTAGTCAGAAGCACATAATGGACCTTTTGGCTAGTTCCTCTAGTGAACATTATCTAATGGTCACATTTCAGTAAGCAAATTTGTTGGACTCACAGCAGCCTGCATACGTCGGGTCCTCATCAGATCCATCGGAGCAGTGCCGGGTACCGTCACACACCAGAGACTGGAACAGACACTGTGCTCGGTTTCTGCACACAAACTCCATATAGTGTGCACAGAGGGGACCTGCAAGAACAGACTCTTATTATTTCTCTAGTTACAATTACAACACAACAAACAACAATTCCACTTTCATACTTATATTAAAAGCAATACCGCAGTTTTGCTCATCAGCGCCACCTGGACAGTCCTCCACACCATTGCAGTGAGCACTAGCAGGCAGACAGGTGCCATTGGAGCACAAGAAGCCATTGCACTTTTCTTTACCTGAAGGACAAAACCGAAAGATGCCAAATTGCATAGAATTATACATGAGTGAGCAACACGATTAGAGAAACTGATGCTGATGCATTTGGTCTTCCACAGAAAAAAGTCAAATGCCATGAGTGTGAGTAAGGCAGTGTTTGAGACTGACCACACTGGGTTGGGTCCTCGTCGGAGCCATCCTGGCAGTCGTCATCTCCGTCACACACCCAGCGCTGAGGAATGCAGTGACCTGTGTGACACTGGAAACTACTGCTCTCACACGTGTGGTGATCCACTTTATGTGATAGAATGAGGAAGAGAGAGACATTGAAGATGTAGATGTGATGTATTTCACTGCATCTTTCTTGCACTGGTGTGTAAACGAGTGTCTTTTCTCTCACCAGTACAGTTGGCCTCGTCTGACCAGTCCCTGCAGTCGTTGTCTCCATCACAGCGCCACGCGTCCCGAATACACACACCTCTTGCACAGGTGAACTCCCCCGGTCCACACTTGTGAGACTCTAAAAGAAAGCAGATGCAATATTATTGTTACAATTATTTTAACTGAACAACTAAAAACACATAGGTCCAAGGAAGCCAAACAGATTCAAAAAATGTAATGCAAAAAGTAATCTTGTTAAAATTAAGGAATGTTTTTGAAACTGTTTTCAATTAATGAACAGGGGAATTATTTTTTTTTAATTTATTAACTATTTTTGTTTATATACAGCAATATAACAATTTACACTCATAAAAAAGCAGTATTATTTCTCCTTTCTTCCATGAACATTAATTTATCAAATTTAGCACTTCAACTTCAACTTATTTTATTGCAGTTAGTTTCCAAGGCCAAAATTGAATTAAATTAATATTTTAAAATATTTTTTAGTTTTAGTTAAAAATACAAATTCAGAGAAAAAATATTTTAAAAGGAAAACACACAAAAAAACAACATCGGTCAATTTTTTATTTGCAAGTTGTGATACAGAGCATGATCTCTAAACTGGTCTGTAATGTGTTCTTTAGGAAATTTAAAGGTTAATTAAATAGTGCATTAAAATATTGTTAAACTTCTTAATTTTATATCACCTCCAAAATCATCTCAGATATATACTGAATATTTGACATGTAGCCCTAAACACAGACACATACCACAATGCTCCTCATCACTGTTATCTCCACAGTCATCCTCATGGTCACACTTGAAGGCCAGTGGAATGCAGGATCCTGAGGCCACACAGCGGAACTGGACCGCAGAGTCACAGGAAGTGGTGGCTGCAGAGAGAGAAAAATACATGAAACACAGATCATACACATTTCTGGCGTTTCATATGAGACAGGGCTGATGATGTCACTCACGGCACTCCTGTTCATCACTCATGTCGCCGCAGTCATTGTCACTGTCACACTTCCAGATGATGCTGATGCATTTGCCATTAGCGCAGCGGTGCTGGTTTGGCAGGCAGGTGTGTTCTGAAAGAGTCAATAAAAGTCAAGAAATCCATTTAAATTTCATAAAAATGTTTACTTAGCATTTAGAGCTTTTGATATCTGATACTTCTGAGTCTGTCAGACCTGTCTTAACGCATGTATTATTGCGGAGCTGGTATCCACTGGGACACTGGCACTGATGCTCTCCTGAGGGTAGGATGGTGGTGGAAACTCCATCAGGGCAAACACAGTGATGCTTGTTTCCAGGCTGGGGAAGACACAGAAGGCTGCATGGCTGATCCACACAAGCATTCTGACCTAAAGGAGAGAAAAAAAATCTTTAAAAACTATTTCTGTAAACCAGTGGGGCCACTGTATGAAGCTGAGCCCATTAAATCAATATTGTAGTTTTGTGCTTTTATTGCTTGTTTGATAGCTTTTTTTACTACTAAAAAATAAAATTGTAAAAATAAAAAAGTGTGTAAAAATACAAACATTAAAAATGTATTTCTTGTGTAAAGACCAAAAATATTGATGACTCATCTTACACCAGTATTATTTTAGTATCACGGATATACTATTATATTTTTTGTTAGTACTTTGAATTTTATTTTTATATTTTGTGTTTTATTTAGTTAAAGGTTTAGTGATTTTGTTTTCACTATTGTTTTTGTAATTTTTTTTTTTTTTTTTAATTTTTAAGATATAGTTTTAGCTTCAGTTTAGTTTTAATTATCCTACCACTTCGACTTAAACTAAAAAACAAAATTTCTGCCTTGGCAGTTAGCTACAATTAAAAAAACATTGAGTTTAAGTATTTTGTTTTATTTCAGTTAATGTTCATTATATTTCAAGTAATGAAAATGTTTTTTAATGGTTTTAGTTTTAATTAACGATAATAATAACCCTATAGCAAATTCTTCGCATGCAAATTATTGTCCAATAAAATGCAAGAACTACAATAATAATGTAAATTTATATATTTAGAAACAACTAATAACAATAACTTATAAAATGAGTTTATTTAAATAATTATTTTAAACATTCAATTTATACAAGCGGACAAGTGGAAAAAAAGAAAAAAGAAAAGCCCTGCAAGCCCTATCATGGTCTTTAAAGGTGTATTTCCCATGTGTTTCAGAAGGACTGTCTTCCCTTAAGAACTGACCTCTGTTTTTTCCCTTGTAGAAGATCTTGAGATCCATCACTCCTGTCAGTCTGCCCACTAGCATCTCGCTGTCTGGTGAGCCTGATTTAGGTGCTTTGAAGATTCCCATTCTAGACCAGTCATCCCAGTACAGGTCATTCTACACCAACAAACACCAGTTCAACAAAGTGTTTATGATCATTAAAGACAGTTTAATATCAGTTGCAACATTCCCAGAAGTGATAAAATTGGGCCTACCTTAAAAACAGCAATAGCATAAGGATGTGGCAGGCCTTCCATTATCACAGTACGGCGGCCTCCATTAAAGTCTGCTCTTTCAATGCGGTCTCCATATGCCTCTGTCCAGTACAGCCACGATTCATCGGCCGTTATGCCGTTGGGCCAGCGAACTGCCTCAGACACAATGCAGGCGATGTTGGAACCATCCATCCAGCTGCGGTAGATGCCCGCTGCGCGATCGCCCCAGTCTGTCCAAAACATCAAGCTAAAAGAAACAGCAACTTAGTGGTCAGGGTGAAGGGAGCATGCGTATTGTTAAGGAAAACAAGTGATTTGTGGGAACACTGTACCTCTCTCCTGGCATGAGTGTCAGGGCTCGAGGCTGCTCCACCACTGAAGAATTGACCAGAGTGCGTCTCAGGTCTCCATCAGCGTTGGACACCTGGAAGAGAGACAGTGTGAGGACGACTACAGGAACGAACACCTGTAACTGATGTTGCTGTAGTTGTTTTAACCTGTGGTTACCTCGATTTTGTGAGCACCAGCATCCACCCAATACAGCAACCGGCTGATGGGGTCAAATGACAGAGCCTCCACGTTTTGTAAGTCCTTTCTGACAATCACTTCCTGTCCAGAGCTTCCATTCAAACACAGTCTCTACAACACAAAATCAAAGAAAATACTTATAAGATTAATAAATGCCTAATAAAGTCATTTTCGCACCGCGTAGTTCTAGGAACTTAGTTCTAGGAATTAGCCAGCAGGGTGGCTCCTAGAGAACCAATTTCTCCCTTGGGCCGTTTTCCTGGTTGCATCAACTCTGAAGCGGCCAACAGCGACGTCTTTATTCGCGGCATTTATAAACGTCAACAACCGGTGAATGAAGAATGCCGTGATCGGAGTTTTTTGCTGTGTGTCTCGGGTTTCATTATAATGAAGATGGAATGTAAACAATTTACAGGATTGAAAAAGCATGAAAATCTGACTAAATCTCATATGACAACTTGCAGTGTTACATATCATCGAGGCTGAGAAAAGAACACAACGCTGCATAGACAACAGGTAAATGCCATTATCGCTCTTTTCCTTGTTCGTGGAGTAAATATTTTTACACAGATTTTTAAAAATGTTTTTAAAAAAGTTTCATATGCGTTTGGCCAATCAGCGTACTAGAACTAGATACGCTCCTAGAACTAAATACGTTCCTAGTTCCTGCAGTGCAAACAGGCCAAAAACTGGAACTATGAAAAGGTTCCTCTGTTGCGAAAGCCACTATATATATGGTAGAGCTGCACGATTCTGGATAAATTAAGAATCACTTCTCAAATAGAGATCACGATTCTCTCACAATTCTGAACTAAACAAAATAATGTGACAGTGTGGCAGTTTAAATAAAGGGGTCATATAAAGCGATTTCTTGTTTTCCTTTTCTTTATTGTGTTATGTAGCTGTGTGTGCATGTATACGATCTGCAGTTACAAAGCTCAAAGTCTCCCACAAAATGATTTATTCTATCTAAAAGAGAAGGCTGATCCAGACCGGGCTAAAACGCCTCATTCAAACACGCCCCCACATGTCTACGTCACGATGTGGAAATATTTGCGTTATGCCGCCCAAATGTTCACGCAAAGAAAGAAGGCGTGGTTTCAGTAACCGCAGTTGCGTTGATGCAGCCATGTCAGGGAGACGCTGTGTGTTTCTATGCGAAAGCACTTTATTTGGCCTTCTGAAAGTAGATGCAAATAGGAATCATTGGTTAATATTTGTTTACAACAGAACAGCACAACCCAAATGTTCAAATTTGTGCAACGCATTTTATGGACGACCGTTTTGTGAACCTAGGAGAGTACAAGGCTGGCTGTGCACAAAGGCTATTTCTAAAAAAAAAAAAAAATAAAAAAAAAAAAAGGGTCAATTCCAACTTTGCTCTGACAATCTGGCAATTCTGAATCAGCGACTGTAAGTATGTTTTGTTATTAGTTTAAGTATTTGCTATTGACTGTTCAAATGTGGAGTTATGTGCAATGTAGAGTAACGCGTTGTGTGTGTGTGAGAGAGAGAGAGTCACATCACTGTGGAGTCAACTGTCTTAACCGCGGCTTGTGTGCAAATACATAAGAGCATCATCACTGTGTCTGTCACGCGACTCTGTTCCCCTCTCGGACTTGAACTGATGGTAAAACTAAAGACATTATTAACTGTCTTTATATTTACTTTGAAAGCTGAAGCTCGCGATTATGGTAAGAGGCGTTATATTTCCGACGCACGCTTGTGGTGTTCGGCCAATCACAATGCACTGGGTCAGTTGGCCAATCAGAGCAGACTGCGCTTGTCGCAAGGAGGGGCTTTGAAGAAAACGACGTGTTTGAGAGAGGAGGGGCATAGAGGAACTACAATAATGTACAGTATTTGAAAAATAATGTGTTTTTTGAACATTAAAGCATGTCAACATATTCTGTTACACCAAACACACAAAATAATGATCTGTAAAAAAGCATCATATGACCCCTTTAAAAGTGTTTAATTAATTTGAATGAATTATTAAACATTTTAATATATATGTATTTAAAAAATATAATATATTTAATACATCCATTTTTAATATTAAAATTATGAAAAAGCGGTTTGAATGAATGATTCAATGACTTACTCATAAGTACTTCACTTGTTTCATTACTAGATGAATCAGCGTTTTTGAACAAATCTCTTGAATGAATGATTCAATGACAAACACATTTTTTAAAGTCACTTGTCATCACCTAGTGGTGAAACAATGCAATCGACACAAACATTATTTGAAGCACCATTATTTCTGTGATAATATGAATGACTCTTAAGACCGAAATAATATTGTGTTGTTAAAAAGACTGTTTGTGAAGCTGTTTCTTACCCAAACATGGTAAATGTCTGCTCTCTGTGTCAGCGGCAGCGCGAAAACAGATTTGAATGTTCCAGTATGATTGTTTCAAAGGTTTAACAGACACGTGCGAATCGTTGTCATTTAAAAATGGCACTGCATGGGTGTTTGAATCAAGATCGCAATCTTTTAACGATTAATCGTGCAGCTCTAATATATGGTACAGATCCCTATTTTTATGTGAGTGAAGGACGTTTATTCACCTGTATGGTGTCCAGTGAAATATCAGCCCAGTATAGGCAGTTCTTCTCATAATCAAAATCCAGAGCCACGGCCTCATGGAGACCCGAGAGTGGAAGCTGCTGGTCTGTACCTGTGGCCAGGTCATAGCGGTGAATGGAGCTCCTCACCGCATACAGGATAAACTCATTACTCTCTAAAAAAGAAACGTAGGTAAGAGGTCTTAGTTAAGAGGTGAAATAAAGACTCATTCCAGAGAAATACACTACATATTTCACCCGAACACTCCCATGTGAGCATTTAATTTCAAAACCATTGGCACTAAAAGGGAGCTGTTCCTTGCTAACAGCTTGCACCCTTCTGGGAAGGCTTTCCATTTTCTGTTTCACTGCAAATCGTAAAAGAAAACTGATGGCACCGCTGAGAGTCACATCACTTCCTTCTCCCGCTAGATCAGATCTCAGCTTCTGAAAGGGCTGCTTATTTACTCCCAGCGTCCTCTAGTCAGAGAGGCAAGCCAATCAACGTGGCCACTGAAGCGCGGTCAAGTGGCTGAGATCCACAATGCTGGAGAGAAGAGGAGTCTAGACAGCGACGGCTCTTAAGAACAGCTCGGTGGGGAGATGGGCTTTGATCACACTCCAACAATCCTCATTTGACTTTCAAATCCCATCTTAAGGACTGACTGTCCACATTACTTTATTCATTACTTTATCAGTCCATCATGTCATCTCAGCATGGTGATGTTGAGGCATTACTGTATTGTACTGTACTGTCATGTTTATACTATAGACACACATTCAGACACAATTGTAGACATTACTGGGATTTTTATCTCACGCTGTGTCCTAAAATGCATTTCCAAATATCCTTTTTTAAATAACCAACAAATGTGTCTTTGATTGGGTTAAAAACAGGACTGATTGTGTTTTTGCTACCAAAGAACTAAACAGAATTCTGAAATTATTAGCAAAAACGAGATCCCATAAGTCAAAGAGTCAAGAAGAGAAGTGAAAAGGTCTAATCTAAACTATATTTTTCATCTGCATACAGTTAGTATGTCTTCAGTGATTAACATTTTAAGTCCACCTATTAAAAAAAAACAAGTGTTCTAACTTCAAGACGGAAAAAACAAGTTAAAGGTAGATTTAATGACATTTCTATACAGGTTAAAAGATCCTTTACACAAAACGATGCAATGATCAGTGAGCAAACAAAAATCCTATGAATGACAGAAACAGACCTTCAGCATATTAAATGTACACTACTGTTAAAAGTTTAGGGTTGGTAAGATTTTTTTTTTGTTTTTTTGAAAGATGTCTCTTCTACTCACCAAGTCTGTATCAATTTTTATGAAAAATGCAGTAGAAACATTAATATTGTTAAATTTATTATAACAACTTAAAATAGCTGTTTTCCATTTAAATTTATTTTAAAATGCATTTTATTCCTATGATGGCAAAGCTGAATTTTAAGCAGCCATCAGTCTAGTCCTCAGTGTCACATGATCCTTCGAAAATCCTTCTTATATGAACAGTTGTGCTGCTTGATATCTTTGTGAAAATGGTGATACTTTTTCAGGAGTCCTTGATGAATATAAAGTTCAAAAGAACAACATTTATTTGAAATATAAATCTTCTGTAACATTATGAATGTCTTCAGTGTCACTTTCGATCAATTTAATATGTCCCTGTGTAATAAAAGTAGAAATTTATTTTAAAAGTATACAAATTCTTTTTTGGTCATGTAATTGTCTTTACTATCACTTTTGATTCATTTTCTAACTGACACTTTTGAACAGTAGTGCGTTTAAAAAAGACAAACTTGCATGTAATGTAAACGAAAATAAATAATTCCTTTTTTGTGTCACTAACATTATTATATTAAAATTGATATCTCAAAAATGTTCCTACCTCAAAGCTTTATCTTGTGAAGTCTTTTTTTTTTTATTAGTTTGAGGTCGTGTTATGAACATTGACTCCACAACTTAATGTTGCATCCCATTGGATTGTGTGGTGTTACATAAAAAGAGCTTAGAGAATATGATTGTATAAGCTGAAGAGGAGGATCTTACTGTACCTCCCACAGGACAGGGCAGCATTTCTCCATCCAGCCGAGCTTCAACATCTCCCCCACTGCAGCTGTCTCCAGAAACCTTCCTGTACCTAAAGCGTCAGATGACACACCTTAACATCAGTGGAAATCATTTATTAAATTTCACAGCAAATTTCTCTTCTTGAAGAACTCTGTTCTAAAAGGTGACACTAGGTGATGCTGTAATTACACGTCTATGAATTTTCGTGCTTTCATACAAATTCTTCTTTTTTGTCCTGATGCTTGCGTAATATTTTGAGAAGTACCAAAGTTGTCACAAATTTATCTGAAACTGCTAATTCCATTCATCATTTATTGACATTAGAGATGCTCAGATCTGCTGGTCAATATAAGTATGATAGTTATTCTAAATATAATGGCCAGTTACCAATACATAGCTAACATTATGCTTTTTAGACTATATATATGCAGGTACTAAAAACCAATAGTTTTGTTATTTCTGTGATATGTTACTTCTGAATGTTGGTTTTACATGCTTTTTCATTAAATTAACTGAATGAATGACCACATAAATAAAACATATTGATACCTGCAGTATTGATGCATTATTGTGAGCAAAATAATCATGATATATCTATATTTTTTCTGAAATATGCCCTTAAAGGGCAAGAACATTTGTAGAGTTGTGTTAAATGGGTTAATCTTTGCTGTAATTTATCGCTATCCCTTTAAATTAAATCTAGATTAAGTTCCACTGTGAAATATAAAAGTCCCCACCCATTTAATTAAACAACATTTGCTGATAAAAAAAAGAAAAAAACAACAACACTGAACTAAATGTTAAGAAAAAAAAAATAGATATGATCCTAATATATTGAGCATCCCTAAATAATAGTAATTAACTTTACTTCCCCATTTTCCCAGGAATCATTACTATAATTGTGATTAACCCCATTTCCTCACATCTCAACTGACTGAGCAAGAGATCTAAACTCATCCAGCTAAATTCGGTTCAAGTCCATGTTCTAAATAAATCCTCTCCTCTCGACTGCAGATAATGAGAGGAGAGATGCATGGTGACACAGCAGTGGCAGATCTAATAATGCTCCCAGGCTGCAGCTAATGGTGGCGGCTAACAATCTGTATCCAGGAGGACACAGAGCCTTTAATAAGTATTCACCCCTCAAGACCTTCTCATGTTTTGCTGATTTACAGCACTGAATCACAACAGATATAATTCGGCTTTATAGAGGGAACAAGAGTCTTCAAAGTGATCTCTACAAAGTGATCTAAAATAATTATAAAAATAAGATTAAAATAACTGATTTCATAAGTATCCACCGCATTTAATATATAAATATAAGTATGTGTGTGTGTGTGAGAGAGATATAACAAAACAATTGTAAAGAATCAGTGGTGCAGTCATTCTTTTTGTAAGTTAATTTAATTTTAAATCTACCAATTCCAATTTAAATTCTGCCTGGTTCAGTATTGTATGATAATAAAACATGAAAGGACTTAATTCTTTTTTTCTCGAATCGGTACTCAATTACTGTTGAAAAATTTGGTGAGCATAAAAGAAGTCTAAAACTGCATTTATTTGATCAAAATACAGTCAGTTATATTGTGAAATATATATTACATATTAAATATTATTACAACTTAAAATGTTTTTTCTATTTTATTGTATTTTAAAATTCAGGTAATTCACGATGGCAAAGGAGAATTTTCTGTATCATTACTCCAGTCTTCAGTTTCACATGATTCTTCAGAAATTATTCTAATAGGTTGTTTGCACGACTTCATTGCTGTGGTGCGAAATGCAGCTGGAGGGCAGGAAGTGATTTTTCTCCATAGGAATCAGTAGCAGAAACTCAAGATGCCTATGTTTTGCGTTGTTTATGAATGCTCAAATCGGTCAAACCGAGAAAACACAAGGAGTTTTTATCATGTACGAAAATGTGTTGCTCATAAGGGAGGAAAAGTCAAGAAATTGACTGAAAAACGTAGGAAAAAGTGGCTTGTAAACCTGCGTCTGCGGTCGGGAGGAGCCGAGTCAGATAATACTCGTGTGTGCAAATGGTTAAGATATAGGCTAATAATAATATATTAAGATATTAATGCAGATATAAATAGATAATCCATGTCTGTCATCTCTCAAGCATTCAGGGGACAATTCACTCAATGCTAAACGCCACACATAGAAACGATGTAAATAAGATATTATTTGCAGTTCAGTGAGCTTCGTTGATTATAACGGAACATTGTGAGATTGCAATAAATTGAAGTGAGTGACATCTTTTTAGTGATTATGTAGAAGCACTATTTGCTCGCTTTCTAGGCTGAATAAAAGTTTTGCTTTACGTGCTGCTAACAGGACCCACGTACACAAACCCTGTATACAGCAAAGTGTCAGGAGTCACAGAAAAAAGAGAACTGATGAGATAGAGGAATGTCCGTACTGTACTGGTTTAGGCGCTATAACAAGAGAAAGTAAACAGAAAAACACAACATATGTTACGTGATCCTTATGTTATAAAGAGGAGCGATTTTTAAACTCAATTGAAATAACTTGCATGCCATTGAGGCAGTGGATATAGGCTAAGCAACTTACCCTGATTGCAAACAAGCTATTTCGAAAGTGAATCCCGTCTAGAAAATGAGCAAATAGCTCGTCCATGTAATCACTAAAAAGCTGTCACTCACTTCAATTTATCACAATCTCACGGTTCCTTGATAATCAGTGAAGCTCTCTGAACTGCAAATAATATCTTATTTACATCGTGTCTACGTGTGGCGTTTAGCATTGAGTGAATTCGGACTGTGTCACCTTGTATCTATTTATATGTCTTTATTAATATCATAATATATTATTATATCTTATATTAACCATTTGCACACACGAGTATTATCTGACTCGGCTCCTCCCGACTGCAGACGCAGGTTTACAAGCCACTTTTTCCTGTGTTTTTCAGTCAATTTATTGACTTTTCCTCCCTTATGAACAACAAATTTTCGTACACGATAAAAACTCCTTGTGTTTTCTCGGTTTGACCGATTTAAGCATTCATAAACAATGAAAAACACAGGCATTTTGAGTTTCTGCTACTGATTCCTATGGGGAAAAATCTCTTCCTGCCCTCCAGCTGCATTTCGCGCATCATCAGAATCACGTGATTGCAAACAACCTATATGCTGACTTGCTGCTCAAGAAAGATTTATTATTATTATCAATGTTGAAAACAGTGCTGCTTAATATTTGTGTAAACTGTGAAACATTTTTTTAAGATTCTTTAACAAATGGAAAGTTCAAAAGAACAGCATTTATTAGAAATAGAAATCTTTTAACATTATAAATGTCTTTACTGTCACTTTTGATCAATTGAATGCAACCTTGTTTAATAGAAGTATTAATACTGACTCTAAACTTTTGAATCGTAGTGTGTATAATCAGTTGTGTTTTTGTAGGTAAAAGTAACATTGTTCTCACCCTTTGCTGCGGCGGTAAGTGGTGCCCACCGGACACGGTACTGGTGGGGCATAAAGGTTTCCAGAAAACTCAGGATCAGGCACACACACCTCGAGAGACAGATCCTCACTCAGCTTAAAGCCGTAGTCACTGCAAACAGATAAAGTTGACACAAAGTAGTGGAAAATGATTGGCATTCAGGTGAAGAAAATGGCAAAATGAGAAAAGCAAAGGAAAATGGGGTTTCGGCTCATACCACTCATAGTCCTGTCGAGTGCAGGAGCAGTTGGACAGAGTGACGGGCCTGTCGAAGTCCTCGCCATTGAAGCAGGTGGCATGAGGCGAGCGGCGCTTGTACACCATCTCTCTGCCGAGCAGACAGCCGTTTCCCCTCTCGTCAGAAGGAGACCAGCGTTTATAGTCGCCCTCCGAGCACGGTACACCTAAATCATAACATCAGATGTAGAACTGGCTGCTAGGGAATTTGCTGGGCAGTTGCTAAGGTGTGGTGGTTACAAGGTGCACCAATTATAAGTGCACTGTTCTCTTACCAAGAACATCACTAGCGTTGACCTGCACAATGAGCCAGCTGTGTTTCTGGTCCGCATATGAGCCAAAGATGGTGAAGATGGTGCTCTTTTCACCCGGTTCAGTCAGCAGCTGGTACACATATACCTCCTGCTCTGAGAACTGGAAGTCTTTCCAGGTTTCCCCCTCATTGGTACTGAATCTGAGCCAGCAAAAGACAAGACCCAGCTATCAGTAACGTCCTAAAGCCAGATAATACTCAAAGAGCTTCTACTAAAAGCAGAGTGACATTAGATCCTTAAACGGTTACTGACTTGAGTGTTCTGGTGGAGCCACCCTGTGCGATAGCCATCAGGATCCCTCCATGATCTCCCCAGGTGTAGAAATGAGGACCAGCCAGGGCCTAAAGAACATACATATCCATTAAATGGAACAACAAATGCTATTACACTTTTCAAAAAGTCTGGGAATATAAAAAGTGCTATTGTACTGGGCAGCAGAATCGTACACCAATTTTTTTTTTTTTTTTTTTTTTTTTTTTGAGGAGTAACTAATGGCACTTTGGCTTAGCTGGTGCCCTAAGTAAGATAATAATACATGACCAAAACAATTTTCTATTTCTTTAGTATGTAAAGGAAAACAAGTTAAACTCCTGATTTAACACAGTTTCTCAAAAAAATAAAAAATAAAAAAAATAAAATAAATGAATAAATAAACATTTTTCTGACAGACAAACACCATTTGGTATCCGAACATTAACCGTTAACTGATAAGATTTGAATATTAAATTAGTATTAAATAAATAATAGAATGAACTGTCCGTGACCCAATTAAAAATACACCTACAGTGCTTCTGAGAACAAAGAAAAACTGAATCAAACAATATAAATAACAAGAATAAAATAAATAGACACAAAATATTTTTCACTTAAATAATTAAATTAAGATGACACGCACTGAATCCTTCTATGCACTTTGAAGAACCGCATATTTTTCTCATCAGACATAAATCCTCTCATTAGAAGAAACAAAATGTACACAAGATGTAAATAAAAGAATAATTGTGCAGTAGTGTAGAGCTTCACTGAATATGATGAAACTTTGTGCGATTGCGAAGAACTGAAAATGAGTGACAGCTTTTTTGTTGATTCACAAACCCATTCAGAATCTGAATCTGAATTCACTCACGGATTCACTCTCTGATAACCATTTATCCAATATTGCCTTTTGCCATTGTGTTACCTTTATTACTTACGTTAAGTGAAAGTGGAGCAGGTGCTTACACAGTAAAATATATCTGTAGGCATGTGCGGCTGCATGTATCGACACGTTCCCGTGAGTTAACAAATATGCATAGAATATTTTTCTTTAACAATGCAGCAAACTTTAAAAAATACTTGGAAAAAAAAACCTTTTAAAACCTTTTAAAAACCTTTTAAACTGAGTATTAATCGGTCAAAATTATTTCGGTTAATATGAGCATCCCTAAAACAAACCAAACAAATTGCGAAAGAACTGATGATCATGCATTATGATCTACAAAAAAAAGAGCAGATTTGATCTTTTGCTTCATGTTAAAAAAGATATGGGTGTTCAGAGCAACATAAGGGTGAATAAATATCAAGTCAAGTCAAATTTTATTTATACAGCACATTTTAAATCAAATAATTGCTTAAAAAAAAAAAAGTAAAAATAACTGCAGAGAAAAAAAAACAAATCTGAGAAAATCAAGTTAAAAAGAAAAAAGTAAATAAAATACTGAGCCAATACATAAATACAACTGACAAAACCATGAAAATAAATAAAATATTAACTGAAATCATCATCATCATTAAAAAAAAAAAAAAAATACCAAAAGTGCAATATAATTGGATTGAGCAAATTTGGACACATGAAACGCTGCTTTCTGTGTTCTACGCAAACCCTATTTTTACCAAAATAACCGGTTTTTTAAATTGCACAGAGATGTAGGTTCTCACCTCTCTCCATCTGACCCCTGCGCTACTGGATACATACACATTGGGCTTATTTGCCAGATTCTTTCCAACAGATCCTGTGCAGAAGATAGTAGAGAGAGAGAGAGAAAAGGAGACAGAGAGAGAGAGAGAGAGCGAGAAAGCAAGTTGACAGTCAATATTTACACTGTATCTGGTGTCACATATCACAGGCCTCAATTACAACCGATATCAGGTGACCATCTGACAAAATGCCAGCATTTAAAACAAGTGTAAAAGGGGTATTTATGTTTCATGATGTAAACCACATGAGAGATGGTCTCTCATGTGCATCTGACCACATCAAATTTGTAGTGTAGATGCTAATGTGTCAGCCTACTCAAAATTCAGACCACAATAGAGACAAAACAGAAAGAAATTAGCACAAAGAAGAACAAACCCAGCAAAGGGCAAAAAACACTGTGTTCCTGTCAGATGCTTCAGACTTGTCACTGTGACAAGAAGCCCAGACAAGGATACTGTCTGTCACCTTCTCCTTCTCCACCCCTGACATCAGAATCATCGTTTTCCTTTTTTCAACGCCATGCGTTGTACTGCTGCATCACTGCAGGTGGTTTTGTCATTAATTAATTTGAGTGGTAATGAACTTCATTTACATTCATCTCCTTAAGAGAGATATGTGGCACTTAACACGTTTTTTTGCAATAAGAACAATGCTGAGGTGGCGTGGCCGCTCTCGGCTGGCTAAATCGATGAGTGTGAGGGTGTGTTTGTATGTGATAATTAGCCAGTGGGTGAAGTACAAATAATTAGCACATCTGCGCCGGAGCGATAGCAGCTGAAGCGGCCAGACATTTTCACAAGCCTCCTGCGCCTCTCGTCTTCATGCATGCACATTATCTAATAATCATTTAATTAAAGGCCTGGCTGCGGCTGGCAGAGAGAGAGAGAGGGATACGAGAGGGAGGAAGTGCCTTCCAAACCATGCAAAGAGAGCAAAATCAATGTTTTCCGCCAGGCGTGAACTCAAGAAGCCGGGCTCATGCACTTGCTCCCTATCATTACAGTGTGTACTGTGTTCTCTGAAGGGACCTACACACACTTGGTTAACAGGAGCAAAGCAACATAAACAGGAAGAAACAGAACAAGCTGCTAAAGTGTTTGCATTTCCTCTCTCACGCACATATGAGAGGAGCAGAGAGCAGGTTATGTGGCCCACCTGTTGCCATGATGAGGCCAGGTGCAGACTCTTTAGACAGAATAGGGATCCTACGCAGCTGAATATTCAGCAGCTGACTCCATCTCTGGGCCAAGTGCAGGGAACAGCCATTGTCCAGCTGAGAGACCAAGAGAGCACAAACAGTTCACTGGAAGCATGAAAAAACCCTACTTCCTCTTACGATCGTAAAACTTAGCAGTCTAACTCCTTTTTGCAAACACAAAACCACAGCTTCATGAACACATGCTTAGCATCACGACTACACAAAATAGAGCAAAAAGTGGAGATTACACTCATGGTAGGGATAAGCACAATATATTGGTATCATATCAGTTTTCTACTAATATTAAAGTTTTTTTTATGTATCACTATCACTCAGTCTTGGGTATTTAATTGTTTATGCTCATGAAGATCACCTTTGCCATCATCTAATGCTCACTTTAAAAACATTAAAAACATTAATAATTTATAAACACTATTCAAGGTAATCTTTAGCAAGTCTCAAAATGAATATCCGTTCTTCATACTGTACATTATAATGCCTGAATAATTTGTAGCATTAAAAATTAAACATAATACATATTAAATGTAATACATACAATAAAATTTACATACATAAAATTTTTAGAATTATTAAAATTGATTTTAGTTTACATGATTTTTTTTAATTGATTTAAAACTTTTTAATTTGACAAATAAATTAAATAAAACAAATATATAACATTAATGTTTTAGACAATAATATAATGTATAGACAAAATAATATAATTTTATTTAACATTTATCAGTTATTGGCCATAAATTTACTCAGTACTTAAAGTACTCAGTACTTAGAAATGATCATTCATGTATATTATATTTCGTTACAGTGGCATTTTAGGTAGTAGTGTGCAGTCTGAACAGTTAGAGGGGGATAGAAATTTATGCCAAAAAGCATATAGTGCATTTCAGGGGAAGAAAATTCACTCAACTCTGCATAGAAAGAGCATCCACATCGGATGTGTTTGTGTGCTAAAAAAAACTCCTGAATGGGAGTTCAACTAAATGGACCAAAATCACATGGATCTTGCTTTTATATTTTGGATAATTATTAAATTGACAAGACATCTAAAAAAATGGGATAGCCACCAATAAACCCTTTACCCCAGAGTATTTGGCTGATTAATCTAGTACTCGAGTATCCAAAATGACCAGCATCCCCAATACCTGGCAGTCTATGGTTCCTCCGAGGCTGTCGGCCGCAGGTGGCTGCAGAAGCTCCCAGGTTCCTCCTTTATCAAACGTGATGACTGATCGCATGTTGTCCTCAGTGACCGATCCATTGATCAGAGTGGCCACAAACACACCCCTCAGCCCCTCGACCCGGTGGAGATCTGCAAACGGCTCGTTGGCAAAGTACCTTTCAAACATACAAACACACAAATCTGTTTCCATGTGCCATTCATATCTGCCAAGAGAGGGGCTCTATGAAAATGCCAATGGCACGCGAGCCAAGCGCATCTCATCTGCATTCCGCACTGCAGTAATTGTGTCTCTGCTCTCAGGCGGCCGTGCTGAGCTCAGTGGTTTGGCTGTGGGAGATATCCCGCTCTGCCGCAGAGTAAAACAATAGCATGTCCTTGGGAAGCTGTGTAGGAATGATAGATTGCTTTTCTACTGACAGTGTGAGCGGAGGGACCGGTGGGCGAAGACATAGTTCTTGCATTATAGAGACGAGACCTCACTAACCTGCTTATGGGGTTGAGGCGTGCAGTGCCAAAACGGATTTACAGCACTGATGAGGGGCCGTCACTAAACCAAGAGGAGTTCAAGTAAAGGTGACGAGACCAAAAGCTATGTAAGAACGTGAATTAACGTGAATTATTGAAGTGGGACATGTTCCTGGCTCAACATGGTTATTGGCTCTCAGACAACCTTTCTAACTACATTTTTGGGTTGGGGCTTCAACCAAAATTTGCATTAACCTATGATTTCCTTTGGATTTTAGGAATTATGGTTAGTGTGAAGTTAAGAAAAAGGCGTTATGGTTAGTGTAGGTCAGTGGTTCTTGTTTTTTAGGGTGAAAAGTAGAATGTATGTTGAAAGTTTATTGAAAACTGCTAAGAAATGCATTAATTAATTTATTTATCTATTTATACATTTTCAGATTCACACTAATGTTCAAAGGTTTAGGGTCAGTAAGATTTTTTTTCCAAGGAATTAATATTTGTCATTCGCAAGAATGCATTAAATTGATTAAAAGTGACAGTAAAAAACACATTTGTTACAGAAATTCAGGATTCAAATAAATGCTGTTCTTTTGAACTTACTATTCATTAAAGAAACCTAAAAAACTGTATTATGGTTTCCACTAAAATATTATGCTGAACAACTGTTTTCGACATGATAATAAAATGAAATGTTCATGAGCACCAAATCATCATATTAAAATGATTTCTGAAGGATCATGTGACACTGAAGACTGGAGTAATGATGATGAAAATTCGGCTTTGCCATCACTCAAATAAATTACATTTTAAAATATATTCAAATAGAAAACAGTTAATTTGTTAATTTGTAATAATATTATTTCACAGTATTACCATTTTTACTGTATTTTTGATCAAATAAGTGTAGGCTTGATGAGTAGAAGAGACTTCCAAAAAAAAATTTAATTAAAAAATTACCATCCCCTTTTAAACTTTTAAATGATTGTGTACAGTTTTATAATAAATAATACAAATACAACTCTTTATATTCTTTTAAGGTAGTCTTTTCAAAAATATGTTGCATGTAAATAGTATTTTCGAATTGTTTGTAAATATTCTATATATCATTTGTAAAGACAGAAAACTACCAATAAAAAAACTAAATAAAGGCAATACAAAGTCTTTAACATTAATGAATGGGGTTAGGGACACGATTATTTAAAGGGATAGTTCACCCAAAAATGAAAATTCTGTCATTAATTACTCATCCTCATGTTGTTCCAAACCCGTAAGACCTTCGTTCATCTTCGGAACACAAATTAAGGTATTTTTGATGAAATCTGAGATCTTTCTGCCCCTCCATAGACAGCAAGACAATCAACACGTTCAAAGCCCAGAAGGTAGTAAGGACATCATTAAAATAGTCCATGTGACATCAGTGGTTCAACCGTAATGTTATGAAACTACAATAATCCTTTTTGTGCACAAAGAAAACAAAAATAACTTTATTCAACAATGTTCTCTTTCGTGTCAGTCTAGAGTATACCACGACGTGGTAGTTTCATTGCTGTCCATGCAGGTTCAGAAAGCTCTCCGATTTCATCAAAAATATCTTAATTTGTGTGCCGAAAATGAACGAAGGTCTTACGGGTTTGGAACGACATGAGGGTGAGTAATTAATGACGGAATTTTAATTTTTGGGTGAACTATCCCTTTAATAGGAATGTTGCTCCAGGACCAACAAACATATGTCCTACTTTGGTAAATCACTTTTATGGACACACCATCTGTGTTTATATACTCTTCTGCAGCAGGAAGGCATCTCTCTCTCACACACACTGTGATGTTCAACTGTACCTGATAAGCGTGTTGCTCCCAGAGCCATCAGGGCTGTAGAACAGCACGTTCTCTAAGGACAGAGAGAAGGCTAGGCCCTGTGTGTCCGAGATGTACAGGTGTGTAACGTTATTATTGTGATTCACGCACACGAACACCTGTTCCTCCGAAGCATCTGCTATGTAGTACTCCTGCAGAGAGAGCAGGGAATCACATGAGACAGGTAAACAACATGAAGCTTTAAAAGTCATAACCATAAATATATTCCTGAGACTAAACGAAGCTGATAGCACTCACCGTAATGGGGTGGCGGGTGTTAAACTGAGCTGCTCTCATTGGCTGCCGGTTGTAGGAAACCCACAGCTGGACAGACTGAGACTCATGGCTCCCAAATAATGTCTGTGGAAACACATTCACAATGAGCTTAACTAAAACAAATAAATCAAAGTGGATATCACATATTACAATTTGTTAAAACTAGAGACAGGGTTATTATAGGTAACTAAAACCGAAACTAGAAAAAAAAAAAAACATTTTCATTACTTGAAAAAAAAAAAAAAAACTTATTCTATTCTTATTTTAATTTAATTTGATGTACTAAAGTAAAA